>CM017188.1:47560429-47850429 GCA_004837865.1 Musa balbisiana | reverse complement strand
GCAATAAATGTATATATGTTTACCCCGAATGCTACTTGATCAATAAATTGTTTTTGCAGGTGGCAGATATCATTACTCTCAATGATGTTACAAATATTTGGCATATTCCTTTATTGTTGGGGGTAGAGACTATTGTTTCTAATAAGATTGTGGATGTTATTATATTTTTGAAATATGTACTCCTGTACATTTAAACATTACTTTTGTCCCTGTAGGAGCAAAAGGCACATGAGGCTATTATAAAGCTATTGAATCTTCAAGGGTTGGTCTGATTAACTTGTCCTTCTATTGCAATAATTTTGATAGTTCATCATCTTGATCTCTGCTTAATGATATCTAAATATAGATAGGCATGATATAAATATTCACTTTTTATTTGCATAGGATTGCTAAGGAACTTGCATTGGAAGAATGGACAAGTAGAGCCAGAACTTATGACACCTTGCATGATCCTGTGAGCTCTCTCTCTCTCTCTCCCCCCTTTCTCTTTTACTCCTAAGTTAGGTGCCTTGGTTATTTGCTGGTTGCAGTTTGACCCATTTTGTTATTTTCAGGTTAGGATTGTGATGGTTGGAAAGTATACTGGCCATTCTGATTCTTATCTCTCAGTATTGGAGGTGAATACATATTTATTCAATGATATATATCCAAGTTCCTAAATTCTGAACTCTGGTATTTACTGGAAATTTTTGCATTGATCGTTTAATTTGAATTATTTAGTTGTTGCCATTAGCTGGACATGATAAATAGATAGATCTTAATTTATCTCCACTTCTATGGTCTATCTATTGGAACTATTGGTTGCAATAGTTGATTCAACAAAGAGATGATCATGCGATTAGTAAATTTATGTGCTTTAGATGCCTGGTGACAGTAAAATTTTCTAAATGTTGACATAACTCTTCATGGATTCTACATGTACATAGTTTCACATTAAAGCACATTGAGTTAAGTTAAAATGCATATACCACTATCTCTAGAATATGTCTGTTGTCTTCGTCCTGTATTCAGAAACAATTCTACTTCGCAGTCTATCATAATGGTAAGACCACAAACTTTTTTCTAGTATGAATTATCGGTTGAGGAATGCAAGTATGTTATTCGAGGAAACTGTAGCTAAGAAAGTACTTAACTAATAAGTATTTGTTGCTTTTATTATGCATTATATGATGTAGCAAAAGGACAATTGGTATTGGATTCACAAAACACATATGGAAATAATATCTGGAAATTAATCAATCCCTGGCTGGTATTCAGCTTTGTCCATGTTGCCTGGAGATGATAGGAATCATAGGATACTCATGTTGTATTAGGACCTATAATCAATCACAATCTAAGTTTAATGGATTTCCCCATTTTTGCATTGTATCACAAAGTGAGGAAGAATATGGTAATTGTATAGCTTGACCTGGCATACAATGTATTTTCCGCCTGATTGGGCCCCTTCTTGGCCTATATCACACTATTAGGAAACATTAAATGAAAGGTTCTTTGTTAATACTTCAGATGGTTTAAAAGCATGACAGTTGTGTCTACTACTTTTCTTAGTGCTTAGAAGATTTAACACGGATTTGATTAATTATTAGTGATAATAAATTACAGTTGGGTCTCTGTAATTCATCTAGCAGGAAAGAGTCAAACATTATATACATGCTCTAAGACCTTTCACATTTTGGTGGATGAAGGATTAATGGACTTGTAATGAGGATCTAAGTGAGATTAAAAGTCTCTGCACATTGATCCAGGGTAAGAGCAAAGGACAAATGGTGGAAAAGAGGGTGCCGGTCAATCAACGACATGCTCTTGTACTGTGATAATAATGGTTGGGTTAACGTTATTCCCAAAAGCTTTGGCATGTAGGAAGAGGCTCAGTGTTAAGCATAAAATCTAACTATTAGCACAAACATGCTCAGGCTATTTAGTTCTTTTAGAGGATTTATCCATATTTCTGTTGTGCAATCTATGATTTAATCAGACAAAAGTTCAGTCATTGTGAGTGTTTTAAACTCTTTTTACAAAATATGGTTTCATAAAGATGCAAAATTTGGTTGATGCTTTGTCCCATGTTTCTCTTTGGAATTTAAAAAGGAAGATTCGATAAGTTCCACCCATTAGTTGATCTCATTAAATATGTGCTTCTCCAACTTATAAATTGTACCTGATTGTATCATCAATATATTTGCAGGCTCTTCTGCATGCTTCTATTGCTTGTTATAAGAAACTTGTGGTGGATTGGGTTCGATCTTCTGACCTTGAAGACAGTGCGGCAATAGAAGTCTGTTTATTTTTCAAAATCCTTCAGTCTTTGTTTCTGGTTCATATTTGAAACTGATAACTATATGATTAATCTCATTTACAGACACCTGATCTTTTTAGAGGAGCATGGAAACGGTTGAAGGTGAGTGTAATTCTCATTTATATAGTTGGTCTTAGATTCTTGAGACAATCTGCATTTTCAAGGTTTTAGCTGTAGTTTTAACAACAGTAGTAGGTTATACATTTTTGCTTGTAGCTATCTAATTATCTTCAGCTCAGGGTGCAGATGGCATACTCGTCCCAGGGGGTTTTGGAGATAGAGGGGTGGAAGGAGAAATTCTAGCTGCTAAATATGCCCGTGAAAACAATGTTCCATTTCTTGGAATTTGTCTTGGCATGCAAGTTGCTGTCATTGAATTTGCCCGTTCTATTCTGAACTTGCATGATGCAAATAGCACAGAGTTTGATCCTGATACAACAAATCCATGTATTGTTTTTATGCCAGAGGTAATTAGTTTGGCCATCATTTTTATTATTTCTATCAGGAATCTTCTGCAGCTTTACATATCTTATTATGACAAATAAAGGGTTCTAAGACTCATAAGGGAGCTACAATGCATCTTGGATCAAGGAGGACCTTTTTTGAGGTTACTGACTGTATATCTGCTAAGTTGTAAGCGGACAAATATGCTTCTAAAATTTTATGCCCATTTCTATTCTCATTTTTCTGCATTGCCCTTATGTAGCATAAATCTAAGTGAAGTTCACCTTCTTTTAGGTATGGGAATGTCGGCTTTATCGATGAACGACATCGACACCGATATGAGGTCTGTTTATTTACATATAAATTGAGAACTTCAGTATAATGTTCTAATTTGAGATGCTTAAATAGATACATAAGTTTTGGGAAATTTGTTGATGCTGGATTATTATGTCCACAGGTAAACCCTGAAATGGTTGCAGAACTTGAAAAGGCTGGTCTCTCTTTTGTTGGTAAAGATGAAACCAAAAGACGAATGGAGGTATGCATATGATGGCATAGACCTGAATTTTGTGAAAATTTTGAATTCTTTTAAATATTTATAAGCTGGTGCAGATTGTTGAGTTCCATGCTCATCCTTATTTTATTGGTGTGCAATTTCATCCGGAGTTCAAGTCAAGACCTGGAAAACCCTCTGCCCTATTTTTAGGTAATGCTTCACTCAGAAACATGTCCATTTGTCTGTAGCAGCATATGCCGCACTTCCTCTACTCTAAATTCACCCTAGAAATGGTCCTTGTTCTGTCACTATTTCTTGGAATGTCTTTTTTAATTTTCATTTGACAAGTCTACACATAATTGACCTGCTCATCTTTTCAGATTAATGATTTCATAATCCATGGTTTCATCAGTTGTCCTTTCCATTTAGGAGAAAAAATTACCAACTCCTAAATATTTTTCTGTCCTATTGCCAACTTATTGCTTCTAACCCATCAATTCTCATTTACTTTCCTCTAAATACTGAATTTGGAACTCAGATGCTGTCTGTGTTAGCAAATACTTTTAGTTTCATGCACAATGCTGATGGGTCTATTAGTTGGACACTTCTACTCATATTGGACAGATGATTTTGTTGCTGTAACCACTGTATTTGAAGTGCAATAATTCTTAGGCAAAATTGCATATTAATATATATATTAATATGAAATCACAAAATATATATTCATATTTGTGTCTCTCTCTATATATATAGAGATACAAAAATGAAAATCACTAACTTTGAAGGGAAATACATGTGTGTGTATATATATTGAAGCTTCGAGTTATGAACCGCAATAGCATATTTAAGTCTTTTAGTTATGCAGAAACGCACGTCCTAAATCTAAATTTTGAGTGTGTATATATATACACACACACACACACACTAAATTTAGATTTAGGATGTGCATTCCTGCATAACTCAAAGACTTAAATATGCCATTGCGGTTCATAGCTGTAATTGACTACTAGTATTTATAATTACATTGAAGCTGGAATCGACATTAATATTCCATTAGATTGGTTGTTCTTGGGCATTCTGTGACCTTCCTGTCAGCTTCAAATCTTCAACTCTCTTTCAATAATTAATGTAATTATTAAAATATCAATTTCGTATGGCTTGTTGTTGTATGCGTTAAAAGATCATTTCTTTTCCAAAATTAAAATATCTATTTCTGATTTTAAGATTGTAGCATGCAGTGAAAAGAAGAGAAAAAGGAAAACCAAAGCCTATTGCAATGAACAGAAAAGAAAGAATTTGAGTAAATAAATGGTGAAATAATAATAAGGATATATTATACATTTATTTTTTAAATAGAAATTAGCTACTAATAATCATGATCATAGGGCGAGTAAGAAGGAATGCTAAAGGACCATTCAGTGGTTCTCGTGTGCCCCTTTGTGTCACCGACCACCTGTGGGTAAGGCAGAGAAATGAATAGAGAATGATAAGAGGGCAATTACACCTCTTGGGCTCTGCACTTCAGCCTTGTTGGTGTTAGATGCTATGATTAACTTCTAATGGGATAGGCAGGCTCATATATTCTTTCCATTGTATATTTGCAATTGCTTTTCAGTACAATTGAGAATTTTTCTCTGATCATCTTCTGCTATTGCTTCCAAGCATGATGATGACTCAATGATTATGGCTGTTTATTGTACGTCGAGCAGATGAGCATGTTTATCATGCGCCTTTTGTAGAAATATTATATGCTTTTCTTGGTAATGAACTTTGGATGTCCTCCTTGTTTGTTTTTGTTTAATTTCATTATACAAGGTTACAGTGGATGTTTATAGTCATATAGTTTACTCCATATGGGAAAGTGTTATATTGATATTGCTTTGTGTGGTACTGGCTGTGTTATCACAATTCCATTTTTATATGAAGCTTTCTGAAGGGCTGAGTGCTCATGTATGCATCTCTTGTTCATTTAGGCTTTCTGATGGTTTGAATTCAGACTACTATCCATGAATATCTCACTTTTATGACCTGTTATGTTATTTTCATGCCTTTCTTCTGATTCCACATTCATGTCAGGAGAATGAAGTTGAGTCTAGCATCTCTTGATCATAGCAATATTAATTATTTGGCAGGACTTATTGGAGCTGCATGCGGGCAACTCGATACTTTGCTGCAAAATCCCAGCCATTGTAGCGACCCAACAAAAAGACATCTCTTTAGCAACAGCTTCTCACCTGTGAAATCCAACAGGAACACGAACTTGAAGGAGCCTGTAAAGAGCCTGCCACATAGGAGCCTCTACTCCAACGGCAACGGTGTTCATGTCTAGTTAACCATGGTTTCTGACGAATAAGCTGCAGGAATGGTTCTCGCTCCAGGGTTTTAGCAGGGGACAACCATACATTTCCTTCAGCCAGTTAGAACTCGAGTGATTTGCTTAATCTCGCTTTCTTTATAGGTTGGAAAATGTTGTGCATTCATCTAAAAGACTTTGGTTTCGTTATCTTTATATCGATAATGTCTTTCTTAGCATTTGAAGTCTGCTGTAAGCCTGCATCGATGTACATATGTTTCAGGAAGATAAATATATAATTGTGTTTCGTTGGTACTTAACATCGGTTATCACTAATTATTGGTCCGTCACATGGTTTGTTTTCTTCTTATGCTGAAAACATTGGCTTTCCAGATTGTGCAGGGCCATAATTGAGTAGTCCTTGTTTGATTTCTTTCCAGATAGGGTGGACTAAAAGTATATTTTATGTTCTTATCGTACTTGTAATATCTGATTAAAGTGTATATTTCAAGTCATTATTCGAGATTCATTTGCACTCCTGCAGGCTGTAGAATGCATCAAGTTTCAACTGTGCTCTTATTCAGCTTGTTAAATGTGTAATTCTGCAAGCTGTAGATGGCAGGAAGTTCTGGAAACCAAATTGAAGTGCTCTACATGCATCAAGCAGTGGCCTTCTTATGTTGCCTGCTGCTAGTTTTGCTGTTTCTCCTCTCCAGCTAAACCGTTCGGTTTAAACAAACCACTCGAGAATTCAAATAGAAATCACACTCAAGAATCAAAATCGAACCGGACCAATGGGATCGGATTCTAGCGGTTTAGTTGCAGTTCCTGAAAATTGAAATCGAACCGAAATCGAAATCTTTGGTTTCAAACCGATTAAAATTAAGAAAAAAAAATTTAAATATAAATAAAATATTTAATGACTTAGATTTGAATTTTTTTATTAATTGAAACCGGTAGTTTGAAGAAACCAAACCGATTGATTTGGTTTTAATCCCAAATTTAATGGTCAGATCTCTATCTGGTACAAACTGATACAAATGTTATTGGTTAATACACATGGGGCCTTTTCGTGACCGCTTAAATCCTTTAGATTTATGATAACCAATGTTGTGTCTGACCCTCTTTATTTTACGCTCTGATTAGTTTGGACTTGTACATACATCATTCTTATTTTACATATATATATATATATACATATATAAAAACTCTTTTTCATTATTATTTTTGTATAAACAGACACTTCTAACCTTTGCTTTTGCCTCCCTATTTATAACAATAAGGATCCATCATTAATAGTTGGGGTGGTTTTTTTTATTATTGGATCCGGGTTTACCAGACCTCGCTAACGGGTCGGGTTCAGAAGTTGCCAGTATTTAAAACCTAACGCATCCATCTCTGCGGACCCTCACCCTCCTCCCACACCCCCTTCTCTCCCTTTCTCTCCTCCTGGAATGGGAAGTCGGAAACCCTAGTCGAAGACTGGCTTACCTTCGGCCCTTCGTCCGCTATGTCTAGCAACATCTACAACTACCGCACCATCTACGGAGGAGGCGGACGTGACGCCTCCTCCCTCTACTCCTACCGTGACTCCCCACGCCTGCCCAGCGTCGACCCCTTTGCCGACTCCGACACGGAATCCTTGTACGCCGACCGTGTGCCCTCGGCCTACACGAAGCAGGTGATCGGGGCCTCGAGTAGGTACACGGCGGCCGCGGCGGCCATGTCCACGCCCTCGCTGTACGGGACCTCGGCCTTTGATCCTTCTTTGCTCGGTGGACCCAAGCGTTCCGTGGAAGGTTAGGGATTCCTTGATTTCACGTTTGATGAGGTTTCCAATGTCGTTGTACCCTGATACCAGCATAGCTTCCGTTAGAATAACTAATACGAAAACCTGCATTGATTTGATTTGCTTACTTAGAAAGTATTTTTTTACATCTTTTCATGATTGTATATGCAACACAGACTGTCACTGTAACCTGCTCTCCAAATAGATCAGGCTCATCGCAGGATGCTTGATGTCTATGGGTTCTGCTTTTTCATTCCCGAGATATGGCTATGGTGGATTCCAAGAGGTCGTGCTTGCATGAACATGAACCTAAATTGGTGAATGCTTTGCGCTGATAGCGTGTTGCTGTTTATGAGCTCAGATAGCGAAGCTATTAGAAAAGCTAATATAAAACTTAAAGCTCTGACCGTTGTATGTGTGTCCAAGGGGTTATAGAAAAAATTAAAATAGGTCAAAACAGAGTTTGTGGTGCATTAGACGAGTGACAAGTGGAAGTGACTGATCGTGACAGTTAGAATTATACATTATACATTATACAACGGTGTGAAAGGGTAGCACATTTTGGAAATTTAGACAGAAATGAAATTTAGACAGAAATGAAATTATACAAGTGGAAGTGACTGCCTGGTAATATCCTGTTTTTCCAATTATTGTGGAGAAAATTTAAGTAGATGTGAAACCAACAAATTTTCACTTAAGTATAAACCTTGATCTTATTAAAAAAAAAGAAGATATACATCATAGTCTCGATGAAGTGTAGTCAGGAACATCATATCTAGATGATATTTTCATATCAAAGGAGCCAATACATCCAGATGATTTCAGTACTATGGACATGTGAGAGAGTAACAGGTTTCAGATGGTTTGATAATCATATCTTCTGAACTGTGAATTTGGCTTGTTATGTCAAGATTCAAAGATACATGAAATTTTGGATAAACAATAAGCTCTAGATGTTTGGAGAAATATTTTTTTTCCATGGAACGGGAAGAATAGGCATTTCTTGGAGCATCTTTGGGAACATGATAGCGATTAGCCAATTATGTTGTATAAAAATCCTGTTGTACAAAATCTTTGATTAGCCAAGTAAGTTGTATGGTGATCCTGCTGTACATCATCCATCTATTACATTCTATGGCTTTTGATAGGCAGAAAATTCAAGTAAAATTAAGTTTGCTAGTTTTAATTGTGAGTAGTTAGAAAAAAGACCAATGAGACAGTAATAATGTCCATCAACTAGGCCTTTGATGTTTAAGATGAACTACTTCTTAGGTACTTTTGAGGAACAAATTGCAACTTTTGTGTTGTTACTTCTCTAGTAGTTACATGTTACAAATATCTGAAATTTATTATACATGTATAATTTTCACATGTAAAAGCTGTGCAAGGACCACCATCCAAGTAACTAGAGGGTTTGCTATCTCAGAGAATTTTCCTTTAGGTCAAGGATTTGATATCCAAGGAAAGCTCCTGGTTCACATGTCTCACCTAGGCATCTGCACATTTTGCAGCTTGGATCTTTTTATGGTTATCTTGTTTGCTGTGCATCAGTTGACATACTTCGGTTTTAAGCAGCAAAATTTATGACCAATGTTGATGCTCTGTTAATGGTGACCTTTTGGCTTTAGTTTTAATGTTTTATTAGTCAAACTAAATATTTAAAAATATCTGCCATTCCACATGTACTCAAATATGAATGATGCATTTTCAATTCCAAGTGAAATTTGTCGGTTTCCTTGTTGTTGAGACTATCTCAAGGTTTAAAACACTGCTTCTTCACTAAATTAGCTTAATCTCTGACAAATGCTCTAGATCTTCGTAACTGCCTGTTGCTTTGGTTATTTTCATTCGGAGCTCCTCCTTTTCCAAAGCCCTTTTTGAGGAACACAAACCATTCCTACAGTTTCCTGATTTTTTAAATTCTATTATGATCCTCTAAGGAGTGCCTTTGGTTCAGTCTATTTTTGTTTACGTGGCACCTTATAAAAAAAGAAGGTTAGATGTGTGATAATTGCACCTTATAAAAAGTGAAGGGTAGAAGTCTATTTTTTTTTGGTTAATTTTTTTTGGCACATTATATTGTCTACTTTGACTTCTATGAGATCCTAGAAGATTTATGCTATGATGTGTATCACACACTGCATGATAATTTAACAGGAAAATAATAAAGTTTGGTTTTTCAACTGACCGAGCTGCTGTCGATATTCCAACTTAGCTTATGGAAGGTTTGCTTTTGGCAGTAATATACACTAATGGCTGCTACTCTTTTGATATATCTAAGCTTCTCGTTGCAAATCTTTGGTGAGTAAGGGTATGCTTAGATCAAATCTGTAAAAAGCTCATGCTATCTCGAAGAAGAATAGTGACAATAAATATGCTGATGGAAGTACATCATGAAACTATAGAGAATAAGCAATTGGACTATCCTTAATAATGTTTTTTTATATCTTGTTCTCTCTTATCTATTGTGTTTTTTTTTGCTTTTATAAATAACTTCAAGCAATCTCTATTTTTTTAATTTCATTGTTTCATTTTTCTGATGTTTTTGTTTCTCTCTAGATTTTCTATATATATTTTTAATATGCTAATTCTTTGGCCAAGTAGTCCCCAATGCTTAATGCAAGATTGAAGTCATTAAATTATAGAACTTAAGAGGACTAAGTGCTACGAACCTTGATATATGATAACAGCCTGAGTGCCTTGCCTCGTAATAGGAGGGTCGAGTGAGGCATTTGAAGGGGGCGCTACTCGGGCGTGTGCTTGGGCCTAGGTGTTGGGCGACTTGGGTGCCCACTCAATCAAATCGAGTTAAGGTTCAACCAATTTCACATAGTTGGCTCAATATCGAACCAACTAATTACAACACTTACCTCCTCAGCGTGCCTGACCTGGTGTAAGGAATAAAAAACCCTATCGCGAGTCGCTTAGGCCCTATGTCGTTAGATTGTGAGAGTCCTTCACCTTGTGTCGCTAGACCGTATGCTACCTCCACTCTATGTTGCTGGACAACAAGCCTCCTTCGCCCTACGTTGTCGGATCGTGAGCTTCCTTCGCCCTACGTCGATAGATCGTAAGTTTCCTCTGCTCTTCACTGTCAGGTTACGAGCCTCCTTTGCCCAACACCGTCAGACTGCAAGTCTCTTCCTCCCTTTGTCGTTGGACCACGAGCCTCCTTCACTCTACGCTATCAGACCATGAGCCTCCTTCGCCCTATGTCGTAGGATCGTGAGCCTCCTCCCCCTACATCGTCGTCTATAGCTTCCTTTCTTTGTCGTGTGAGCTTACGTCACTGACCAGCTTTGTTTGACCATCAGTTGTGATTATCCTTCGCCCTAACCACCACCTTTCTTTATATCGGCTTCTTCTCCATCTCCTCCTCTTTCTCAGTTTGTAGTTTATAGGTGGCAATAGCTTTGTGAAGTGATCTCTTTCTTGCACCTTTAATGATCTCCTATTTCTTATTTGTATTTCCTACACTTTGTTAAATTTCTAAGATTAGCTTGAGGTGGGTACATGATTAGGAGTTAGTATATAACAAAATATATTCTATTAGGTAGGAACATTCAACTTTGATATTTGCTCTTATTTCCTGCGATGTAACTTGGTACTTTATATAATTTTGTCAATTTTATTTTTGTGATCATATTTATCAATCATAATATATATTAAAATTTTAATATTTGGAAGCCCCTCGCTTCATTTAGGTGGGCGCCTAATGCCTCGAGCGTTTTTGCACCTTGGCGCCTAGCACTTTTAAAAACATTGTATAATGATCCAACGATAGTCAAAAGGTTCTCTTTCTAGACTAGTGTTTTCAAAAGGTGCTTGTGCGCTCACCTAGGCACTAGAGCGAGGTGAGGCCTGAGTGTCTTACAGAACTTGTAGGCATAGTGCTTCAATGATGCGCTACTTGGGCGCTCGCTTGAGCCCAGGCGCTAAGTGCCTCAAGCGAGCGCTCGAGCCAAATTTGGTTGGGTTCAAACTTTGGTTCGATTGGACTTATAAGTTGGTTCAATCGAACCAACTAACATAGTTACCCTAATATCGTCCAATTCCCTCTCTCGCTCGACCTAGTAAAAGAAAACAAAGGTGAAATGAAACCCTACATCTGTTGCCTTTGTTCGCTCTGCCAGTCGTCGTTGACAACCTTGGCCAATCTTGTTTGTCACTGTAGCTCAATTGCTGTTACTAGAACTCGTCCGTCGCTGTAACTTGTCCACCATTGTAGCTCATCTAAACCTTAATCCTCTTCCACCGCTATAGCTCTATCTGTTGTTGTAGCAGCTTTGTCCGTCATCGACGACAACCTCTTCCATTGCCTTCGTTCACTGCCTTTGCACGCTCCGTCCAACGTTGCAGCTCCGTCCGTCGTTGTCAACAGCATCGTCTGTTGCCTTCGTCCACCACTGTAGCTTCGTCTATTTATAGCTACAGTTTCAGTCGTTGCCCTTTGCTTTCCCCACCTTCCCATTAATTAAACTGCGAATGGACGAGCAACAACTCGTTTAGAGTAGTTTAAATATATTTGTTGTTTCTACAACACCATGGGCAACATGCACTTTGATTTATACATGAAACTCTTATAGCTTTTACTTGATGATGTCTTAGAGTAGCAAAACAATTTTGGTTAACACAGTGATTTAGAAAATGCTAGGCGCTTAAAGATGCCAAGGTTTCAAAACGCCCGAGGCGCTCGCTCGAGCGAAGCGAGGCGCTAAAATATAAAAAATATATAATATAGTTAATAAATATAATTATTTAAATAAAAATATGATATTAAATTAAGAAAATCTTAAGTATAAAGTCACAATATCACATTAACAAAAGTCTCAAAATTTAAAACAATAAATAAAGTTAGTAGTATTAAAATCGAAATAATATATTATTAATCTAATAAATAAAAAAATACTGTTAATAGTATACTGCTAGTGTTAACAGTATATTGAGTCGAGTGTGAGAAGAGAAGAGACCGACGCTGCTGATTGAGAGCAACGGTGAACAGTGACAGTGGCAACGACAAGTAGTGACATTGGCAGCGGCAATGTAGAGAGGCAAAGCGGAGAGCAGCGATAGTGGAGAGTAGTGATAGCAGTAGCGGCAGCGGTAGCAGAAAGAAAATGTCAGCGGCGGGAGTCGGGTTAGGGTTTGGGAAGTTGCGAGGGGCAGTAGAGAGAGGCTGATATCGGTACTTTAGTTGGTTCGATTGAACCAACTAATGCAAATGCGACCGAACCATATCTAACATGCTGGTTCGATCGCTTGATTTAACCCGGGCGCTCGCTCGAAACACTTGGCGTTTGGGCTCGGGCAATCGCCTAGGCGGCGTCTCTTTAAAGTGCGTTGCTTGGATAGTAAACGAGGCACTCATGCCTCGTCTCTTCTCACTTGAGCGCCTAGGCGAGCGCCTGAGTGCCTTTTGAAATCATTAGGTTAACAAGATGCTTTTGGAGTAGTTTAATTCTAGCATAGGTCTTCATAAACATGTTTAGCATATTTCTATTTAGCTGCATATTATTTTAATTATAATATTTGAGAGCACCTCGTTTCGCTTGGGCGAGCGCTTGGTGCCTTGGGCATTTTGGGACTTTGACGTCTTTTGATGCTTAGTGCTTTTAAAATCACTGTTTTGGACAATGACCTATTCAAATTGTGGAACAGTGCCATGTCATCATGACATATGTGAAATGCTGTGGTTATTGGTCAACTAATAGATAGTTATTTGGAGTTTGTCCTAAACAAATAACAAATATTCTCTTCCACTTTTATTCTTTTGCACCAAGAAGTTAAAGAGAGATTAATGAGGTTGTAGTATCATTCTTAATTTTGCCTTATAGTATGTATTTGTGCTAGATACGGTATTTGTTCAAGTCCATCATTGCATTGAGTTGAAAAAAGAAGACAGGCCTCCCTTGGGAATTATAGTGAGAAATTGGAATCTATTTGGTGATTTTGACTTGTATTTCTTACATCTATCTACTATGGTTGTTTGATATTTAACTGATACTTAAGTGTTAAAAGTTACTGATTATGTCGATGCATTTATATAAATTTAATATTTTGGTTTAAATGTAAGATTTTTATGTTATGATAAACTTTCTCCTATCATATAGTATACAATAAGTTCAGTGAATTTGTGTATGTTGGCCTATATATTTTTGCATGCACATTACCTTTGTAAAGCTTCTATATTTAATTGTTTGTATTATTTAGTTGTATGTAATATGAGTTTTTCCCATGTTTAATACTCTACAATAAGCATATATTTACAAAGTATGCCATATATAACGATGTTATCTTATCTACGTATAGCACTCTACCATCAGACAGTTCTTGGAAGTCATAACAGTATTGGGCAAACTGAGGCCTTATTTTCTACAAATTCTTTGATCAAACGCCCTAGACTTGAAACCGGAAGCAATCTTCCAATCTATCCTCAGCGACCAGGAGAAAAGGATTGTGCTTACTATATGATGACAAGAACCTGTAAATATGGTGATACCTGCAAGTTCGACCATCCTCTTTGGGTTCCTGAGGGTGGAATACCAGATTGGAAAGAGGTGACTTTTGGTTAATCTTATTCGTATTTTTGCAGGCAATAACTACATATACGATCTTTTTGTATGTAGATATGTCCTACATCCTATTTAATCTATGTTCTTCTGTGGATATGTGTATAACAATTTGGTTACTTATACTATATTGTCCTTATGTGGATATGTGTAGACGTGTAGAACAGGGTGGTTACTTATACTATATTGTCATTTATCTAATTATTTGATATTTTAAATATTTTAATACACGATAAATATAATTCTCTATTGTAATAAACTAGAACTCATGTAATGTGTACAAAAATTCTGCCTTCTGTACCAGGAAAGTATTAACTTCTTTTGGATATTTATTGGTGCTATAAGGTGAGTATTTTCATACCCATTAATAAAGTCCTTTTGATAGGACAAATAGTTGACTCAGCTTCTTCAGAATGTATCTTTCCTCGGAAGTCTTGGTTCTCACCAAGAGATTTGTTTGATCTGGAAATTAGTTAATATATATTTATCACGAATTTCATCTAAATTTTGTTTCATTGATGATGAAAAGTAACAAGGAATGCATATTTTAAGGTTTTATGCCCTTTGTAAAACCAGCAGAACACAAAAACTAGATATATATGATTTTTATCTGTACTTGTGCTGATGTCAGATCATTTTTCTTTTAAAAACTCATTTTAAGGTGAAGCTTTCCTCTTTGTTAGCCATTATTCTCACTGTGTGCATCAAAATTCAAATAGTAGCCGTGAGATTAAGTCATAGTTTGATGCTTGTTACTGGGGTTATTTCTGTGCTTCTTGTGAAGTCCACCACTTGATCCATGATACATGATTACTAACAAGTAAATCTAGATGATTTTTACCTTGTAGTGCTTATCTAAAGAGAAGTCTACTTAATTTTTGTTGTTTGTTTATGTGTGAAGGTAATTTTTTACGACAAAACATGTTCATCATATTGTGATTAAGAGTATGGTTAATGGGTATATCTTTTTGTGAACATTTATCTTGGTCATGTGCATATACAATTTGAACACTTTTTTTAACATTTATTTTTTCTCACAAAATGGTTGTTCCTATTTTTGGGAACTTATCATATCTGCACTGAGTCAGTCTTTCTTTGAACCACTGAGATCCATAGCTATTATATATTCACATTGTTTGCCTGAGGTTCACATCCTGTATTTTCTTCCCCTAGGAGTTGGACCTGTATCAGTGGATTAATTTCTTGCCATTGTTACATCATGACGTGCCAAGTTTTTAAAAAGCATGATGCAATATGCTGTTTTTGCTATACATCAGTTGGGGTTGCCTACAATAGTTTACTATGAAATATATATTAAATTTTAATAGTTTTTGAAGTAGTTGATGGCAATATATATCTGGTCTCTGGTTCTTTGAAATGATGCTGTTTCTGTGGAAGTTTCAACCAATGGAACTGAGATCTTGAATTGTGGATCAGAATGTTGTTTAATTTTGTATCATAGATGCTACTGCTTTTGAAATAGACCATCATTAGTTTCTAGTTAGCGTTAATTAAGTTATTTTAACATCAAATGGATCTCTGTAATTGATCAAACAAAATTTCTACTCTTCTTCCCATCTTAACCAATATTGATGCCACATGATCTACCTCAAATTTTCTAATGGTTTTGGTTTTTCATGGTAAGCCAGTTCATCAATGTTGTTAGGTGCTTGGAAAATTAATTACTTTATAACTTTTTAATTATTTAATCATGAGCTTACAATTCCTGTAAAATGAATAGAAATTTCTTTGTGGGTATACTGTGGCAGCTATTGACTGTGCAAGGGATATTACATTATTTATGAAATTCTTTTTTTATCTAATTGTGCTTTTCTGCAGATTCCACTTATCCCCACTAGTGAATCTCTTCCGGAGAGACCAGGAGAACCTGATTGTCCTGTTAGTAGTTCCTGATGTATTCATGATATTTGTTTGCTTTGCTTGTTACCGGAAGCCCTTTTGTCATGTATTTTCTTTTTCTTTAATTTGCAGTACTACATGAAGACACAGAAATGTAAGTTTGGAATTCGTTGTAAGTTCAACCATCCAAAAGAAAAAGTAAATGCTTCTGCAGGTGAACAAGGTGCAGAGGTAAGTGATGTCATCCACTTTATTTACTTATATATTTGATCTGTGTTTATGTGTTGTATGAGCGGGTTTGTCACCCTCCTTTCTGTCAATGATTTCTGTGCGAAGCTGCAGGGTTCTGAAACTGCTGATATCTCAATCTTACCTGAGAGGCCATCTGAGCCAGTTTGCACTGTAATTTTTTTTTTGCACGTTGCATTATTTCCTTTGATTATTTGTTGTCATATTTAATCTAAATTAATTTATGCCACAGTTCTATATGAAAACTGGAAAATGCAGTTTTGGCACAAGCTGCAAGTTTCATCATCCAAAGGATCTTCAAATACTATCAAACATACAAGATAGTGTGAGGCATGGACAGCAAGAACCACAAGGGCAGAATAGCAAGACATATGTTCCCTTCACCCCTGCATTAATGCATAATTCAAAAGGATTGCCCATTCGTCCGGTAAAATTGAAGTATCATATTTATTTAGTAATTTATGGTTATATTTAATAGTAACAGTGTAACTTGAAAAAGCAGAACTTTGAGTTTCTCCATGGCATTGATTATCATATAGCTTTTAGATCTTTGTCCTGTGCACTGGGACTGCCCATTTTTATGATAAGTAGCCATATTTTAGTGCTTTTTTATTAGCTAGTGGAATTGGATTCTTAATCTATGCATTAATTTTAAATCCCTGTGCATTTAATTTTGCCTCATATTGTAGGGTGAATCAGATTGCCCATTTTACCTCAAAACTGGAAGGTATAGGACTTCTGTAGAACTATAATTATTAGTCTCAATTTCTGGTTTTCTTTTGAAGCCTGATTATGCCTTTATGATTTATTTGCCACTCAGCTGCAAATATGGTTCTACTTGTCGCTACACTCATCCTGAAAGAATAAGTATGCTATTTTCACACTTATCATATGCATTTTGCATTGTAATTGATAATTATACTGATTTATTGAAGCAAAAAAAAATACTATAGCAACTTCTCTCTCTCTCTCTCTCTCTCTCTCTCTCTCTCTCTTTTTTCCCTTTTCTTAAACAGTTAATCCATCATTGGTGGCTGGTCTGGGACAAAGTTTTCTGCCTTCTGGAGCGGCCAATCTTTCATTTGGTGGCCTAAATCCTGCTGCTAATTTTCTTCAGAATATTGATCTGCGGTCAGCCCAAGCATCGGTAAGATGAAAAATCCCAGTGTTTGATGATGCATCCATTGGTGTCTTACGAGGAACCTTATTTGTGTTAGATATGTTGATTCCTAATTTTTCTAATGCAGATAAGTGTCATCCCAACAATCTATCCTCAAAGGCCTGGGGAATTGGAATGTGATGTATGTTATTGCTTATATCCTTTGGGATCACATAATTACCCATTAATATGACATTCAAATTAGTTACTGCTTTGGCAATAATGCTGGATGTAGCTACTATTTCCATACGTAGCATAGTCAGTAAACTTTTTTGTCCCTAAGCTCTATGGTACTTTTTTTATTTGGATAATTTTTTCAGTGAAATAATGGCATTTCAATTGATTTGATTCTTTTTCCTAGATAATATGTTTGTTTGTCGTGTATATATCATATTTAGCTTCAGACTGTAGGATTTATTGTAATTTAATCATACGTATATCCTATGTTTATGATGGCATAAGTAATCAATAATCAGATGTTGCTTAAGATTATCTAATTATGTCTTTCCTAGTTAGACATTATATTTTATAGCGAGGATCTCTAAGTGTTGCCATTTCCTATCCAATTCTCTCTTGCATGGTTATTTAATCATCTTTATGATTGTAGTCTTCTCACGGGATCTTTTCATGTGCTTTTGAGGATGCAGTTCTATATGAAAACTGGACAGTGCAAATTTGGAGAAAGATGCAAGTTTCACCACCCTATTGACCGATCAGCACCAACTTCAGTATTGAAGCAGACTCCTCAGCAAACAGTAAAGCTTACTCTTGCTGGGTTGCCACGAAGAGAGGTATTATGTTGGAACCACTGATCTATGTTTGCTTTATTAAGTTGATTGGTTCATATCTGTTGCAGCAAAATTTAGTTTCCTCAGTGATTAGTCAAATACTTGTTCATTTAGAAAAATTAGTTACACATTTAATATGGAATTTCCATTGGTTTTTGCTGTTATCTAATATGCCATTCGGCTTTTGATTTATTAAGGTTATGGTTGATTTTTGGGTAAAGACTTGGTTATCTTAATCCATGCAAAGTTACTTGGTCAATGTACTTGCTTACATTTTGCTAGGTTTAGCCATTTTTGCAAGAACAATGTGTTGTAGATTAATTCTTTCCTACCTGATGTTGGGGATTGACATGGTCAGGCACGTGGTATTCCAATGTACTGGTTGGCATAGGTTCAGCTTGTCTGGACTAGTTGGACCAAACAAAACTCAAGTATTTTTTTTTTATGATTTCTACCTGATTAAAGCCAGAAATTATAAAATATAGGTGAAATCGACTATAAAACAATAAATGATTAATCAAGTTATGTTTCAGATATGGAATACAAACTGTATTAAAGAAAACATGTATACAATAGTTGTAAACATGAGTTTTTTGGTCTAAACTTTGATATCATTTTTGATTTACAACTATTACTACTAACAGATTAATCATCTTGAGTCAATGAGAGGTGGTTCAGAATCCTTGATGTGACTTCATTGTACATAAGTATGTAGGTCTGATGGACCTATGCACAGAATTGTGCTCATGACATCAGATACTGGTAGATAATGTGCAACTGATGTAATAATATAGTGACAATCGAGTTATCATCATCAATAACATCTTATGTGGAAGGAGGTGTCTTAAGCAAGGATGAATGTGGTAAATACAACTCTGCAAGATGCACTATACCCGAGCTGCAACTGTCATCACTATACTGGAACTGTCATATGATGCATCCAACATCAAGAAAACTATTGTGCATGAGATCTATGCTAGTAAGAAGGTTGTGAATACGAGGAACTCCTATCGGACTTGACATCATTATGAATTTTGTTTCTCTTTTCCACATGGTCATCAACTGATTTTCCTTTTTCTTTATCCTTTCGTGTGGATTCACTTGTGTTATGATTCACATCTTGGATAACATGATTAAAATATTATTTCATATAAATCTAAACTTGATTTTTGTGGATCTAGGTTCCAAATTCCTCAAAGAAAACAAGGTACCATGAACACTTCCTTCAATTCATGAAATTACTTCACAGGTCTAGCCTAGATTCACAAAGTTAAAGGCTTGATCCTTGTAGATCTAGTCCCATGTTGGATGAGGAAAACACCCTCTGCCCCAAACTAAATTCATGAAATTACTTCTTACAGTCAATCCTAAACTAATTGTGTAGGCCCTGGTCCATATGCCGGTTTAGCTCAATAAGTAGTGGGCAGTACATATTGGTCCACCTGATTTAATTCCTTGATTTTAACCTTCTCTTGTTAGGTTAGATCTTTGGTTAAATAATCTTGCTTTAGTTTACTTAAGTGAGTTTAGCCCCACATCAATTTTTGACCCAGCATTGTGCTGAGCTAAGTGCAACTGAAAGTGTATGAATGAGAGCAGCGATGTTCTCAACACTGGAATTTCTATGTTGGTTGTCGGTTAATGTTGTATTTGAATACAAGAAAATTTTTTATTACACTTAAGATTCCAACAAAATAGTTGCATTCTTGCCTTCCTTGCAAACATGTGTCAGTAAACTTCATGTTATTTTATTTGTTGGATTTGGTTACACTTGCATGTCTTTGTTGAAATTCCCACAAGATATACATCACATACTCCTAGTACCAAAATTTCATGCTAATGTTCTTACATAGAGTGTTATTGCACTTCCATCTGTCTTGTTCTTACTCCTGGTACCATCATTTGACTATACCTAGCATCACTTCAGATTTTTGCTCGGACGAGTATCCAATTTGATGCTCTTTATGAACAGAGCATTAGCCTCAAATATGTAAATCTTTGGTTTTTGTGGAGAATTTTTTAGCAATTTTAATTTATCCATTATGCATGCTATGAGTTCTTAAGCATGGCAAATAATTGAAAGTTTGATTGTATCGGAAGGGTACTCAAATCTGCTGCAGTCATGCATCAGTTGCAGTACCACGCTTTGAGGTAAAATTGCTGATGAGGCCAATGACATTGCAGGGTGCAGTTATATGTTCCTTTTACATGAAGACAGGCACATGCAAGTTTGGCGCTGCATGCAAGTTTGATCACCCTCCTCCAGGGGAGGCTATAGCCATGGCAACCATTCAAGGAACTGCTGAGGGAGAGGAAACGAAAGATGCACCAGAGGTTCAGCAATAGAAGCCCATGGCATGGCGGCGCCCTGCCTGGCAATCTGTCATTTAGGGACTGCATTTTGAATTCTGTAGACGTTCCTGTTCCCAGTCATCTGATGAACTCTGAACAACTGTACTGGTTATTTTGGTAATGCTAATGTGGTTGTGCGACGTAGTTTCAGCTATCTATTAAAAAAGGATGAAGACTGCCTTTCCAGCTAATGGAAAGGTCGTTCTGTGGCGTGTGTTGCATGACCAGCCTTAACTCAGCTGATATGGTTGTGTTTGAGATAGTAAATTCTTGATGCGTTCAGTTTCAACTTGAAAGCTTCGTCATTTCACCTCAATAAATGTCTCTATTTTCTTCTATGTACGTCATCTCATGTAACCTAAGCATTTCATGGACGGTTTGTGGCTGGACCCAATAATTACGATCTTTGCGTTCACAGTATTGACCTTCCTGCAATTTTTGTGCTAGGTGGGCAAATTGAAATGCTAATTATTTTGGGGGCGAAGTCGAGCCAAGCAAACCTCTCAAAGAAACTTCGAGAAGCGGGCATGGACACTTCCAATATCCTGTTCAGGCTATTATTGATATCCTGATCCCGACTACAAGCCGTTGTGTAGCGCTTCCGCTCATCGGTTTTCGCTTGTTTCTTTTACGATTTTTAGGCTAGGGTTTTTTTGCATGCCCAGCTCTGACCCGATGTCGAGATTTAGATTATGTATGTTTTTTATATCATTTAAAGAAAATCTTATTTGATCTATAATTATTTTTTTATGTTATTCAAAAAAAAATTATTTAATTTATAAGTGTATCATCGTTTGATTCGATATATAAGATTAATTAAATTCACTTTCTTTTTCGATAAAATAGGAACTAAAAATAAGATCTAACATAAATAAGGGAAGGGAAAACTCTTCACTTTTTTAAAATTGTTTTTGATGTCATTCACTTTTTTTCCGATAGAATAAGGGAGATGAGATCCAGTTATTGAATCCGATATAAGTTTTTAGCTCCTATCTATTTATAAACAGGTCTAACATAAATAATTAATAAAATTTCGATCATCTCTTATTACTAAATAACCATAATCCAATTCAACTTTCCTTCCATTGCTCGAGATCTATGATATATCTTACGTTTAGGAGCGGTTGCCGCAAGATCATCGAGTCCCTTTCTCTCGACCGGCTCCGCCACATCGTCGCCAATGCTGTCTTCCGCGGCGAGCCCGGCGTCGTCCCCAACGTCCGGGCCATCGCCGACCGTGACCGCAGCCAGTGAAAGCTCTTCATCCGTGGCCTTGGGACGAAAACCACCACCGATTCCGTCCGCTCCCTCTTTTCTGCCTATGGCGAGTTCGAGGAGGCTGCCGTCATCGTCGACAGGGCTACTGGGAAGAGCAAGGTCTATGGGTTCATCACCTTCCGCCACGTCGATGGTGCCCTTCGTGCTCTGAAGGAGCCCTCCAAGAAGACTGACGAACGAATGACCGTCACCCAGCTTGCCGCCGCTGGAAATGCCGGAACCGGCGCCACTCCGTCTGCCGATGTCTCCCTGCTTAAGATCTATGTCGTGAACGTTCCTGCCGACAGCCGTCGGATCGCCTTCTCGCCCATTTCTCCTCTTATGGAGAGATCGAGGAGGGCCGCTAGGGTTTGATAAGCAGACGGGGAAATTCCGGGGGTTCCCTCTCTTTGCCTACAATACTGCAGAGGGGGCAAGGAACTCACTCGTTGACCCTAACAAGAACGTCGATGGCCACCACTTGGTCTGCAATGTTTCAATCGAGGGAAAGAAAGGGAAGCCAGGCACCTCAGCACCAGGTGCTGTCCCTATGGGTAGTGTCTAGGGCCTGCCAATGGGCGGTGGTGCTGATAAGGGTTTTAATGGGCTCAGAGTCGGTGCACAATCTTCGCTGCTGAGTTCTCTCTCGAGCCAGTATGGTGGCCCAGCTTGTGGTCTCAGCTCATATGGTGGTTTCTCTGGCAGCGCGCTGCCTGGTGCCACTGGACTGAGACAGCGTCACAATCTGGGCTCTTCCTTGCCATCGTCAATGGGTCCTGGAAATCCAGGTCTGTTGGTAGTCAGGTTCCTTCATCGCTTGGTGGTGCTGCAGCTGGAGGACGTGGTGGAGGCTTGGGTGGTCCCGTTGAATCTTCTTCACAGTTTGGTGGCCCTGGCGTAGGTGGGTATGAAAGTTTTGGCATGGGCTCATCACTGTATTGCTTGCCTCCGATGCCTTAAGGTGGTTATCCTGTGAGTCCTGGACAGAGGATTCCTGGTAGAGGTTTATATCCAAATGTGCCACCTTATTATTAAGGTAATATATTTACATAATAACATTCATTTCTCAGCCTTTTATATGGTTAGTTATTAATGTTTACTTTGTCAGCTTTAATGGTCTTTATTTGGAGTCACTTCCTCCTATATTTATGATTAGTATTAGCCCTGTATTTTGGCTGGAATCTTCTTTGTTAATTTATGATCTTTTCTAAATCCAAAGTGGCAAAATAAGAACAGAAACTGAAGTAAGATTTGTGACATTTTTAGTATCTTGTGCCAAATTGTTACTTTGCTTGTAGGCTGCTTGGGTCTTTCAACTACGTAAGATTTCATATTATGTTTAGTGACCTCTTAGAGTTGGTCAAGACACTCTATCTAAGATGTGGTTAATCCTCAAATTGGCAAAGGGAAATAGATTAATTCTACGAAAGAATCTGGCTGTAGAATGGTTGGTGGTTATATGATACCAGAAAGTGGACTTTGACTATTATCTTGTTGGAGGTTGATTTTCTAGCCTAACAAAAAACCATAAGGAGCATTCTAGATCGTATGTCTTGCCATTCGACATTTGCCAAAGACTTAAAGTAGGAAGATAGTTTCTTCCAGGGACTTATAGGAGGATAGTGTCTCCTAGAGAATTAAAATAGGAAGATAGTCTCTGACAGTAATTTAAATTCGGAAGATAGCGACATTCGAATATATCAATTTCAAAAATTTAAAAATTATATTTGGATGAACCTAATGATATTCTACTATTGATTTAATGGAAGCACTTTAGATTGTGGTGATACAGTTTTCTCTACATAACTTATGGGGCATGCAGGTACTGTTAAGGCGTTATGTATTTTTTATGTGCGTCTTGGATAAGAATGAAATGGATGTAATGTCAAATATAACATTTGAGCTTATGTTTCTTATTTGTTCTTTCGATATGTTCTGAAATATTTCACATGCCATTGATATGCTTCAAAATATTTTATACGTCATTGATATGCTCTGAAATATTTCTTACGCTATTGATATGTTCTGAAATATTTCATATGTCATTGATATGTTTCGAAATATTTCATATGTCATTGATATGCTTCGAAATATTTCATACGCTATTGATATGCTCTAAATACTCTTTACTCCATTGTTATGAACAATGTGTGTTTCGAATGATATGACATTTGTGATTTTGTATCTGATGAGATGATATCCATGAATTCTTGTATCTCTGCCTTGCATTTTGATACTAAGTTTGTTTGAAATTATCATTCTCTTGCCATGAATTTATTAGTCACTAGCAAAGCTTTGTATACTTACTTCATTGCTATATAAATTTTTCAGGATAGTTTGTCGCTTGTTAAAATGTTAGAATTGGACTGAGGCAGTGGAACGCTATACAGATTGTTTATCATTGTTTTTGTAATGGTTAATTGCTAAGTTTTATTATAACATACATTTGTTTACTGATTTTTGTGTATTAAGTGTTTGCATTCTCTTTTTTTGCTAGATAATTAAGTCATTGATTTTGTTAATGCTTGTGTAACTGCAAAAGATATTTTCATTTGCTGATTGCTTACTTGGTTTGGATTAAGTCTTAGGTTATGTGTTCCTGAGCAATTCAAGTATATGGCTAGATTCTTTATCAATGTGGCATATCGGAGGATGTAGGATTTCATCATTCTTCTAACAAATTTGACTAGCATACCCTTTATCATGTATACGAATACCAACTGTCTCAATGGCAGTCATTTTTGCTGGGGAAAATTTTGGATTGGACTGTGTTGGTCCCTACTATCTTGGCTCTTGTCTTATTGTCCATGCATCATTTGATTGATAAAATAAAATTGGGTAATCTTTGGTTGCATTGTGGTACTGTTGAATGAAATATTTATGTCAGAAATTAATGGTTTATCCGTCTGGTATTATCTATCTTAATATTTTTTTAGGCCAATGTGCTTGATTTTTTGTTTGTGCTTTGTGTTCACTACCTGCATTCTTTATTTGTTATGTATTCCATGATTCTTGGTGCTTATGGTTTTCTTCCTCGCTGTGCATTAACTTTTGTGTAGTTGTTGAGGAGATGCTTGCTTCTCGAATCTCCAATGAAGCTTGCTTATTTTTATAGAGTTCAAACTATTGTGGAATACAAAATAATGCAATGAGCTGCACATGGAGTCGAAAACAATGTTTTCCTTTTTTTCCATCAATTAGAAATCGACCTTCTTGAAATTGGCTTCATTGTTGGTGATTATCTGGACAATGTACTATGGTCTGATCTCCTCTATTACGGTATCCATTAGGTTTTTAATATAGTTTGCTTCTTGAATCTTATTGGAAGCATTAATTAAAAACCACCTGTTTGTTGTAATAAACAAGAAAATTGATGATACTCATTCTTGTTGGCCCTGTTCAATTGTCACACATCACTGTCACCCCATATTCATCCCACTGTCTCTTAAAGAATTTGATTTAATCCTTCAGTTCTGCCACTTCCTCATCTAAATATACGTCGTGGATCTCTTTCGGCATTAGAGGTTGAATCCCCTTGAATAGAGGAGATCATGCTATGATAATATGGACCTTGGGCTATGTTTACTGGAATCCTATGAAAGTTGAACTATTTTGCAATTGTCTTTCTAATATCATTTTTTTTTTCTTTGTATATGTATCATCAATCCGTGTCTGCTTCGCTATTTGTGGAGGATAGGTTTACTGATCAATATCAATAATATCTGGTATTGAACTCTTACTAAGCCCTCTTATAATGATGATGGTTCTCATCTTCTTTCGAGAATGATTTTAACTCTTATAATGCGTTTATTCCTTTGGTGTCATGTTTCTACCAAAATTAAATCAAATAACAAGGTGTGATTATACGTAATGAACCCTACTTTATTATTATAAACATGTCAATCGACCTATTTGGCATTAAATACGTAGAATTAACTCAATATCATTAAATTTTTCATTAAGTACACTAATTACAATAATAAAAAAAACTTAATTAACTCTATTTTACTACTATAAATATCTTAAACACCTTGAAAAGCATTAAATATGTATATTTGATCTAATATAGGTCAACATACGATGAAATCATCATTAAATACAATAATCACACCATTAACATTGTTAATTACTCCATAATTATTCCTTTTTCATTATTATAAATATGTCAAACATTCTAATAGGCATTAAAGATATTTAATTGACCCAATATGGGTCGAATTTTGATATCATCATAATTAAATACACTAATCACAGCATTAATATAGTTAATTAATCCATAATTAGTCCTCTTTCACTGTTATAAAAATGTCAAACATCTTAATAGTTATTAAATACATTGAATTGACCTAATATTAGTCAAATTTTGCTTAAATCATCATTAAAACCACTAATCATAGCATTAAAAATCTTAATTGAAACCTAATTATACCTATTATACTATCACAAACATATAAATCACCTTAATATGCATAAAATACAAAGAATTGATCCATTAAATGTCTAATTTTGAAAAAATTAGCATTAAACACCCTAATCACAACATTAAAGGTCTTAATTATTCCTTAACTAACACTATTCAATCATCAAAAACATATCAAACAACATATTAGACATTAAGTCATTAACCACATGGAATTGGCTTAGTCATCTCATAAATCAATAAAAATCTAGAAAGAGAACACATACCTCTTGATTAGAGTGTTCTTTTTCTTAATCCTCTCAAATTAGCCTCTTGAATTTATTTCAATCACAAATCATAGTTTTATTGAGTTTAAGAGAATGAGTGATAGATGTGAATGAGAAAGAATTTGAATTTATTTCAATCACAAATCATAGTTTTATTGAGTTTAAGAGAATGAGTGATAGATGTGAATGAGAAAGAATTTGAATTTATTTCAATCACAAATCATAGTTTTATTGAGTTTAAGAGAATGAGTGATAGATGTGAATGAGAAAGAATTTGAATTTATTTCAATCACAAATCATAGTTTTATTGAGTTTAAGAGAATGAGTGATAGATGTGAATGAGAAAGAATTTGAATTTATTTCAATCACAAATCATAGTTTTATTGAGTTTAAGAGAATGAGTGATAGATGTGACTGAGAAAGAGTTTGAGAGAGTTTAAATGATTGAGAGAGTGAAATGAGTCGAAAGAGAAGGGGGGGGGGGGTGGGTGGGAGGAAAGGGTTTAAAAACCCTTTCCAATGGTTCATATCGTTTGAACTAAGGCAATCTCAACCCTTGGTCGGTAATGTTCGAAATTTGATTGTTATTGACATGTACCAATCGATAATAATCGAATTTCGACCGTTACCGATTAATACAGACCTCGTATCGAGCGATACGGGGTCATGTAATGGTACCTCCTAGTATAGGGTGGTCCGCATACCGGTTCTTTCTTAGATCGATATATGCCCATACCGGGCGGTACACATCGGTGCAACAAACCCTATTGTGGATTGTAGTGAATCGTGCTTATGAATTTAGACAGTTATGTTGTGCTGTTATTATTTATTTTGTTCTTGATCTTTCTTCAAAGTGAATAGGGTGCTATACAGAGAAAATGTTAGCTGTATGTTTTTCTCTTTTTCCCATGCTGCAAAGAATTATGTTTTTGGTTTTTTGTAATGACATAGTATAGGGATTATTTACAGTAGTTGATTTCTGGATTGTATTAGCTCTTCATGTTAGTTATTGCCATCTTTGTGAACTTGTTTCCACGGTTTAATATTTAGGTTGTCAAAAATAGGGAACTTATGATTGTGGCCTAACCAATATTTAGGTGGGTGGGAGGAAAGGGTTTAAAAACCCTTTCCAATGGTTCATATCGTTTGAACTAAGGCAATCTCAACCCTTGGTCGGTAATGTTCGAAATTTGATTGTTATTGACATGTACCAATCGATAATAATCGAATTTCGACCGTTACCGATTAATACAGACCTCGTATCGAGCGATACGGGGTCATGTAATGGTACCTCCTAGTATAGGGTGGTCCGCATACCGGTTCTTTCTTAGATCGATATATGCCCATACCGGGCGGTACACATCGGTGCAACAAACCCTATTGTGGATTGTAGTGAATCGTGCTTATGAATTTAGACAGTTATGTTGTGCTGTTATTATTTATTTTGTTCTTGATCTTTCTTCAAAGTGAATAGGGTGCTATACAGAGAAAATGTTAGCTGTATGTTTTTCTCTTTTTCCCATGCTGCAAAGAATTATGTTTTTGGTTTTTTGTAATGACATAGTATAGGGATTATTTACAGTAGTTGATTTCTGGATTGTATTAGCTCTTCATGTTAGTTATTGCCATCTTTGTGAACTTGTTTCCACGGTTTAATATTTAGGTTGTCAAAAATAGGGAACTTATGATTGTGGCCTAACCAATATTTAGGTGGGTGGGAGGAAAGGGTTTAAAAACCCTTTCCAATGGTTCATATCGTTTGAACTAAGGCAATCTCAACCCTTGGCGGTAATGTTCGAATTATGAAAGGGTTTAAAAACCCTTTCCAATGGTTCATATCGTTTGAACTAAGGCAATCTCAACCCTTGGTCGGTAATGTTCGAAATTTGATTGTTATTGACATGTACCAATCGATAATAATCGAATTTCGACCGTTACCGATTAATACAGACCTCGTATCGAGCGATACGGGGTCATGTAATGGTACCTCCTAGTATAGGGTGGTCCGCATACCGGTTCTTTCTTAGATCGATATATGCCCATATCGGGCGGTACACATCGGTGCAACAAACCCTATTGTGGATTGTAGTGAATCGTGCTTATGAATTTAGACAGTTATGTTGTGCTGTTATTATTTATTTTGTTCTTGATCTTTCTTCAAAGTGAATAGGGTGCTATACAGAGAAAATGTTAGCTGTATGTTTTTCTCTTTTTCCCATGCTGCAAAGAATTATGTTTTTGGTTTTTTGTAATGACATAGTATAGGGATTATTTACAGTAGTTGATTTCTGGATTGTATTAGCTCTTCATGTTAGTTATTGCCATCTTTGTGAACTTGTTTCCACGGTTTAATATTTAGGTTGTCAAAAATAGGGAACTTATAATTGTGGCCTAACCAATATTGCGCTTTTTTCCCCATGTTGGGGTTTTATATAAGCAGTGTTATGAATTTCTGTTATGGCCTAACTCTTATCTTTCTGTTGAATTACATTGATTTGTTGGGTACTTAATTGTTTCTTTCTGGGAAATGTTTAAGTTCAAAGTTCAATGGGTAACTAGAGATGTATATCTGTCTGTGTGTGTGTTTTAGAGCTTTATATTCTGACTTCATATATTAAACTGCCCAATAGGGAAAGCTGAGTGCAATAGACTGGCAGAGAATCAGAAGCACTTTTTCAAGACCATTCTCCTGGCATAGTTTCGAGATTCTAGATGACTCATGTATCCAATTTGGCTGAAGTATTAAATCTGAAGAGTATAGTTAGTTGGCTCATAGTTTTACACAATTTAGCTCGAGAGACTTTGCACCAATACGAAAGATTAGATAAGTGGCTTTGCAGATGGTTGATTATTAGGTGGTGTTCTTGAACATCCTTTGTTTCACCAAGTCTAATGATAACAAGAATGGTTGATAGTTGCATCTTTGTGACTAAATTCAGAAATATTTCTAATAATGGTTGCATCAAAACTTTCACTCAGTTCCTGTTTCTGGGAAGTATTGGTAGGAAATCATATACTGTGCTTAGAGTGGAATGCATTTCATTTACTTGGGTCATTTGGTCAAAGTTTCTCTGAAGATTTAATCCTTGCTTGATATAGCTTGCTTATGAAGTTTCAGTATCCATCACTTGATTTGAGTGTTTTTCCTTAAGTTTCTCATTATAGTTTTGATGTTATCAAGTGGTCATGGTTTTGATATTAATCTGGTATGCCATTGGACATATATGGTACTGCAATATGGTTAGTAACGTCAACATTTATAACCTCGCTACAAAGTACTTGTGAAGTATTAACTGAATTGACAGAGCATCCAGGTGTTCTTCATCACACACACACACATATATATATATGTATATGTATGTATATATATATATTATATATTATATATGTATATATCTGTATATAATGTATATATATGTATGTATATGTATGTATATATATGTAAGTATATGTATGTATATGTATGTATATGTATGTATATGTATGTATATATATGTATATGTATGTATATATATGTATATGTATGTATATGTATGTATATGTATGTATATATATGTATATGTATGTATATGTATGTATATATATGTATATATATGTATATATATGTATATGTATGTATATGTATGTATATATATGTATATGTATGTATATGTATGTATATATATGTATATGTATGTATATATATGTATATATATGTATATATATGTATATGTATGTATATATATGTATATGTATGTATATGTATGTATATGTATGTATATGTATGTATATGTATGTATATGTATGTATATGTATGTATATGTATGTATATGTATGTATATATATGTATATGTATGTATATGTATGTATATATATGTATATATATGTATATATATGTATATATATGTATATATATGTATATGTATGTATATGTATGTATATGTATGTATATGTATGTATATGTATGTATATATATGTATGTATTGTATGTGTGTGTGTATTTAAATCCCCCAAAATGAAAACTTTAAGAGATAGTGGTTTTGCATTTGAAATTCACACACGGAGGTGTTGTATTTGTGAAACAACAGTTTCTAGTTACATGGTTTCTTCCTTATGGTTATATGTGCTTATGTTGGTGTTTGAATGTCACAAGTTATGTCATCTCAAACAAGTTATTAGACACAATTGTTTACTATCTATACCTGTAACTTTGAAAGCCAATCTCAGAATCGTCGTTGTTGTGACTATGTTGTATGCCTAGCTTTTCATTGGCTGATTTCTTTTTAAATGGTCAGTTGATTGATAAGTAAATGGTCAGTTGATTGATAAGTAAATAGTGTATTTTAAGGTCTTAGACTTGCCTTTTTGTTGCCTTTTATTGATTAATTGTTGGAAGATGATAAATGAATGTTCATTTGTTATGTAGCTATTAGGTGCTTGTGGGTAATGTTTCTCAATCCTGATATGACTGTGCTTGATAATTTTGTATATATGTAGTCTATCATGTATCAGTGTTTGATAAACATATCATGATGGATGTGTGACTCAGGTGCATGGCAAGTTTGGTGCAAATGCTTTGACTGGTTGTGCTGAACTCGGAATTCTGGTCTGCTTTGATGAATGGCTTTCAAACTTTTGTGACTACTTCTCTACTTCTAATGTTAACTGTTGAGATGTAGTGAATCTAGTTTAGGTTTTAACTGTTTCAGTACATAAGAAGCTCCATATATGTTAAGAGACAGATAAATGCTTTTGTATGACAATGATGTGCTCCTGTGGAACTAATTGCTTAGCTTTGCTTGAATTGTTATCCTGTTTGAGAGCCTAGCTGTTTTGGCTTGCTTTGTTGGTTTTGTGGCTCCATAGCCTTGCTGTTACATGATTTGACTTGGATTTACCGCGTCATTGTCATAAGAGATGACTTTTTATCAATTTCTCCTGCATTTTGCATTATATTATGGTCGTATTCCTTGTTGAGTGCTCTTCTTTACCACAAACCCATTGTCCCACAAATTCATCAATATTTAGCCTTATTTTTTCTTGATTGCACTGATTTTGTTTGGCTTCCTGTTAAACCACTAGCTTTTTAAATTAAATGATGGTTCACATTAAATTGGTAGAACGGTGAACTTTGAAATCAGTTTCTATATTTTGAAGTGTTTAAAATGTCTAAATTGGTAACACTGTAGTATAGTTGCTGCATTTTCGGGTTTCTGTTTTCTTCTGCTTGAGTCACTGTGTTTGTATTTGTTCCTTTAATTGTTATAATATAGTTGGCTCCACTAATAGTGAAGCAGATTGTCAGTCTTTAATATTTTAATCATTTTGAAATTTTTGGTTCATGTTTACTGGATGGTGAAAATAGATATTGCACTGTGTTGTAGTCAATTGCAAGTAGGATATTTCTTTGCGGTATGGGAACCAAGGCTCAAGTTACCCTCTTCAGATTTACGGAATTGTCATCGGCTAATTCTGTTTTGGTGGAGGTTCATGATGCGATTCTTCTACGTTCCAAGTGAATGTGAAAATTATGATGCACACATTCAATTATTTTGTGCCTTGCAGGATCTTTTTTATATGTAGCATGTTATTCTCTCTCTGGGAACTCCTGGATGCGTGTGATGTTCTGTACTTGCAAAATGGCACCTTGTTTGACAAAATTGGAGTGCCCCACCTTTTCTGGTCATTGACATATTTGGAGTGCCTCATCTTGTATTGCAAAATGCATCTGATGATGCCTGTGGTTTTGTTTATTGGAGTTTGGTTTTGAGTGTTATTTGATTTGTGCTTGTAATCTGACTATTAATAATTGATTTGTGCATCCATGCAGTGCGTACACCTAGGTGTTGATTGGTAGAATTATAGAAAGGGGATCCCCCTTGATAAAAATCATTCGCAATGTGGACTCAGTAACTTGTAAATCACATAGAAAGAAGAGTCTTATTGTAATTGTTAAAACAATGTTAGTTGTACCATCCGGAGTGTGTATAGTTTGTGCTGGGAAGATTTACTTTCTGATGTTGAACAAATAAGAATCTGTTGCCTGATGATATTCTACTTGTTGCTGATGGTGTTACTGTTAATATTTGTTCAGGAGGGTATGCTGGACCATCTTTGTGTTTTGCTTTGCATACTTGCTCCTGTTCAGGGGGTTATGCTTGCTTCTGTTTTCTATTCTGATTTTGAACTTTTCATCTTGTTGTCAACGTTTAATAAGAGCTATATAGATTGGTTTTTCGTTTTCATTGTTTAACTTGTTTACAAATCCAATTTGTATGAAATCTGAAAGTTGTTTTGCTTCTTTTTTTTTTTCTTCAAATAAGTTGGCAGCTATTTTGTATAAAGTTAACTTATATTTGAAGTATTGACACTTAAGCAACATGATCTATCTTGTGCAATGCTCATTTATGGTTCCGAACCGACAACTTGACTTGTCTTGCGGAGGTGGTTTGCCTCGACTTTAGCAGGTAGGCTCAATTTTAAGTTGGAATATACAAGTTTGGTAGCGTGCACCATTTGTCCTTGCGATAAGTGGACAATCCAGCGAAACGAGAGATTTTTTTTTTTTTTTTGTTGCTCTTGTAGTTGATTGCGTCATATGCAATAAACAATTACGAAGGTAGAAATAACAAAGGAGGGAATTTAGATGAAGAAATTTGTTATAAATCTAGGAATCATGAGATTGATTCTCTTATATTGCGGTAACAATAGGGTGATTGTTCTCATATTGATTTTGAATGTTATAAGAGTCTGATGGGGACTAGACACATAAATGATTGATTTTATATTAAGTGGGAGATTGCTAGTCATAGGTGCCCTATAAGTCAATCACATGAGTGATAACACTTGTGATTTTTTTTGTTTATTATATTATTTAGTATTTTATCACTTTATATTCCTTGTTGTATATATATATTTTTATGTTAATGGATCTGTGCAATGAGAATCAGATCATAATAAAATCACGATAATAACACCAATTCGCCTTTAAACATAGATTCTAAATAATTTCGATCATAGGTTACTCAAGAGGAATATTGAGATAACAGAACAGATTGGTGTATTTTATACTCGTCCATATGATGGAGGTGGTTAGTCTTATAGCTGCTCGTGTGAAGATACTAGGGATACAATGTAGGAGATTATTGGAGAATAAGTTCACTAATTCATCCACTTACGGAATGCTGGATGGTTGATGATACCTTATTGTTAGTTAACGATTTTGTCATTCTAGTGATGCATATATTCCTTACACTTGAGACACCAAGGATGTTTTATATAAGTACTTTATTCTTTAATACCAAACTTATAGATTTGAAAGTTTCAAATATTAATATAATCGGTTATCAAGAGTGGCATCCAACGTTACGAGTACTATTGAGTGTCGATATAGAATCATCCTCTCTCGATGTCATGAGAGAGAGAAATATTTGTAAATATTTGGCTAGAGTCATTCGGATTGAAAGATAAAGTTCTTTGGAAGAATCTGATTAGAGCAAAGCTCGAGTAGAAATCATATAAGCCTAATAACATCATGGGGATATTAGATGGATGAGGGACTATAGATATATGGTAATTGAGGATATACAGGTCTAATGGATTAGATTTTCTTGTATCGTTTGAGGATTACAACGTAATGGTCGAGTATGCCTACAATCGATAAGTCGAGTGAATTATTATGGAAATAATAATTCATTGAGCTAAAAGAAATTATAACAGGTATGACTCACGGCCAGCTTGATATTGGGCTTAGAGGGTCACACACATATGATAGGTGTTGCGATGAGTAGATATTCGGATATGAGATATTCATCGGAGTCTTTATCTTATTAGATATTCAATAAGTCTCTGAATTATTGGATCATATGTATGAGATTAAACAAGAGTCAATGAGAGATTATTGGGTAGAGACCCACTAATTTAAAAGGTTTTGGGTAGTTAGATGAAGATGTAGTACCAAATATGGAAGGATCAATTATGATTAAGTTGATAAGGGGGTCTCTATAAATAAGAGGGAATCATAGGGCCTTGGGCTATGTTTTTTAGTTGTCATCTCCTATTCTCCTCTCTCCCTTTCCTCCTCAGTTAATAACTCCTATTTGGGGCGGTAGATAGCAAGAAGAGGTAGCCCCTTCTTGATTGCATGATGCACGTAACGAGGAGGATTGTGCAATGATATGAGGAGCATCTTCGTAGCCCCTACCACAACTCAAACCATAAATTAGCCTAGTAAAGGTCAAATCTCAACCTATATTCGATCCAAATTTGGCCCACTTTGACCACAACCTAACATAGGATAAATATAGCTCAATTAAAACTAAAATGCAACCCAAATTATCTTCAATAAGACTTCAAAATAGTAATTATTTTTTTTTACACCATATCAAAGTTGTTGGTATATTGTTCTCTCTTCTAGTACATCGTTTAACCTTCTGATATTTTATTTAGACCTTTGGCGTATTGTTCTATTCTTCGACATATCAAGTTTGCTATAATATATATTTTTCTGACGTGATATCCAATTATCCAACACGATGTCTAATATCTAATATAATAATCTTCTAGCATAATGTCTAGTACAATATTTAATCCTTTAGTAGTTCGAGTCCATGATCAAAACATTTCTTACGTCACTTAGCATAATATTAATTCCTCAAAATCATCAAGTTTAGTAAAATGTTGGACTCAACAATTAATTCTTTGAAAAAACACTTTATTAAACACATAGTATATGCACTTATATTCTTTATCAATTTAATTATTTATTTGGTATAATTGATGTATTTGTTTGTCAAAAAATTGTATATTTTATGGGGGATTATTAGGGGAAAATATTAAATTTATCTAATTGCGTTTGCTTGTAAATGATGGACGTAGAATTTATGTGCGCGTGAATCGCACGCACATTACCCTATGACTCGTACACACACAGCGACTCTCACCATTGCAGCACACTTGGGTGACATGATGCCTTCTGGTTGGACGAACGTAGTTATAAATCTTTCTTCCTCCTTCAATCAGAGAGGGCGATGAAAACATCTTATTCTTCTTCTTCTTCGGTTTGAGTGTTCATCTTCCCTACTTCTTTTATTTTCATAATTTTTTTTTCAATATATAGGTGCCAAAGCATCTACAGGATTTTTTACAGTCGTGGTTGATGAAGGATCTGCTCCCGGTTCTATCTTGGGATGACTTTCCTGATCAAATTTATACAAAAGATAGGAATATATCTCAGGATAACATTTTACATCTCTAGATTTTTTATAATCCATCTTCTGCAATCAAATACTATTTAGTTAGATTTCTTGATTTTTTATTTACTTTTGCTATAATATTAAGGATTCACTCACTCATGCACGATTTACCTTACGATTATAATCCCCCCAGACTAGTAGAAAGCCATGAGTGGTACGACGCTACAATCCCCATAAGCTTATTTTGATAAAATCATGGCCAAAACCTATACACATAATCTACCATTAGAAATTTACACACTTAATAAAATTCTATCACTTATCCCATATATCCATACGTAAATTTATTTACATCCTCAAGGGTTCATAATATCAAAATCCATATGATATCCTAATTTCTTTTAATATTTCAATGACTTTTCCAAACATATCCACCTATGATTTACTCCTCGGTATCTACAAAATTTATGCAATAAGTATAAGCAAATAACGGTTGGGCAGACAACCCATTAGTTCAGTTCATAATGGACTCTAACAACTCACTTTAATCTTAACTCTCTTTTCTCTTTTAACCTAAACCTAAATCTAAAAAAAATAAGCAAGTGGTGGCTACAAAAAGGGTTGAAAACTATAGCAATATGATTCAAGAAAAGGAGAAATAATAAAAAAATAAGAGAAAAAGAAAAGAAAAGAAGATAATGACAACGCAAAGATTGCTCTCAATCATCTAAAAAGTGTTATCACCTCAAGTTATATAAGATTTACAGTGAACTCTTACTATGATTACTTGTAGAGATTTTAAATATTGTGCACAATGACATAATCCATATATCTTATTTATTTTATGATTGTTGCTTGAGTTTTGAACAAGAGACTTTGATATTTGTATATTCATTATTCTTATAGTAAATTTTTTCTAGTTTATCTCGTAATTTTTACCCTTCATGTTGGAGAAATTTTTCACGTAAATATTAGTGTCCTATTTGATTATAATTTTGTTTAATCCTACTATATGTTACAGCCTGCTTATATTTGCTTATATATGAAGTTTTTTTTATCCCATCAATAACAACTCAGTAAACATCGACAACTCACGATTGATATAAGAAAATAAATCTTCTTATCAAAACTTATAAATTATTTTCAATTAATATTTGCTTCAAATACATGACAACATAGATGATTCTTTTTATTATAAAAAATCATAACATAAGCTAATCGAAACTGAAATATTGTGCTTATAATAGAATAACTTTTAAATAATCTTTTTTTCTCAAAGCAATATATTTTGAATATATTTTTTTAAAGCGATAGATACATAGTTAAGGTTAACAGAACAAATGTGGCTTTAGCAACGATGGCTATAGTCATATTCTTGTGATAAGGCTTGGAATCATGTATGATCCCATGATTTAGGTTATATATTTATCCTTGTGTCAGGGCCCAGAGAAAATAGTTTCTGATAAATACCTATATTTAATCCCCATTGATAGGATCTAAATCATAGTTTTACTAAACTTATAATTGAGGCATCATATATCATATGTCAAACTTTTGAACAAATCTTTGTAAAACATTCACAGAATTATTCTATATTTTTTTTGGCAAAGGATTTTATAATATTTAAACCATTAAATAATTTATAAGTCAATAATTACTTCAAATTATATTTGCAAGACAAATACCTTTTCAATGATGGCAAACATGAATACAATACTTTTAAAATAATAAAACATATATATGTACACACACATATAGACGAAATCATTTTAATATTTACCTCGATTTTGAACTATCAAAACCATCATAGTAATCAAGATTCTTCTTTTCCTAGATTCACAAAGAAAATACATCAATAATCATAAATAAAATATATTGTCCAATGTATGCATGTTCTATATGATATTAATTGAATTATTTTTTTTCCCGTTCAACCCCTTTCCCTTTTTCACTTTAACTTGTCTCGTGACCTCACGTAACCAATGCAAGAGAATTTTTTTTCTCCCTCTCATCTTGGCCTTTATTCCCTCCGAAAGACCCTAAGAGATCCTAAATACCCACATCCTATGCACAACAAGCCACCATGCTTGCTGTGAGTTGTGTGCGCATTTTGGTTTTACTAAACCTCTCTTTTCCCTGTTCACCGTCGCAAGCAACACTTGCAACCTTCGACATCCGGCCGTACACAGCTTTTTTTTCTAACTTGTCTCTCTCTCTCTCTCTCTCTCTCTCTCTCTCTCTTCTGTTATTTAAATACGAGACGAGACCCATGTCATGGGGAAAAAAAAAAAAGAAGAACAAAGAAATATAAAATACTGATGGAGCTAAAAACACCCAAAACATTAATTTTTTGTATCATCGTTTTGTTAGCTTCTCCAGTAATTTCCGGCATCTCTCTTCTTTTGGGCGATGACTTTGTAAAACCCTAAATCGAATCACGCGATGAGTGAGGAATCAAACATTTATTTATTTTTTTCTCTCTACCGTTATCCATTGGTCAGTACACGCACCAATTCTTTTAGTCAATTACAATATTTTAACGAAGAATTATGCTTACAATAAGGAAAAGAACATATTGCAGATTTATTTTGTGATCAGCAAATCCCGCCCACAACGGCACTAATAAGATTTTCGACAATTATCGGCCAAGCGGAAGCGGAATCAGAATAAAGAAGACATGCATCACTTGCCTGTTTGAACGCTTGAAAAAAAGACAAGACATCATTTTATATAACTTATTATTAGCTTCCGTTGTATTAAACGCTAAAGATCTTAGCTTCACTTACTGATGTTAGGTTCCAAAATTAAAATTAATTCATTACTGTTATAAGATTTTATTTAACGTCGCTTCATTGTGCGCATTAGAGAGGCAGTAAAGCCTGCATGTTTTCTTTCTTTTTATGCACGCATAAAGCCTACATGTTTAAATACGCAATCTGCAACACAGAGTTGTCTGCCTGCGGGCGTACCTGAATGGCACGTGCTGTTCCCTGCTTTCTGAGTGCATAGTTCCCAGCCGAACAGATTACGTAGTTCTTCCTCCACCGCTTTTGCTCTTTCCATGTTTGGAGTAGGCAAGCAGACTGCAAATGCTCTTGCTGCCCCCTTTCACCATTCTGATCACAAGAAAATTTCTATTCTGCTCTACCAACATTACGACCCGATTATATTGTTCTCAAAAAGTATTATTCTTTTTTTCCTGGGAAAATTTTTATTTTTCTTCTGATGATATAAAATGCACAGATCTAGAGTCATCAAAAGGTGTTTGACAGTGACGAATGCATCGGCATTTGTGTCCGTGATAAGAGGCACTAGTTCTGATTACTAAGGCCCCAAAAGCGTATGTAGATATGCATGTAAGAAATCACAGAAGCTACAGCCGCCCTTTGGTCTTTCTTTTTGAGTATGCTCAGAATGGGGGAACGCAACGAAGCACGCTGGTATGATCCCTGACGTTTAAGACGTGTACGTACTACATGTAGCCCTAAGAGCAGTATTGTAGTAGTAGTAGTAAAAGCAGACATACCACAAGCACCAAGTATCTAGAAGAGATGCCCTAGTTCATCGGTAGGTGGTGGAGGGCGTGGCGAGGGAGAGATCAGTGGCGATGTCGCTTCTCCCTCCCTTGTGTGAGTCCCAAGAAGCCGCCGCCTCCGATCTCTTGTTCCCCTCCGTTCCACCCCTAACGCTTGGCAGCATTGTTGGTGAAGTTGTCTGCGCCCAAACCTACAACAGAATGTTAGAACACTTGTTTTTTATTGTGTGTGTGTGTGAGAGAGAGAGAGAGAGAGAGAGTACGCGTGCCACCATGTGACGGTACACCACGGAAGGGCAGATGTCGCAGGAGCCGCCCGTTCGTTGCAGCATCTGCTGGTTGTGATGAGGAGGTGGAGGAGGAGGCGGGGGGACCGCCATGACCTCTGGAGGATGTGTGTGGGCTGGGGACGCCGGAGAAGGCAGTAGCAGGAGCCTGGGCGTCGAGGTGGCGGTAGAGGCCGACGAAGGAGTGGGGACCCCACCCAGCAGCATCAGATGCTCCTCTATGGTCGCTGTCGTCATGGTGGTCATCATGGGGTTGGGGACCACCTGCGAACCCGGCGGACGCCACACCCCGGCTCCACCACCAGCTGCGCTGCTGCTGGTACTGCTCCACATGTCCGGCCACAGGAACGTACCCTGAGGCTTGCAGATCCTGAACCCACTCCGGCGTGCCGCCACCCTCTTGCTGTTTGTGGTGGCGCTCCTACTCTTAGTTATATCGACAGCTGTAATGGATAGGTTGCTTATGTTGCTATTGCTGTTGTTGTTTGTGTCTTTCATAGTACTGTCAGTGATGTTGGAATTGTTGTTGCCGTCGTTGGCGTCCTCGTTTCCTTTGTTCTCATTTCCATCCTGTTGCATGGTGTCATCTCCTTCGTACTGCACGCCTTTGTCTTCTTTCATTGCCTCCATCTCCATGTTCTTTTTTTCCTTCTCTTCCTTCAGAAGTCTTATCTCTTCCTGCATTACCCGGCACACAACCGAAATGAACTATGGTAAATACACTGTAGAGCATTAATCAAAAGAAAAAAAAGGAGAGAAAGAATCATCTGGAGAAGTGTTGAATGAAATCAAAGCAATAAACCACGTGTAAATGTACCTTCAAACCCTGCAAACAAATAAAAATGACACTTATTTCTTCTTCAAGTTTGGTATTCCTTTCCATCAAGCTCCTGCAGTTCTCCTGGAACCCGTCAAGCAGATTGGTAAAGGAGAAAAATAAATAAGCCACCGAAGCAAATGCATGCATGTGGTAATCCTGGATTGACACAATCTCACCTGTTCTTGATGTATATTATTCTTAGCTAAGTTTTAATAAAGAACTCGAAGCTAAAGACAAGTATTGTGAACTTGCGTGCAACTTGGAATTAAATCTTCCACATTTTAAGCCCAAGAAAGCTTAATCACCTGCCAAGTATTCCCGCCATTTTCAGGTTCAGGTTGGGCTTCGTTAACTACCTTCTCCAATTGCTTCAGTGAATTCAGATGGTCCATATCCCTGCATGTGCCACTTTTACTTCGTCAAGCACGTTTACAACTAACACGAGTAGAGAGAGAGAGAGAGCGAGAGAGAGAGAGAGAGAGAGAGAGAGAGAGGCACCTCTTCAGAAGTGATAATTCCTCTCTGAGTTGCCTTATCTCACCATCACAGGGGCATGCAGGCGCATCGCCAGGCTTCCACCCGGGTGGCGGGACCCAGTAGGGGTCCGCCACCCCAGCCTTCTGGCGGACCTCCACCAAGTCCGCTGGCTCCAGCCAGTACTCCATCGCGCCCTCCGAGTTGTGCCGCCTCCGGAACCGCTCGGTGCCGTTGGTCACCACCTTGCCTGCCATGTGCTTCAGCAGATGGTCCAGGAGGCCCGTGTCCCCGATGTACTTCCTCGCTTCCTCCCTCAACACCTGCCGCATTATGGGCTTCCCGAGCTCCGCCCCCTTCTCCTTCATGATCTCCAGCAGCTTCATCTCTGCCGCCTCGTACCTTTCCGACGACCACCGGTCCCTCGTCCCCTTCCCCTGTTGCTGCTTCTCCTCGTACCTCCTCTTGTCGTCCCTGTCGCGCAGGGGCTTTTTCTTCTTCTCCTTCTTATTCTCGCCCTTCTTTCCCCTTTTATTCTTATTATTCTTCTTCCTCTCCTCCTCAACGACCTCGCGCTTTCTCTTCTTTTCAGAGTGCAGCTGTTCCTCGTCCGCTTGCACTTCCTCCTCCTCTTCCTCAGGCGACGACCACGAAATGTCCCGCTGCCTCCCAATGTACTTAACCTTCCTTCGTATCCCCCAACCGACAAAGCCTGCTTGCTTGATGGTCAGGAAGCAGTGGCCCAAAAGTGATGTTTGCTTACCGACCTCGTCGACCTCCATTACCGATTCCCGGGGGCCTATAAATGGAGGAGAATCGTACAGGTTGGAATTCGACAGCCAGAAACTAAGTAAGTGCTTCTGTACTTCCAAATCAGACGGCGGCACAGGCAACCGAAGTATCCTCGCGGCCTGGTTCGAGCTCATGATGAACCTCTCGTCCAGCTCCGGTTCGCGGCCGGGCTCCGGCGAAAGAGCGAAGTAGTTCCGTAGTGCAAGAGTGCTCGGAAAGCTCACCGTCACTTCCAGCTTCGTCGCCTCGCACACCTACGTTCCAGCAACAAACTTTAAGCAACCACAATTCACAGCACATGCTTCAATCAACAAAGAACTAAAAAGAAAGAAATATCGAAACCTTTACGACTCGAATGGCTTTCAGCTGGATCGGGGACTTGGGAGGAAGCTTTTCGTGATCAATTTCGTAGAAGGCGTCCAGCTCGAGTGCTCCTACAAAAAAAGTATGAACGTCATCTATCGATGAGTACCACCGGTTACTTCCCAGAGTGCCCCCATATATCCCACTGTTGCATTGATCTCCACCAGGGTATCGAATAAGATGGTCGGATGATGTCAAGGGGGGTCGTACCGTCGCATGGGGATGCATGTCTCGAAGTGGCATCCGCCAGCGCCTGTCCGCCGAAAGCCCACCGCCCTTGCCGTTCCTTCGATACGGTGGAGTCATTCCTTTTCGAGTAATAGTACTTCAGCTGTCTCCACAAACAAACATCAGCATTATTAATATCATTATCACATCAGACAACGCAAAACAGAACAAACGAATGGGAGAAAAGAACTGCACTTTTCCTACTACTCCATGCGTCGGTACCTAGTTGCCGTACGTATGGGACCCAGTTGGACCTCATTTTTTATTAAATCGTGACGCAGGTAGCGCATTCGCTTGCACGAGTCCCGTCGTCTCACACGCTCTCTCGGTACCGTTTGCTGCGGGAATATACGATCTTCCCGTCGCGATAACGACCCTCGCCACAAACCCAGAATCACGAACCCAAATCATCACCGCGATTGCTCGCGGGGACAGTCCATTCACAGCTGACCAGCCGTAGGATCTTGATCCGACGGTTTCGATCCCTTCCTCTGAGGAAAAGGCGAAGAGAAAAGAGAGATTTTTTTCAAGTATTAGAAGTTACGACGGGGAAAAGGGGGAGAGAGCTTAGGAGCTGCAGAAGCAGCTGTTACGTTCTCTGTGATTTCCTCTGGTTTGGGATTGAGAAAGGAACAAACGCAGTTGTTACGCTCTCTGTATTAATTGAGAAAGAAATCCGACAAGAAAGAAGCATCATATGGTTTCTTGTCTTGTTTTGTTTCAAGCAAATAAATGGTGTGTAGTCGTAAAGAAAGCTCGTCTTGACTCGTGATAGTCTAACGAAGAAATGGAAACGAACAGAGAAGTCAAGAGGCGGTCTAAGAAGAGAACTTGAGGAGGTTGAGCAGATCCAGTGGCATGACATCGATCGGGTAAAAGAACAGCGTAATGAAGTAATCGAGTTATGATCAGTACAAAGAACTCGGAGATCTGCTGAGAGTTGTCCAAAGAAAGAAGAAAAGCTCCGGAAATAGTACGATCTACACATCAACCAAAACAAAAGGAAAGAAACAAAGCGATCAAAGATGCGGACGGACCTTTTCCCACGGCGTCTCCATCCAAGACGTTCCGATCCGTCGAACACGACCAACTAGCAAAGCAATCGTATATCCATCTATCAGCTCACAGAGAGCTAAAAATGAACGAAGAACGAAAGACACAGTGTAGAAGACTGCAAGACTGTAATCCGGAGCAAAAGGAAGACGAAATCAAGCTTAATTCGAGAGAGCAGGTCGAGGAATACCGCAGAAAGAAGCAATCTTGGGAGCTTCTTCGTCGATCCGGATGAAGAAATCCAAACTCTCCTCTCTTGATTCCTCTCTTTTTCTTCTTCTATATCAGATCACAAAGAGAGAGAGAGAGAGAGAAGGGTTCGCAGCTAGAGGTTGTTGCAGAAACATCTTCCAACAAACGTGAGAAAAGAAGACGAGGAGCGGGGCGGTTAAATACAGGAATACGCCACAGAGCAGAAGTTCACATACTTGTTTATGATACCATATAATCTACCAGCTTAGTGATTAGACAAAATGACGAAGCTTCCTTTGGGCCCACCTAAGGTGAGCAACAGGTTGGGTAAGGGGATAACCACGGGAAGAATCGCTCCGGGATGATTACTTTCGCACGTGCTGCACAGAAGCTCACGTGCTGGGGCCACCATTTCGAGCAATCGTTTGCTTCTGAAGTGACGGATCTGCCCTCAAAGATCTCGTAGAACTATGATCTCGCCCCTCCAAATGCGTTACATGAAATGTTGGTTGGCTCAATCAAATGAAGACTAAATAAAATGGCGTTAATTTAAATTAGAATCACACTGAATTCGGGTTGGTTTCGATTGGGTTCAATTCAACGGATTAGAATACCGTCTAAAGGTGTCTGCGTTCAGCCAAATGCCGATACATTGTGATAATGTTGTATACACTCAATATATTATACAACTATCCAGAATATCTATTTGTTAAAAGACATTCTTTTTCATTGTGGAACAAATAAAGTTACTTACTGTTGCATACAGCTGATTGTCACCATAGACCTTTCAGTATTTCTTCTTTATGATCATTATTGTACCTTTTGTTAACATTATTACACTCAAGATTACTTTTTTCTTCCTCATAATATGTATATTATGTGCCTAAATTCCAGTATATAAGTTTGCATTTAGATGATGGTTTTACCTTTATATGGTCCTTTTGAAATGGTTAGTGACTTAAGTATTAAAAAAAAAACACTATACAATGCAATTCCCATGTATATGGTGTATCATGATTAGCTCTCTAGCAAACAAATGGCATCTTCTGAGTGTAACATATCATCCTGTTAATTGTTGATTTAGCATAAAGCTCCAAATACATATAGCAATCTTCTGAATAATCTGGAAAGCATTATATTGGTGTTATCATAAAAGCTTTGGTAGCTCTATTTACTACACAACTGATATGAAATTGTCCTGGTTGGTATGTTTCTGCAAGTTCATTAAAGAAAGGTTTTGTATATTTCAGTCATTCTGGTGGAGCATGACAGACAGAAAGTTCAACTGCATTTTGCTATTGAGATACCAAATAACTGTTAAGATCTCTATCATTACAAATTATCTTCTACTCAGGTTTGATGTTTTTATCATTCCTGAAAGAGAATGATAGGTGTTATTGTGCTGAGTACGTTTGATCAAGAATGAGAATTAGCCCAATTTTTAGAACAAATATTTAAAGAGTTATAACACACCTTTTGCGATGATGATGCACTGTATTGATAGCAACTAGACTTTTTCTTCTTTTTTTTTCAGCATCTCATCTTTCCAGAGAGCCTAAATTGATAAATATCATTTTATTCATAATTTATAATTATTTATTATAATTTATTTATTCATCGTATCATAAATTGAAAAATATACATAATGATGTTAACTTGATTAATTATCCAAGTAGCTCTACACAATGATAGAATATGGTTCGCCCTCTACTAGAATTCGATTTAGTGCTAATAGGAGATTGTTATGAAAATAAAAAATAAAAAAAAATTGGCAACGCTGAACAGGAACCCCAAAAGTTAACTCAAAATGAATACACGATGAAAAATCAACTATCACATTGGCGTATATAAAATACCCGAATAAATACTCCAACAACGAATAAAGAGATTTTATCCTACAAGATGAGCTTGTGTTCTCCCAATAACAAATAGAGGTAAACTCATATCATACTCCTAACAACGAATGGAGTGGTGCTCCTCACCCGCCAAAGTGGAGACACGTTCCTCCCAATAGTAGATGGAGGAACATTATCTCATATTGGTCATGTCTATGTCAGGATGAAGTAACATATCAAAAATACTCTTTTAAACATCATTTATGTCAAATACTACCAATGACTTTCAATTAACTTGAATCCTAGTTCAATAGATCACATTAAACTCGATTTAACTAGAACATAGTTGAATCGATCTCTAATCCTTATTTAACTAGTCTAGAACCACCCTAAACTAATATAATTTAGACTAAATTAGGTTCAAATTAGATAAAACTAACTTGAATAAGTCAATCAATTCGAAATCACCCTAAATCGATTTAGACTAATCAAGTTTGGTTTAGTTCAATCAATATTTGGACTCAAATCCAATAATAATATTGGGTTAAGTTGGGTCAACCCATTTACTGGTCATGTGCACTATGCATTACACTAGGCTGGACCAAGCTTAGCTCATGGACTAGTCATATGTATTGCACATGACTATCCATATTGGGTTGGGCTTGGCCTATGGGCTAGGCCTGTTCTGCTGACTGAGCCTAACTAGTAGGCTATGACTTACTTATGAGTTGGGCCTAGCTTGCTAGCTATTTTAACCCTATTTCTATCCAATTTCATTAATATCAAATTATGACAATATATATTCACTAATAATAATACACTAAAACATAACAATAGATTAAAAAATAAAATTAAAATATAAACTTCAGGAAATTACATTCTTAATTCAATAAGAATTATAAATTATACTTTCAATACATATGACATACATATGAAATGAATAATTTTAACATGATTTAATCAAATAATAAAATTCTAAATCTTAAAAGGGATAAAAAATTTTCAGATAATATATTATAATCTAAAAATAAAAAAATTAATATTTAAAGGATTAAGAAATACTTTTTGAACTACTTATAGTATATTTTAATCCAAAGATTAAAAGATAAACTATAATATTAGGAAATAACATTCTTAATCTAAATATAGAAAATTATAATTTTAGTATATTTAAATTCAAAATAAAAACCTTTAAAGAGGATTAAAGAATCCTTTGAAAACTTTAGATAATATATTTTAATCCAATAATAAATATTTTGACATTAAAAGGATTGATAAATATTTTCAAACTATAAAAATTTCAATATTTAAGGAATCAAAATAAAAATTTTTACTTTTAAGAAATGTAAGGAAACATATCTCTCCTCAATAGGATGTAACTCCTCATTCCTCCTATTATTGGACTCGGCTAGGTAAGGAATGAAAAAGAGAAATCTCTCTCCTTAAATAAGGGAAAGTGAGCCTCCATTAAAAAAAGTTTTTCTTAATTTTTATATTTATTTAATATAAATAATTTTTTATTTAATATACTAACAAATATGATATCATCGTATTTGGAATGCTTAATAGTCATTTTCTAATTCATAATGGCAAACGAGGAAATAAGATTAATATTTCCTAAATTACAATGGTAAGTAAGGAAATAAATGTTGATTCTAAATTAAATATTTGATTTGATTATATTTCTCCCATTTAAAAGGAAATTTGGTCTCCAAATTTAATATACATTAATAGAATAGATGATGATACTACTCTCGCATATCTTCTCTTTCTCATATTGCTTCTTGGTTTGAATGGTATTGCCAACAAATCTTTTCTAAATGTATAATTTTATTTCTTAGAACATGTTCTTTCCTTTCCAAGATCTGGGTTAGTTGTTCTACGAAAATGTCATTATCTCTTAGTTATAGAGGTTGGTAAGATATGACATGCGATGAATCTCTGATATATCTTTAAAGCATAAATACGTGGAATACATCATGGATGCAAGCTAAAACCGGAGGCAATGCGAATTTGTATACCACAGGCCTGACCTTTTGCAAGATCTCAAATGGGCCAATGAATCTAGAGGCTAACTTCCTCCTTTAACCAAACCTTATGACTTTCTTGGTTTGCGACACTTTCAGAAAGACGTGCTCACAAACTTTGAATTCTAAATTTATACACCTTTGATCTACATAACTTTTCTGGTGACTTTGAGCTATTAATAATCTTTAACGTATAATTTAAATGTTATCAATATATTTTTAAATTAATTGTCCTTTTAGATTGACCATCAGCTTGGGGGTGAAAAGCTGTACTAAACTTTAATTGTGTGCCCAAAGATTTTTGTAGACTTCTCCAAAAAACTTAGAGGTGAACATTGGATCTCTATATGAGATAATGCTAACTGGAACCCCATCGTATAGAATAATCTCCTTAATATATAAGCTTGCTAGTTTATCCAATGAAAACTTCTTGTTAATAGGGAGGAAGTGAGCAAATTTACTAAGTCTATCTATTACTACCCAAATTCCGTTATATCATTTTACAGTCTTGGGTAATCCTATCATAAAATCCATAGTGACTTACTCCCACTTCTATTCAAGAATTGAAATCCTTTGTAATTTTTCCGCAGGTACTCGATGTTCTACCTTCACATACTGGCATATCAGATATTTAGAAACAAACTCTATTATATCTCTCTTTTCATACTACGCCACTAGTAGTTTTGGCGTAAACCTCAATACATCTTGGTAGACCTAGGATGGATATTAAATTTTAATCTGTGCCTCCTCCAATAATTGTATCTTTACTGGATGGCTTTTGGGAACACAAAGTTGGTTGTAGAATGTAATAGAACTATTTTCGATTTGGAGGAATTCGGGTCTAGATCTTTGAGCTATCTCCTTAACAATCATATGAAGATATGCATCTTCTTTTTAACCTTCTTTAACCTTTTCTACTAAATATGATTGTGTTATCAGATATGTAAGAAAACATTTATTTGTCTCTGATAAAAGTTGAAGTTTTAAGTCTACCAACTCTATCATCGTAGAATTTCTTTGAATATTCATATAGGTTACAAGACTAAAAGTATTTCTGTTTAAGACATCAACAATTACATTAGCCTTCCCAAGATGGTATGTGATATTAAAATCATAATCATTTAGAAAGTTCAACCATGTTCTTTGTCTCATATTTAAATCTTTTTGTATAAAAATATATTTGTGACTCTTATGATATGTGAAGATTTCAAAAGTTTATCCATAGAGATAATGCCTCTAAATTTTTAGTACAAGAATAATAGTTGCTAGCTCTAAGTCATGAATAGTTTAGTTCTTCTCATGAGGCTTTAATTACCTAAATGCATAAGCAACTACCCTCTTATTTTATAATAGAATACAACCAAGCCCTTGTAGTGAGGTATCATTATATACTACAAAACCTTCTCCCCCTAAAGGAATCACAAGATAGGGCACTAGTTAATTTCTTTTTTAATTCTTGAAAATTTCATTGACATTTATCATCCTACACGAACTTTATATTCTTTTGTGTCAACCTGGTCAAGGGTGCTGCTATTTTTGAAAAGCCTTCTATGAATTTTTTATAATATCCAACCAAACCCAAGAAGCTTCTAATCTCTAAAACATTAGAAGACTACCATTTTAAAAGGGTTTTAATCTCGTGAGAGTCAATAGATATACCAACACTCGAAATTACATGACCGAGAAACATAACTGTATTGAGCCTAAAATTACACTTGTTAATTTGACATATAGTTTCTCTTGTCTTAGGACTTCCAAAACTATCTTAAGTAGTGTTCATATTCTGCCTTAATTTTGGAGTAGATCAAGATATCATCAATGAACACAATTACAAATTTATCAAGATAAGGATGGAACATCCTATTCATGAGATTAATGAAAGCAACCGATGCATTTGTGAGTTCGAAGGGCATTACTAAGAATTCATAATGACTATATCTTGTTCTAAAAGTAGTTTTTTGTATATCTCATCATTCTCTTATCTTCAATTGATAATACCCGGTTCTCAAATCAATCTTCGAGTATATCTGAGTACCTTGAATTTGATCAAATAGGTTATCTATTCGAGGAAGGGGATATTTATTCTTTATAGTCACTTGGTTGAATTGTCTATAATTAATGCATAGCCGCATGGATCTATCTTTCTTTTTCACAAATAGAACGGGGGCACCTTAAGGTGATACATTGGGTCAAATAAAACCTTTGTCCAAAAGCTCATGGATATGTTTCTTTAACTCCTCCAACTCAATTGGTGCCATTCTATACGAGGGTTTAGAAAAGGTGCGGTACTGGGTAGAAGATCAATTGTAAATTCAATATGCTTGTTTGGTGGCAGTGCAAGTAGATCTTCAGGAAAAACATCTGAAAAATCTCGTACAATGGGGATGTCCTTTAATACTGTCTTCTTAGATTCTTCTCTAGAAGGTTAAGTACCCTTGACATCCTTTCAATAATAGTTGGATAGCACTCAAGACTGAAATAATAGTAGGAAGCTTTTCTTAAATTCCAATGAACTTGAAAGGTGGTTGATCTAGGGGAGAAAAATTAATAGTCTTATAGAAACAATCGACACTTGCATGGTATATTGAAAGCTATTCCATATCAAAATCTTAAAATTCTAGTATAATAAGATCTACTAGCAAATTATGACTTTCAATAGTAATAATGTAGTTTCTATATATCTAATCAACTATCAAAGAGTTTTTAACTGGTATTACTACCATTAATGCATTACTGATTATCTCACAATTCTTATATAGTTTCATAGCAAAATAGGGTGATATAAAAGAATACATAGAACTAGAATTAATAAACACAAATACAGGCATAGCAAGAGTGTGATGATACCTGTAATAATAGATCCCGAGGGTTTAGTATTTTGATTAGTTAGTGCATAGACTCTCGCCTGACCTCCCTCTTTGGGTCCTAGTTGTTGCTGTCTAACTGTTTGGGGTAGAGCTCGACATTGATGTTGCTTTTGAGGGCAATCCTTTGACATGAGCCCCGGTTGTTGACAATAAAAGCATATACATTGTCCCATAGGGCATGAGGTGGAAACATGATATGTCTTCCCATAGAAATAGCATCTTATGATGACTTAATTACTGGGAGCTCCTACCTATTGAAGCTCAAACTATTTGCCCTTGCCTTTCTTTGAGGGTCTAGAATGTGATCCCACATAGGCAGATAATGCAGCATTGAAAGTCCCTTTCGATCCTTTGTTTGTTGTAGTTCATTATCTAATTTCTCTACCACCAGAGCTCAATTTAATATTTCAGCATATGTTTGTAAAATCAATATTGCGACAGACTTTCTAATTGATGATCGAAGTCTCCTCTCAAAATAACGAGCTCTTTGATTTTCATTGAAAGCAATATGTGAAGAGAATTGGGATAGCTCAGTGAAATAATGACCATATTCCATTACGGTTCTACTTCCCTAGTAGATGCTAAGGAACTCTTGCTACTTCTCAAAGTAAACTAAATTAGGAAAGAACTGCTCATAAAATGCATCCTTAAACTGTTCCCAAGTCACCATATTACCTCCAGCCTCTAACATCATCCTTTTTGAAATCTACCAAGTGTTTACCTTCCCTTCCAAAATAAAAGAAGCGAAAGGCACATTCTGATTTTTCTTACAATTGATAGTTTCGAATGTCTTCTCCACTTGACGAATCCAATGTCTAACAAAAATGGGATCTAGTTTGCTCTCAAAAACTAGTAGTCCTAATCTATTAAAGTGATCCAAGGTATTATTTTCATCCCGTGGAACTCTATCTCGCTCCTCTTGACACTCAAAGTATCCATTAATAGTATTGAGGACTTTGTATACATCATCTAGAGCATTGACGGGTGCTAGGGCATGAGGTGCACTCTATGAACTCAGAGAAGCTGGCACATAATTAGTGACAAGTGTACGTGATGACTGAGTTTACTTTATAATGTGTGGAACTTCGAAATTATTATTTGCTCGAACATCTCTCCGAGTGCATAGACCAGTAGCATTGCGACCATGAGCACCTTGAGCGACAAGACTACTATTCTCTAGAATGTGCTCCATTACTCCTATAATAGGTTAAAGACAATCATCGATCAAAGTCAATCAAGGGACTTGAACACCTACAGACCCTAGACCATGCTCTAATATCATAAAAAGATGTCACATCCTGGATTTTTTTTTTTAAGATCACATCTTTCCACACATTCAGTGCCAAATCGATAAACATTACTTTATTCATAATTTATAAACATTTATTACAATTTATTTATTCATCAAATCACAAGTTGAAAAGTAAACATAGTGATGTTAACTCGATGAATCATCCAAGTGGTTTTACCTAATGGTAGAGGAAGGTCCACTCTCTATTGGAATCAAATTTAGTGTTAGTGGGAGATTGCTCTGAAAATCGAAAATAAAGAAAATTCAGTAACACTAAGTAGGAACCCCAAAAGTTAACTCAAAATAAATACATAATAAAAAATCAACCATCCCATTGGTATATATCAAATACCCAAAGGAGCACTCCATTAACAGTTGATGGAGAGACTTTATCCTATGGGATGAGTTTGTCTTGTCCCAATAGCGAATGAAGGCAAACTCATATTGCACTCCTAACAATAGATGAAGTAATATCCCTCACCTACCAAAGTGGGGACATATTCCTCCCAACAGCGGATAAAGGAGCCGTCCAACCGTCACGTTTGACGACCCACTAATCCCCAAAGGGAATCGCCCTACCTGCTCTCAGTAGTATAAAAAAATTATCTCATACTGGTCATATCTATGTTGGGATGAAATAACATATCATAAACATCTCTTTTAAACATCATTCATGTCAAATACTACCAATAACCCTTAATTGACTTGAACCCTAGTTCAATCGATCACATTAAACTCGATTTAACTAGAACCTAATTGAATCGATCTCTAATCTTTATTTAACTAGTCTAGAATCATCCTAGACTAGTATAATTTAGACTAGATTAGGTTCAAATTAGGTAAAACTAACTTGAATAAGTCAATCAATTCGGAGTTACCCTGAATCGATCTAAACTAATCAAGTCTGGTTTAGTTTTAATCAATATTTGAGCTCAAATCTAATAAAAATATTGGGCTTGGCTTGGCTAGCCCATATACTGGTCATGTGTACTATACATGACTATGCATGCATCACATCAAGTTGGGCCAACCTTGGCCCATGGACTGGTCATATGTGTCATACATGACTACTCATGTTAGGTTGGGCTAGGTTAGCCTGTGAGCTAGGGCCTGACTCACGAGTTGGTTTGCAGACTAAGCCTAGTCAGTGGATTGTGGCCTGACCTATGGGTTGGGCTTAGCTTATGCACTGTTTTAACCCTATTCCTATCCAATTTCATCAATATTGAATTATAACAACATATATTCACTAATAATAATACATTAAAACATAATAACAGATTAAAAAATAAAATTGAAAGATAAACTCAATAATATTCTTAATTCAATAAGAATTAGAAATAATACTTTCAATACATATGACATGAATAATTTGATGATCTAATCAAACAATAAAATTTTAAATCTTAAAAGGGATAAAAAAATTTTTAGATATTATATTATAATCTAACAATAAAAATTTTAACATTTAAAGGATTAAGAAATATTATTTGAACTACTTTATAATATATTTTAATCCAAAAAAGATTAAAAGGTAAACTACAATACGAGCAAATAACATTCTTAATCCAAATATAAAAATTATATATAATGTATTCTATACTTAACACGTATAGTTTTAGTATATTTAAATCCAAAATAAGAACCTTTAAAGAGGATTAAAAAATCTCTTAAAAACTTCATATAATATATTTTAATCCAACAATAAATATTTTGACATTAAAAGGATTGATAAATATTTTAAAACTATAAAAAGGTTAATATTTAAGAAATTAACATAAAAACTTTTATTTTCAAGAAAGATAAGAAAATCTATCTCTCCTTAATAGGATGTAACTTTTTATTCCTCCTGTTGTTGGGCTCGGTTAAGTAAAAAATGAATGATAGAAATCCCTCTCCTTAAATAGGAAGAGTTGAGCCTCCATTAAATGAAGTTTTCTTTAATTTTTATGCTTATATAATATACTAACAAATATAATATTATTATATTTGGAATGTTTAATAGTCATTTTCTAATTCGTAATGACAAATAAAGGACTAAGATTAATATTTCTTAAATTATAATAATAACTAAATAAATAAAAATTAATTCTTTAATTAATTATTTGATTTAATTATAGTTTACGCTAAATAGGTTAATAAGTCAATTTGTATTGTGAGTCAAATCATCATAATTAATATTAGAGCTTATTCAATATTATGAGAGGTTTAAGTAGGAATAAACTACTTACTAATGAGGCTAGCTTGAGAGCACATCATCACCATGCAGCTACTAGAGACTATATTAGTTCGAGTTATATCTAATGTGCATCATGATTTTGGTTGTATAAGAAGTTGATTAAAACTTGACAAAACTTATAAGAATCAAAATGAGTTTATTATTATTAACTTGAGATTAAATATTTTAGGTCAATGGTCTAAGCTCCACAATTTCATGAGACAGATATCTCAATGGACTGAATCATGAGAAATTGATTCTACTAAAATCAGCACGAGAATGTTTCGGCTTTTCAAAGACATCCAAATCTTTGTTGTAGCGTGTACTCCTAAAGAGATATTTATTCATTCACATTTAAGGATTTATGAACCATTGTTTTAGCCCTATAACCTGCTTGCTTATGTAGTACCTGATGCAAAGTGATGATTACTTGGGTTAGGAAGGCTTTGTTCCTCGAGAAAAGATTATGCAGCCTTCCACGATTACGATGATTTCAAATCCTTCAAGTATGCGTGACTGTTTAAATATGTTGTAACAAATAAGATTTCTATTGTTTTATGAACAAATAATGACAGAACTTCCTATCACTCTACCCATAGTAAAGAAAATTATTTTTTACTAGTAGATAGAAGATATATTTTATAAAATTTATTGATATGTTCTCCTTATTTAGACAAGATTTCAAATAATATTTCTCCGATCGTAAAGAAAATCCTTCCTCCTAATTATTTATTTATTCGTAAATTAATTCGACAGTTACACTGAGCCATGGTTCCATAATACTTGAAATAGAGATTTGTGACACAAAGGCAATTAATATTTTTGACAGTAATATGCTATCTGGGAAAACATCTAAATAATGATCTCATTGATGGTGGATAGTCTTAGGATGCTGTCTGATAGTAGATGAGGAAATCTCTCTAGAGGAAAATCCTCTAATCTGTTAGGAAAATTATCCATTCTAACCTGTATAAATAGGAGAGAGACGTTTTTATAACACTTGTCTCCCTTTTAAGTCCCATTTAGTTCATATCTGAAACAGTGGCCCCTTACATTTTTATGGACTAACCGAGCGAGAAACTTAATATAATTCAATGTGGGGATGGTTTTCATCTATCCAATGGCCTCAAAATGTAGCTGTAAATGTGATGTGGGAAAATAAATAAACTGACCTCGAATTGAAAAAAATATCAACACATGGACTCGGCAACTCAACAAATTCTCTCACCTATTACTATTATTATCCTCTCAAAATGAAAAAAGAAAATTATTTTTCTCATAGTTTGGATATGAAAATTGAAGATCTCGATGTTACATACGAAATTTATAAGGTTATATGCTTTTCATTTATGTTGTCTCACCTTATACTTTCTCCATTATTACCATCTAAATTAAATATACAAAATCTAATTATTTGACTAGGCTACTGATTTAGAGTTAACTGAGATCCTATTCTGTATTTATCTTAACGTAAAGTGATGTGGGGCAAATATGTTATACGACTATTCGATTCAGAATTACATCTAAGTTAGATTAAACTATTATGTAGAAAAAATTAATCAGAATTAAGATATAAATTATCATAGATTGAGAAGTCGGATGGCTTCCCTAATATGAATAAATATGAGGTGAAAAATTCAAGAATCGAAGTTGGAGGACTCTATCAAGAATTAAAAATCTTATTGCTCGAGGGTTTACCTGTGAAGAGGTAGTCTCAGCTCGAGACAACTTCGAACCCTTTAGAGGAGGAAGGTTGCCTTCCCAACATTAATGGTGACGATAAAACCTTAACCTATCCGAGTCCTAACTGCTGAGGAGGAGGATGAACTAAGAAGATATTGGACCTTGCGGAAGGAGGTCCAAAGTTCTCTAAATTGGTCGAATCCAAGAATCTTGAATGCTTTGAATTGTATCAAAGTGTGAGGCAAATAAATGAGCGAAGGTCGCTATTTATAGGGGTGGAATGAAGCTTGAGCTATCATCATTTACACGATAGTCTACTTTGGACGAGAATGATCCACTTCTACAATATAATATTATTATATTTGGAATGTTTAATAGTCATTTTCTAATTCGTAATGACAAATAATTACTATTATTTATCCTCTCAAAATGAAAAAAGAAAATTATTTTTCTCATAGTTTGGATATGAAAATTGAAGATCTCGATGTTACCATACGAAATTTATAAGGTTAATGCTTTTCATTTATGTGTCTCACCTTATACTTTCTCAATTATTACCATCTAAATTAAATATACAAAATCTAATTATTTGACTAGGCTACTGATTTAGAGTTAACTGAGATCCTATTCTGTATTTATCTTAACGTAAAGTGATGTGGGGCAAATATGTTATACGACTATTCGATTCAGAATTACATCTAAGTTAGATTAAACTATTATGTAGAAAAAATTAATCAGAATTAAGATATAAATTATCATAGATTGAGAAGTCGGATGGCTTCCCTAATATGAATAAATATGAGGTGAAAAATTCAAGAATCGAAGTTGGAGGACTCTATCAAGAATTAAAATCTTATTGCTCGAGGGTTTACCTGTGAAGAGGTAGTCTCAGCTCGAGACAACTTCGAACCCTTTAGAGGAGGAAGGTTGCCTTCCCAACATTAATGGTGACGATAAAACCTTAACCTATCCGAGTCCTAACTGCTGAGGAGGAGGATGAACTAAGAAGATATTGGACCTTGCGGAAGGAGGTCCAAAGTTCTCTAAATTGGTCGAATCCAAGAATCTTGAATGCTTTGAATTGTATCAAAGTGTGAGGCAAATAAATGAGCGAAGGTCGCTATTTATAGGGGTGGAATGAAGCTTGAGCTATCATCATTTACACGATAGTCTACTTTGGACGAGAATGATCCACTTCTACAATTATAATATTTTCATATCCCGATGGTTCGACGGATTGCCACGTGAAAATTCTTAAGAAAACCATGTATGAAAGACATAAAGCCATTATTATGAAACACTGTGAATTGTATTTGATTGAATCTAACACAATTATCAAAATGACATGCAAGTTGAGGCAATGAAAACACCTCATATATGCTAGAGGATATGTTGGCAAATTCATCACATGCCCTAACTCCACATGTGACAAAAGGAATCTCATGTGATATATGCTAATCATATCTTACAAGTCAATCACGTAAGTAATGACACGTGTGACATGATATGCATTCTTTTTACTTATTATATTATATGATATTTTTTATTTTATATTACTTGATGCATAAATATATTGTGATGTCCATGAATATATGCAATGAGAATCAGATTGTGATAAGATCATGATACGAAATTGATTCACCTTTAAACACAGATCCTAAATAATCTTGGTCATAGGTGTCTTGAGAGAGACATCGAGATAACCGGACAGCCTAGTGTGTTATATGTTGAATCTCGAATTATGATGATAAAATCAATTGATAAGTGCCTATGATTTGATTTGCGTTTTGAGTGATGCAGGATGCTTCGATCAAGGAGAGATAATTAAAGCAGGAAGAATCATGTTGGGCCGGTGGAACATGTTAGAAGATTGAATGTCGAGCCGGAGGATCGGTCGACGTATTGATAGAAGGTATCGGGCCATAGCTCTGGGCATCGGGCTAAGAAGAGTAGAAATTACACCAAGGAAATGTTAGAGCTAGCCCCAGGATATTTACTTAAAAAGGTAATTTGGCAATCCAACAAGACAATAAAGCGGAAAACAAATAAAAGGAGAGACAAGAACACCAGAACACTAAATTTACGTGGTTCGGTCAATTGACCTACATCCACGGACGAAGGAGGAGCAAATCACTATTATAAAAGAGGGACAATTACAAATGCCTTAAGAAGATGTTCCTAGGCCATAAAACACCGGAAAATACTAAACAAGAAAAACCCAAATCTATAAACCCAAACTATTTAACTAAGTGTGGACTTAAACCCAAAGTAAACACTTAGGTTTTTCTTGTGGTGCCACTTATGGTACCTCTTGTGGTGCATCTGACTTCAAAGCTCAGGCCCTTATTTATAGTTTCAAGACGAGACAACAAGTCTGATTTTCCCGATGTGGGACTATGGGACTTGCCAAACTAACAGGAAATCGTAGTTACAGAGGTCAACTGATTGATTGGGCAATAGGTTGCAAGAGACGACGATGCGCTGAAGAATCGAACGAAGCGTCGATGACCCAATGCCATGCCGGACAACATGATTCAAAGCTTTATAATAATTGTCTAGATTGAAGTGGATTTTTATGTATGCAGGATTAACTACGATAGTAAGCCATAAAGTAAAATGAAGTACCGGAGTCAAGAACGCAATTTCGTTAGGAGTTCGAGAGTTCGTCGGAAGTCTAGACGTTCGTCGGAAGTTCTGTCAGGAATTGACAAAGAAGTACAGTAGCTTACCAAAGAAGCTCATCATAACTCACTAAGAAGATTGTCATAAAGTCCAGGAGCTTGCCGAGAGTCCGCTGGAACATTGCCGAGAGATCGTCGGAAGTTCGCCGGAAGTTTGTCGGAAGCTCACTGGAAGAAATCTAGACTTACGGACTCTGTTTAGCTTAGTAAATATTTTAAAATTCATAGTTAGCATATAATTGAGATTAAAATTGGGCCAACCCAATTAGGGGACAGTTGGGCCTAAGTTTGGATTGTGTTGGGCCAAGAGAAAGGCCCAAACAGTGACCAAACAGGTGGAACCATCATGGCACAATCTCCGAGACTATGTCAGGCGGTGGTACTACCAGTCTGGGTGGTGGTACCGCCCAAACACAATCTTCTAGGCAGTGGTACTGCCAGACTAGATGGTGGTACCACCTAGTGTCAAACTACAGGCGATAGTACTGCCTAGTGTAGGCGGTGGTATCGCCCGTACCTTGAAATTTTAGGGGTTTGAATTTTGGGCTTCAAATTTGAATCTATTTGGGGCCTATAAATACCCCAGCTATTCCTGCATGGATTAAAAAAAAATATTGAGTAAAACTTTGTGATTCTAAAGTTGTAAACCTTAGAAAGTTAGTTCCCTCTTTCCAAAGCTTAGAGAGAGTTCTAAGGGAGGTGTGAGAGGGATACCTTGTAAAAAAGGGTTGTAAAAGGTTGTCTCCTAAATCTGTGAAAAAGAAAAGAGGGTGTAAAAGGGTAGTTGGTCTTTGCCCATTGAAGGAAGACCAATAGTGGATGTCGGTGGCCTCGTCGGAAGAGGAATTGGCGAAGTGGATGTAGGTCACAACGACCGAACCACTCTAAAATATGGTTTGCATTTCGTCTTGAGCAATTTACTTTAACTACAAACCACTTTACTTGCTTTATATCCACTATGCTCTTCCGTATACTTTCAAAGTTATTACCTTTACGAAACAGTTTTTCATTGGAAACAGATTTAATCACAACGAAGTTTTGAACCGACATAATTTTTACCGCTGTACTAATTCATCCCCCACTCTTAGTGCCGACTCTTTTCCTAACAATTGGTATCAAAGCCTAGTTATTTCTATTTTGGTTCAACACCCAAGAGAAATTACTCTTTTCGACTTTCAAGAGAGACTTTCTCTCATTCGTCCTTCCTTGTTCAATGGGACGGACTACACATATTGGAAAACTCGAATGAGAGTTTTCTTATTTTCTTTATATTTAAATTTATGGAGTATTATGGAAAATGATTTTCGATAGTCTTCTCTTCTAATGAACCATTGGAATGATTTGGAGAAGAAAATTTTTTCCTTAAATGCTAGAGCTATGAATGCTCTATTTTGCGCCTTAGATAAAACTGAATTTAATTGGGTTTAGATAAAAAGATTCTAAAATAAATCTTTTAATGCTTAATTTTGAACTTTTTCGAATGAAGCCAAGCGAAACCGTTGTTGCCATGTACACCCGTTTTACGGATGTCGTTAATGGTTTAAAAGCTCTTGGCAAATGCTTTTCTAATTTCAAACTCGTTAATAAGATCTTAAGATATCTTTCTAAAAATTGGGAATCGAAAGTAACGACAATACAAGAATTAAAAGATTTGAACTATTTTTCAATTGAAGAACTTATAGGGTCTTTGATGACCTATGAAATAACATGCAATACACATAAAAAACTCAAGAAAAACCTTCCAAAGAATAGGAAGGATTTGAGACATAGAACAATTGAAGACCACTCAATCATAAGCTCAAGTGATGGTGAACTTGAACTCCTCATGAAATTTAAAAAGTTCATGAAACAACAATTAAAAAACAAAAATAATGCAACTACTTACTATGAACACAAGAAGATGGAAGCACTTTGGGATGAATCAAGCTCCTCCGAAGATGAGGAGAAAATCAACAAAGGTGAGGTGGCAAACTATGCCTTAATGGCTTTCAACGACGAGGTAATCAAAATCCCTTTAGTTTATTTCAAAATTATATTATGCTTTTTATGAGTTATTTTTAATTATTTTACATGTTTAATAATGTAATGAAAATAAAAAATAAAATAAAATGGGTTCATGCTTATCTTTCTAGTGATTTCAAAAATAATCATGAAAATTATATGTTTTATGATAAACAAACAAAATGATATTGAATGCCTTATGAAATCATGCTTGATGTATTAATGATGTAATAATACAATAAAATGTTAGATATAAATCTAATGATTGTACACCTAGTAAGATTAATATTATGTATGTGGTTAAGAAGCATCAATATGTATCATGTTAATTTTCGTATTGTTTCTTGATTTTGATTGAAGATGCTCTATGATTAATGAAATCATTTTTGATTTGAAATAATACATAATAATCATGCTTAATAAGTTTATATTTCAAAATTATGCATGATGATTTTTGGGTAATTTATGGTTTATTGATCTTGATGATTTCTATGATGAGATTTACTCTTTCAATTTTAAACTATGATGTATGGTTTTCAAATGAAAAACTTGAGCATGCTTATATGAGATCAATCCCTTAAATTTAAACAACTAAAACAAGATATATATATATATATATATATATAATTTTCTCTATCTTTTTGATTTTGATGAATCTATTTGTATCATTTTTATGAATATCTTAAAAGTGACTTTGTTGATTTAACAAGTTAAATAATTTGAAGATAAATGATGATTTTTCTCTTGATTATAAGTTGTGATATTTTTTATATGAATCATCATCTTGATTTCTTGATATTTGATACATGAGATTTCTTTATGAATCAAGATCTTGTTTTTGAACTCATATGTTTCTTCTTACCATTTTTCTAAAAAGAAGAGATTAACAAATATCTTAAAATTGTCGAGAGATCGTTGGAAGTTCACCAGAAGTTTACTAGAAGCTCGCCGGAAGAAACCTAGACTTACGAACTCTGTTTAGCTTAGTAAATATCTTAAAATTTGTAGTTAGCACATAATTGAGATTATAATTGAGCCAATTCAATTAGAGGACAGTTGGGCCCATGTTTGGGCTGTGTTGGGCTAAGAGAAAGGCCCAAACAGGTGAAACCGTCGTGGCACAATCTCCTAGACTGTGTTAGGCAGTGGTACTGCCAGTCTAGGTGGTGGTACCACCCAAACACAGTCTTCTAGGCGGTGGTACTACCAGACTGGATGGTGGTACTGCCCAGTGTTGGACTGTAGGTGATGGTACCGCCTAGTGCAGGTGGTGGTATCGCCTGTACCCTGAAATTTCAGGTGTTTGAATTTTGGCTTCAAATTTGAATCTATTTGGGGCCTATAAATACCCCAGCTATTCTTGCGTGGATTAGAAAAAAATATTGAGTAAAACTCTATGATTCTAAAGTTATAAACCTTAGAAAGTTTAGTTCCCTCATCCCAAAGCTTAGAGGGAGTTCTAAGGGAGGTGTGAGAGAGATATCTTGTAAAAGAGGGTTGTAAAAGGTTGTCTTCTAACCCTGTGAAAAGGAGAAGAGGGGTATAAAAGGATAGTTAGTCTTCGCCCATTAAAGGAAGACTGATAGTGGACGCTAGTGGCCTCGATGGAAGAGGAATCAGCGAAGTGGATGTAGGTCACGATGACCGAACCACTCTAAAATCTGATTTGCATTTCGTCTTGAGCAATTTACTTGCATTATGCTTGCTTTAATTGTAAACCACTTTACTTGCTTTACATCCACTATGCTCTTCTGTATACTTTCAAAGTTATTACCTTTATGAAATAATTTTTCATCGGAAACAGATTTAATCGTAATGAAGTTTTGAACCGATGTAACTTTTACTGCTACACTAATTCATCCCCCCCCCCCTCTTAGTGCTGACTCTTTTCCTAACAATTGATATCAGAGCCTCGTTATTTCTCTTTTGGTTTAACATGTTGAATCTTGTATTTTGATGATAAAACCAATTGATAAGTGTTTATGTTTTAATCTACATTTTGAGTGACGCAGGATGCTTCGATCAGGATGAGACAATTAAAGCAGGAAGAATTATGTTGTGTCGGAGGAAAATATGTCAGAAGATTGGACGTTCAATTGGAGGATTGGTCGACGTATCGACAAAAAGCTTCGGGCTATGGATTTGGGTATCGAGCCAAGAAGAGTGGATATTGCACCAAGGATTTTAGAGTTGTGGAGTCAACTGGCCGATTGGGCAATAACCATAAGAGAGGATGATGCGCCGAAGAATCGGACGAAGCGTCGAGGGACCAATAACATACCAGACAATATGATTAATGCTTAATATTAATTGTCTAGATCGAAGTGTGCTTTTACATGTGCAAGATTAACTACGATAGCAAGACATAAAGCAAAATGAAGTCCCGGAGTTAAGACGCGATTTCATTGGGAGTTCAAGAGTTCGTCGAAAGTCCAGACGTTCATCGGAAGTTCTATAGGAACCAACCGAGAAGTCCAGGAGCTTGCCGGAAGAAGCTTATCGGAACTCGCCAAGAAGATCGTCGTGAAGTCTAGGAGCTTGCCGGGAGTCCGCCGGAATATTACCGAGAGATCGTCGAAAGTTCGTCGGAAGATCATCGGAAGAAACTAGACTTACAGACTTGTTTAACTTAGAATATGTCGTAAGAATCATAGTTAGCACGTAATTGGGTTTGGATTTGGGCCAACCCAATTAGGGGCTAGTTGGGCCCATGTAAGGATTGTGTTGGGCCCAATGAGAGGCTCAAACAATGACCTAAGAAGTATCACCGTCGTGACATAGTCTTTGAAACTATGTTAGGCGGTGGTACCGTCGATCTGGGCAATGGTACCGCTCAAACATAGCCTCCGAGAGGTTGTAGGCAATGGTACTGCCAGTCTGGGTAGTGGTACCACCCAGTGTTAGGCGGTGATACCACCAGATTGGGCGGTGGTACCACCCAGTGCAGTGTCAATGTCAGACTGACACTAGCAATGGTACTACCCGCACCTACAAAACCCGGGATGGAAAAGTTTTAGGCTCTAAGTTTGAATCAACTTGAGGCCTATAAATACCCCTCCCATCCTTGGTTAACCAACACAAGCATAAAGAGATTAAAAGTGAGAAGACGTTGTTGCAATCATAAGTGAATCCCCTCCTCTAAATTTTAAGTTTAGAATTTTGTAAAAGAGGAGTGAGTGCTTGTAAGGGTTGTCTCCTAAACCCAAGAAAAGAAGAAGAGGGGTGTAAAAGGTGGTTGGTCTTCGCCTATTGAAGGAAGACCGATAGTGGATGTTGGTGGCCTCGACGGAAGAGGAATTAACGAAGTGGATGTAGGTCACAATGACCGAACTACTCTAAAATCTGGTTTGTATTTCTTTGAGCAATTTATCTATATAGCAAACCTCTTTAATAGCTTATTGCTTTCAATACATTTACAAACATGTTTCAAGTTAAGATATTTATGAAATGGTTTTACGTTGAAAACCAGTTTTATCGAAACAAAGTTTTAAACCGACGTTATTTTACTGCTGCACTAATTCACCCCCCCCCCCCCCCCTTTTAGTGCCGCTTTTGATCCTAACAATTGATATCAAAGCTAGGTTATTTCTTATTTGGTTTAACACCCAAGAGAAATGGCTCTTTTCGAATTTCAAGAGGGTTTTTCTATTGTACATCCTCCCATGTTCAATGGAACGAACTACACTTATTGGAAAACTCGAATGAGAGTTTTCTTACTTTCTATGGATTTGAACTTATGGAACATTATCGTATCCGGTTTTAAAAGCTAATGAAAGATTAGAATGATTTGGAGAAGAATACTTTTTCTTTAAATGCTAGAGCTATGAACGCTCTATTTTGCGCCTTAGACAAAAACGAGTTTAATCGGGTTTCTACTTGCGAAATGGCTTTCGATATATGGCACACTCTCAAAATCACATACGAAGGTATGAGTAGAGTAAAAGATTCTAAAGTCAATCTTTTAATGTATGATTTTGAACTATTTCGAATGAAACCAAGCGAAACCATTGGAGACATGTACACCCGTTTTACAGATGTCGTCAATGGTTTAAAAACACTTGGTAAAAGTTTTTCGAATTTTGAACTTGTTAACAAAATTTTACGTTCACTTTCTAAAAAATGGGATTCTAAAGTAACGGCAATACAAGAATAAAAAGATTTGAACTATTTTCCAATTGAAGAACTAATTGGGACTTTAATAACCTACGAAATGACTAATGTGGCACTTGACGAACATAAGAACCACCTTCCAAAGAACAGGAAGGATTTTGAACTTAAAACACATGAAGATCACTCGAGCATAAGCTCAAGTGATGGTGAACTTGAACTAGTCATAAAATTCAAAAAGTTAATGAAACAAAAATTAAAGAACAAAAAGAATGCAACTACTTGCTATAAACAGAAGAAGAAGAACACAAATTAGGATGAATCGAGCTCATCTAAAGACGAGGAGAAAATCAACAAAGGCGAGGTGGCAAACTATACCTTAACGGCTTTCAACGATGAAGTAATCAAAATGCCTTTGATTTATTTCAAAATTACATGATGCTTTTCATGAATTAATTTTAATTTAGTTTAGAATAATTATTTTTCTTGAAAATTACATGTTTAAAAATGAAAATGCAAAAATTATGATCATGCTAGTAATTTTGAAAATGATAATGAAAATTGTATGTTTAAAAATGAAAATACAAAATTTATGATCATGCTAGTAATTTTGAAAATGATAATGAAAATTGCATGTTTTATGTTAATGGAATAAAATGTTAGATTCAATCTGATCCTATGAATGTATTTCAAGAAAAAATAATGTGTATCTTGATAATTTCTGATTTTGATTGAAACTATGCTTGATGTCTTAATGAAAATATTAAGAAGTTTGATATCATGCTTAATGATGATGCATGGATTTTGTATCGAAAACTAAGCTTGAAAAGTTAGATTCACCTAAAAAGAAAAATGCATGACTACAACAAACAACAAACAAAATGATCTTAATGGAAAATGCTTTATGAAATCAATTTTGATGATGCATAATGATGTAATTATGTAATGAAAATATTGAATATTTTGAAACCATGTCTTGATGTCATGCATAATGATCATGCTTAATAAATTTCGAAATTATGCATGATGATTCTTGAGATTTATGGATTATCAATTTTTACGGTAATGAAAGTAGCTTTTTCAGTTTTTAAACGTTAATACATGTTTTTGGCATAAATGAAATAGGTATGCCTCTATGAAATAAATCACATGAATTGAAACAACGAAAAAGATAAAAATATTTTTCTTGAAAATTTTTTCTCTCTATATTATCAATTTTTCACTAAGAAATTGATAAAGTTGTTTCTGTCATTTTGATCTCTCGAAAGAAATGTTGAGATTTTGATGATTTTGACGATTTAAATTTGAATGAGTTTTATCAAAATTATGATCTTGGTTTATTGGAATTACTTGAGAATTTTTAATCAATATCTCTTCTTTGTACTCCTATGATCTTTTCTTGTTATTTTACTTAAAGAAGAGATTTACTATATGAATCATGGTATTTAAGTAGTCTTATCCTTCATGACATGATTTCTTTGTATTTATGGCTTGTATGCCTTGAAATGATTGAAATATTTTACACTATCATGTTCTTCTCTTCTTCTTTTTTGTTTATAATGATAAAATGGGGAGAAGTTTTGATCATGTATGGTAGGATGTAATTTGACAAAATTAGTACCATCATAATTTGAAATGCTATGATTTGTTATCAAAATGATATATCATGAATGCTTTAAATGATGAATGTTTGGTATCAGGATCAAAATGTTGATAAATACTTAAAAATTTTAATATTTTAGTATCATGTATGATATGCTCATAATGATGATTGATTTATTTTTCGGTATCGAGCATGAAAAATGAAATGTATGGTTTTGAAATTGTGCATGTTTTAATTTGAAAATATAATGATGCACAAATAAGATTGATACTTACCTTTGTCATAATTTAGAAATTGATGAAAAGGGATAAAGAGATACAAAATTGTATTATTCCTTTCTTTTTTACAATGAGAGGAGCAAAACTTGCTAGAAAGCAAATTTACTAGCTTACACAATTCAAGAAAAGTGCAAAAACATGCTAGCTTGCTCATCTCAAAAGAGAAGCAAAGAAATGCTATCTTGCTTATCTCAAGAAGCAAAAATGTTAACTTGCACATCTAGCAAAATTTACAAACTTGTATATTTCAAGAAGCAAGAGTTGCTTTCTTGAACATCTCAAAATTGCTAGCTTGCATGTTTTAAAATATTGTAAAATTTTTACTAGTTTGTATGCTGTAAACTTGCTATCTTATTATCTTGTATATCTAAAACTTGATAGCTTGCATGATGTAACACTTGCTAAATTGAGGATTTTCTAGCTACAAATTGCATGATGATAAAACTTGATATTATGTTTTTCATGTAATAATTTAAAATTATGTCCAAACACATGAAAGGTACACTTCTCCTTTTTGTTGATGACAAAGGGGGAGAAGTATGATCATGTTATACATAATGACTTATTGCAAATATTCAAGATGAAATTTGTAATAACTTGAATTTAGCTTGAATTAAAGGTTCTATCAATATAGCATATTGATAGGGGGAGTCTGTTTAAACTCTAGGAGTTTGTTTTAACTCCGTCATCAATTGGTTGTCATCATCAAAAAAGGAGAGATTATTGAATCTCGTATTTTAATAATGAAACCAATTAATAAGTGTTTATGTTTTAATCTGTGTTTTGAGTGATGCAGGATGCTTCGATCAGGATGAGATAATTAAAGCAGGAAGAATCATGTTGTGCTGGAGGAAAACATGTCAGAAGATTGGACGTCGAGCCGGAGGATCGGTCGACGTATCAACAGAAAGCTTCGAGCCATGGATTTGGGCATTGGGCCAAGAAGAGCGGATATTGCACCAAGGATATCGGAGTTACAGAGTCAACTGTCCGATTGCACAATAGCCGCAAGAGATGATGATGCGCCGAAAAATCGAACGAAGCGTCGAGGGACCAATAACATGCCGGATAACATGATTAATGCTTAGTATTAATTGTCTAGACCGAAGTGTGTTTTTATATGTGCTGAATTAACTACGATAGCAAGACATAAAGCAAAATGAAGTTTCGGAGTCAAGAACGTGATTTCGTTGGGAGTTCGAGAGTTTGTCGGAAGTCTAGACGTTCGTCGGAAGTTCTGCAGGAACCAACTGAGAAGTCCAAGAGCTTGCCAGAAGAAGCTTGTCGGAACTTGCCAAGAAGATTGTTGTGAAGTCCAGGAGCTTGCCGGGAGTCCACTGGAACATTACCGAGAGATTGTCGGAAGTTCGCCGGAAGATCGCTGGAAGAAACTAGACTTACGGACTTGTTTAGTTTAGAATATGTCTTAGGAATCGTAGTTAGCACGTAATTGGGTTTGGATTTGGGCCAACCCAATTAGGGGCCAATTGGGCCCATGTAAGGACTATGTTGGGCCTAATGAGAGACCCAAACAGTGACCCAAGAAGTATCACCGTCGTGGCATAACCTTCGAGACTATATCAGGCGGTGATACCACCCAGACACAGCCTCCGAGAGGCTGTAGGTGATGGTACCGCCCAGCACAGTGTTAGTGTCAGACTGACATTGGTGGTGGTACCGCCCGCACCCAGAAAACCCGAGATGGGAAAGTTTTAGGCTCCAAGTTTGAATCAACTTGAGGCCTATAAATACCCCTCCCATCCCTGTTAACCAACACAAGCACGAAGAAATTAAAAGTGAGAAAACGCTATTGCAATCATAAGTGAATCCCCTCCTCTAAATTCTAAGTTTAGAATTCTATAAGAGAAGAGTGAGTGCTTGTAAAGGTTGTCTCCTAAACCCAGGAAAAGGAGAAGAGAGGTGTAAAAGATTGTTGGTCTTTGCCCATTGAAGGAAAATCGATAGTGGATGCTGGTGGCCTCGACGGAAGAGGAATCGGCGAAGTGGATGTAGGTCACAACGACCGAACCACTCTAAAATCTGGTTTGCATTTCTTTAAGCAATTTATCTTTACTGCAAACCTCTTTAATAACTCACTGCTTTCAATACATTTACGAACATGTTTCAAGTTAAGATATTTATGAAATTGTTTTACGTTAGAAACCGGTTTTATCAAAATAAAATTTTAAACCGATGTTATTTTACCATTGCACTAATTCACCCCCCCTCTTAGTGTCGCTCTTGATCCTAACATAACACCCAAGAGAAATGACTCTTTTTGGCTTTCAAGAGGGACTTTCTCTCATTCGTCCTCCCTTGTTCAATGGGACGGACTACACATATTGGAAAACTCGAATAAGAGTTTTCTTACTTTCTTTGGATTTAAATTTATGGAGTATTATGGAAAATAGTTTTCAACAGTCTTCTCTTCCAATGAACCATTGGAATAATTTGGAGAAGAAGACTTTTTCTTTAAATGTTAGAGCTATGAATGCTCTATTTTGTGCCTTAGATAAAACCGAATTTAATAGGGTTTCTACTTATGAAACGACTTTCGATATATGATACACTTTTGAAATCACACACGAAGACATGAGTAGAGTAAAAGATTCTAAGATAAATCTTTTAATGCTTGATTTTGAATTTTTTCAAATAAAGCCAAGCGAAACCATTGTTGACATGTACACCCGTTTTATAGATATCGTTAATAGTTTAAAAACTCTTGGCAAATACTTTTCTAATTTCAAACTTGTTAATAAGAACTTAAGATCTTTTTTCTAAAAATTGGGAATCGAAAGTAACGGCAATACAAGAATCAAAAGATTTGAACCATTTTTCAATTGAAGAACTTATAGGGTCTTTGATAACCTATGAAATGACGTGCAATGTATGTAAAGAACTCAAGAACAACCTTCCAAAGAACAGGAAGGATTTGAGACATAGAACAATTGAAGACCACTTGAGCATAAGCTCAAGTGAAGGTGAACTTGAACTCCTCATAAAATTTAAAAAGTTCATGAAACAATAATTAAAGAACAAAAAGAATGCAACTACTTGCTATGAACACAAGAAAAAGAAGCACTTTGGGATGAATCAAGCTCCTCCGAAGACGAGAAGAAAATCAACAAAGGCGAGGTGGCAAACTATGCCTTAACGGCTTTCAACGACGAGGTAATCAAAATCCCTTTAGTTTATTTCGAAATTACGATGCTTTTTATGAGTTATTTTTAATTATTTTACATATTTAATAATGTAATAAAAATAAAAAATAAAATAAAATGGGTTCATGCTTACCTTTCTAGTGATTTCAAAAATAATCATGAAAATTATATGTTTTATGATAAATAAACAAAATGATTTTGAATGCCTTATGAAATTATGCTTGATTTATTAATGATGTAATAATGTAATAAAATGTTAGATATAAATCTAATGATTGTACATCTAGTAAGATTAATCTTATGTATGTGGTTAAGTAGCATCAATGTGTATCATGTTAATTTCCATATTGTTTGTCGATTTTGATTGAAGATGCTCTATGATTAATGAAATCATTTTTGATTTGAAATAATACATAATAATCATGCTTAATAAGGTCACTGCTCGCCACCCTCAATTGCATCTCATTTGTGACAACCTCTATTATGATGCCTGTTGAAAAATACAATAAAAAAGACGATGAAAACACTATGAAAATAAATAACAAACACAAGATCACTATAGGAAATATATTTAGGCTTGAAACATGTATAAATACTTTCCTAAAAATGATATTTATACTCTCTTCTCAACAACATTGCTATGGGTTTAATGTAAATAGTTTTAATACTATGACAACCAACAATAAGGAATCTTCAAAGAGGAATTAAAGAATGTCTAATTCAACCACTTGCAGAGTTATTAAGAAAGAAGAAAAATATAAAAAAGATGTCGTTCATAATTTACTCTAAAATGCCTATTTATAAATATTTTCACAAAAGACACAATCTTGAAAAATAACCACCAAAATAACTACAAACAAAACCACATTTTCAAATAACTCTTTTGAAAAAAAATCTTTTTTTTTTAATTTGAACCATTTATAACAATACCTCACTTGTTCAAATTTAAAAATTTTCTTCAAGTGATTAAATAGTATTTATAAATAAAGTAATATATCTTTTGATTTAAATATTACCTTAGTGTAAACATCACAATGTGAAGTCAAAATCCCAAATAGTATAAAAGCTTTGAATATGTTATTCCTAATGACAACACCGGTGATACCACATATATAAATACATCTTTGTATTCCTAATAAATTCCTGCTCAGCCTTAATATGGCCTTAGGCTTATCCAAGTTCATGAACTTTTACGAGAGAAACTCCAACTCTTAATCGAAGTGGTACTACTTCTAAGTTCATATAGGTGAAGTACTTGTATTATTTGTCACTATTTGAGATACTTATCCTAACTTGACTGAATTTCATTAAGAGTATAATTAACTCAACCCTCATTCTGTGACAATCAACACTTTAACATCTTTAGATGGGACTAGTAAAATATTTCAAAGTGCTGAACCACTTCACATGTTAATAACTTGTTTTTATTCTTTGAACTCTTCGTTACTCATTTCAAATTTTGAGTAGGATTGCTATCATTAGTAGATCTTTTATTCAAGGAGTTTCAGCCCCATCTATTTTGATGTTAATCTTATAACTTCTCTTGTAAGAGGTTTGGTGAATGGATCAGCCAAATTCTCACTTATTTTCATAAATGTGAGTGAAATAATCTAACTCTTGATTAATTTCCTCACATAATTATATCTAAGACTTACGTGTCTTGACTTTTCATTATATATTTCACTATATGTATGAGCTAAAGTGGCTTAACTATCACAAAGTATAGAATTGAATTCACACTTTTAGAAGTCAATGAAATTTCTAATGGAAAGTCCCTCAACCATTCAGCCTCCTTCTCTGCTTCTACTAGAGCAACAAATTCCAATTCCATAGTTGAGTGAGTTATATACATTTGTTTCTTGCTCTTATAAGAAACAATATTATCTCCTAAGGTGAACACCTAACCAGTAGTGGATTTGTTATCTCTGAAACTCGATATATAACTTGCATAAGTATATCCTTCTAAAATAGTAGGAAATTTTGAGTATTGTAAGTCATAATTTTTAGTCCATTTATGATACCAAAGAATTCTTTCAATAGCCTTCTAATGCTCTACATTTGGATTCTAGTAAATCTACTCAATTTTCTAACTGCAAATGCTATATCAAATCTTGTGCACCATGTTACATACATAAGACTTCCTATAGCACTTGAATATTATAATTGAGTCATTATTCTTCCAATATTCTTGATTAATTTGATACTTGGGTCAAATGGGGTATTTGCTTCTTTATATAATGAGTTCGACTCAAAACATATCTCATACTATTTCTTTTTACCTTGATACCTAGTATTGTATCAACTTGTCCAAGATCTTTCATTTTAAATATTGAAGATAGAAACATCTTTGTTTTAACAATACCTTTTATGTTGTTACTCACTATTAGCATATCATCAACATAAAGGCAAACTATCACCATATAGTCATCACAAGTTTTAAGATAAACATATTTATATGTAATATTGTGAATAAATCTATTAGAAAGAATTGTTACATCAAATTTCTCATGCCACTGTTTTAGAGCCTACTTTCAATCATATAATGACTTAATAAGTTTATACACTTTATATTCATTTTTTGGTAGAAGAAAATCTTTGAATTGTTCCTTATATACCTTCTCATCAAGGTCTTCATTTAGAAATATCATTTTGACATCCATTTGATGAACATAAAGATCAAAAATTGATACTAAAGCAAAAATAATTCTAATAGATGTGATCCTTATCATAGGAGTATATGTGTCAAAATAATCTATTCCTTTCGAAATTCTTTAGCAACTAACTTTGCTTTGAACGTTTGGAGAGTACCATATGTATGATACTTTATACAAAATATCCATTTACAACTAATAGGTTTTGAAGCAGAAGGTAAATTGATAAGTTCCCAAGTATGGTTTGACATAATATAATCCATCTTATTATTAATAGCATCTTTCTAGAAAACAGCATCACTAGATTGTTCTTAATAGTTCTTAAGACTCTCTTAATAGTTCCTTTTACAAAATAAAAGGAAATACTTTGAGAATCAATCTCATCTGATTTTAATGTTTTTACTTTTCGTGCACGAGTGCTTCTCCTTAATTCATGATATTACTTTCCAACCTCTTATAAACTTAATTGATGTCCAATCAAAGGAATATTAGGTTGCTTACCAACCTTTTAAGATGTCTCCACTAGTGACTCTTTACTAATTGGAGGATGAATATTATTACTTGAAATTAATAAGTGTTCAAAGAACTCAATATCTCGAGATTCTATTATGATATTAGACTCCAAATTAAGAAGTTTATAAGCTTCGGTATTTGAGGCATAGCCTACAAATACATATTTGATTCCTCTAGGTTCAAACTTTGTCCTTTAAGGATAATTATTCTTGCAATATGTAAGACACCCCACACTTTAAAATAATCAATATTAGATTGTCTTCCTTTCCATAACTTATATAGAGAGATCTTATTCTTTTTAGAAGGAATTCTATTTGAAATATGATATATAGCTAATAAAGCTTATTCCCACTAATTATAAGATAATTTAGTATGCAACAACATAGCATTAATCATCTCTAGATAAGTTCTATTTTTTCTTTCTACTAATCCATTTTGCTCAGCTGTTCTAGGTATTGAACATTCATGAATTATGCCATGTTATTCACAAAACAAGTTAAATTCATTAGAAAAGTTTTCTCCTCTTTTATCACTTCTTAAAACTTTAATTTTCTTCCCTAATTAATTTTTAACTTCTACTTTATATGCCTTAAAAGCATTAAAAGCATCATTTTTATGTTTCAATAAGTAAACATATATGAACCTAGACATATCATTTATAAAAGTAATAAAATATCTATTGCCTCCTCTTATTAACATGACATTTAATTCACATATATCAAAATATATTAAGTCTAATAAATTAATATACCTTTCAATACTTTTGAAGGGTTTCTTGGTCATTTAACATAAATTTTATATTTACTAAAATCATCAAAATGATAATTTATTAAACCACACTTAACCATTCTTTTAATGGTGTTAGTTTCAATATATGCTAATCTATCATACCATAATAAATAAGAATTAATAATATAAATAGAAGCAATAATTTTATTAAATTTAGAATCATTATCAATAATAGATAATTTGACCATTCCCTCAACAGAATAGCCTTTTCCAACAAAAGTTTCATTATGGGATTGAATTAAGTTTCCAGATTCAAATACATATTTAATTCTAGGTTTGTCAAGGAGATTCTCACTCACTAAATTTCTATTCATATATGATACATAAAGAACATTAGTAAGAGTGACTTTCTTTCTCAAGTGAAAGTGAGTTTCACATTTTCCTTACCAATCACCTTAGAACGAACTTCATTTTTTATTTGAATCTCTTGCCTATCTGTGACTTTTTTATAAGTCTTGAAGAGTGTTTTATCATAACAAACATGGACGATAATACAAGTATCATACCACCAACTCGAAACCTTACCAAATATGATATTCATTTTGCTCACCATAGTGATTATATTATCATCTCTCTCAATAGAGTTGACTTTCGGTTTTTTGTTTTTCTTAAATATGCAACCTATAGTAAAATGACTAGGTTTTCTACAAACAAAATAACCTCCGCTCTTTGGTTTTTTAAAATTTTCTTAATCCCTTTTGGAGCCAAAATGATTCTTCTTGTTTTACTTGCCTTTGTTGGAATTCTTAGGCTGATTCATAGTATTTTTTTTTATATTGCCAAAAGAGTTCTCACTCATTCTCGATTCCTACTTAATTCAAAGATGATTTTGAATTTGTTCCAAAGTGATATCTTTGGAGTCATGCAAAATCTTCTTCCTATATCCTTTCCAAGATAAAGGCAACTTAGTTATTATAGTCTCTAGTTAAAAAGGTTCAAGAAGTTTGATTTTTTTAGCCTTTAATTGATGAACAATGACCTATAACTCATGCACTTATGCTAAGATTGGCTTGTCATCCACAAACTTATAATCAAAATATTTAAAAATTAAAAATTTCTTTGTACCTTCCTCCTGGACATGATATTGAATTCCAAAGCGTTCCAAATTATTTTGCAGATGGTTCCACTATATTAAGACCATAAAGTCGGTCTGAAAGAACATTGAGAATGCATCCTCTACATATAACTTCATCTTCATTTATCTTCTTTTGATTAGCCTTGACTTCATCGGTGTTAATGTCGATTGGATCAGGAATTGGTTGAAAATTTAGATCAAGCATATACAAGATCTTCAAAGTAGTCAACATGAACTTCATCTTGTCTTGCCAACATGTAAAATTTGTTCCATCAAAATGATTCAAACGAACAAAATCTTGATTCAATAATTTGATGGTATTTATGGCCTCTATGGTGAATTTATATAAACTCACAAAATATCATTTTTAGATTATTAAAAAATACATCAAAGAAAAGGATGACAACACTATAGAAATAAATAACAAACACAAGATCAAGAATACTATAGGAAATATATTTAGGCTTGAAACGTGTATAAACACTTTCTTAAAAATAATATTTGCACCATCTTTTCAACAAAATTGCTATGAGTTTGATATAAATAGTTTTAGTAGATATAACAAGCCTTTAGAAGATCTGTATTGAGCAAACAATAAAAAATTTTTAAGAAGAAATTAGATAATGTCTAAGTTAACCACTTAAAAGTTATCAAGAAAGAAGAAAATCTAAAAAAGATGTTCATAATTTACTCTCAAATACCTATTTATGGATATTTTCACAAAAGGCATGATCTTTGAAAAATAACTACCAAAATAATTATAAAGGAAACCACCTTTTTAAATAACTCTTTTGAAAAAAAAATTAATTTAAATAATTTATAACAACGCCTACATATCCTACCGCCATGTCGAGTGTGATCATAGTGCCTAAACATCTCATTGCCATGTTGAGTATAATCATAGCCCTTCAGTTGGGTAGCGACCACAACAAGTTGCGCCATTGTGAATAACAAGCCTTGCATAACATATCACTAATATCGACAAGATCGCCACCCATTGAAGGGTGGCACCCTTGCTAACAATTGAACTTAGAGTCATTATGTTTGATTGTTAATAAAAATATGCAAACGATGTTGCCTCTAAAGCGTGACATGAATCATATGGTGAAGGCCTAGAAAAGAAAAAATAGATCTAATATACTATAAAATTTAATTTTCTTAGCGATTTATCGTAACTTAAATTTTAATGATATCGTTCTATATAAATTTTTAAAAAATAAAAACTCTAATATAAAATAACTTATTATAAGGATCAAAACCATAAATATTATAAGTCTAAGAAAGATGGGACATATGTCCCTTGTATCACAAAGCAGCTCTATTGTTATAAAACACATATGTGGCTGTAGTACGATACAAAGCTGCATAGCAAGTCAAGTCAATACGTAAACAATAAAAGTATAGAAGAAATAATTAAGAGAGTTATTCTATCAAGATAATCTTCTAAAATATCATAACATAAATAAATTTTTTTTTATTGATCAATAATTTTAATCAAAATCTAATTAAATATTTAATATATTTTGATAAAAATTAAAGATAATCACATAATATAACAAATTCAATTAAGATATGCTTACATATGTGATAGTGAATCTAAGTCACCCTTCTTCATTTGTCTACATGCATGAAAATTAAAAAGAAGGAAATAGAGACTTCCTTTTCATTCATTATGATAATTAAGGTAATCATAATTTTTTTCTCTTTTAAAATGAATCACAAGTATCATTCTCATCATTTAAGGTATACAAATATATTCCAAATAGGGGGGACTCTTTTTGTAAAAAGATTCGAACATGTCAGTTTACTGACTTGAGCATCGGAGAGATTGAGTTAAAAAATATAATCGGATCTCGATCTTTATACAGGTGATATGTTAAGAGCTCTATGTTTCCACCTCGAAAACACCTTGGACAATCCTATGCATACTAGTACAAGTTCAGACTATGTCTGATTGACTAAAACATCAATGATATTTTTTCCTAATAATATACGTGCTAACTAAATTAAAGATAATCACATAATATAACAAATTCAATTAAGATATGCTTACATATGTGATAGTGAATCTAAGTCACCCTTCTTCATTTGTCTACATGCATGAAAATTAAAAAGAAGGAAATAGAGACTTCCTTTCATTCATATGATATTAAGGTAATCATAATTTTTTTCCTTTTAAATGAATCACAAGTATCATTCTCATCATTTAAGGTATACAAATATATTCCAAATAGGGGGGACTCTTTTTGTAAAAAGATTCGAACATGTCAGTTTACTGACTTGAGCATCGGAGAGATTGAGTTAAAAAATATAATCGGATCTCGATCTTTATACAGGTGATATGTTAAGAGCTCTATGTTTCCACCTCGAAAACACCTTGGACAATCCTATGCATACTAGTACAAGTTCAGACTATGTCTGATTGACTAAAACATCAATGATATTTTTTCCTAATAATATACGTGCTAACTTGAAAACTATTATAATACCTATACATTTTACAACCAAGACTAATTCTTTTTTAAATATAGTTAATGCATTTGGATGAGAATTTCATATATATTGCAAGCTTTTATCATTGTTTGAATATCAATTAAAATTACATATTTTTATGATTAGCTAATATTGATAATACGTGAAATATTTATCCATATATGATAATTTATAAAGGCATATACGTAATTTCAAAGCTTCACAAGGATGCCTACGTAAAAACGCTGGCAATAATTTAATCTCAATATAATAAGTGGCGACAGGGTGAATTATGTAAGTCCAAAAAATTAAAGCACCCCCAAATTCCGGTTAAGCAATTGGGCGTCGCGTGTCCACGTCTTCCGCGTCGCTTTTCCTTCGCCCCTTTCCTAGGGTTTCCCGACTCGTGTTGCTCCGCGGCCGCCCAACTCCGTCGCCCTCCGATCGGCTTCGGGGACCTCTTCCGCTGCCGACCCTTTCGACCTAGCCGCGCAAGTGATCTCAAAGGTTCGTCCTTTCCTCTCTCGATTTCACTGTCGCCGCCGCTTTTCCGGGGGCAAAGTGTGTTTGCTTTTGATCGATTAGTTCTCCGGATCAGGGTTTTTCTTGTTCAGCCAAGCGATGGTTCTTTAATTTATACAATTCAACGAATTTCCAACAGTTTAAGGCCTGCTGTATTGTTGGATTCGGTTTGGCGGATTTGGAACTGCAGATTTATTTTTTTTTTGAGTTCGCAGTTTTTGTCACTTAAACCCGGTTTTTGGGTTGTTGATCAATGGATTTGTGACTGAGAGGAATTCTGAATGATCTATTGGCATACAGTGGAAATTTTCATGTTATGCTTTGTGATCGAGTCGTATCTTTGTCTGGTCCTTTGTCGCGAGCATGTAAGAGGTTCCTTTTTCTCGTTGATTATTCAGATCTGCTGTTATACTGTTCGTTATGAATTGCATTGAATATATCTTCACCTTGTTGCTGTAATTGGTGTTAGGTGATGCTAAGTGATTCTTTCTCTGCCTTTGTGCTTAATTTTGGATATCAATAATGTAATCGCCGGAGAATTTTCTCTTCTTAAAAAAAAAAAAGAACATTACCGTAATGAATGTTTTACTGTATTTGGATTATCCATTTCTATGTTTGTGTAATATGATTAAGGAAATAACTAAAATCAGTTTCCTTGGAATTTAATCAATTATTTAAATAATTAAATAATCCAAAAATGATTAATTAATTGATTTCCTAATTAGATATTTTAATTTTAGGAAATAAGAAAAAATAAATTATTTCTTGCATTCGGAGTAGGGCTCACCTTCTTCTATTTAAAGGGGTTCCTTTCCCTCATTCCTCATCAAATCTAGTAGCTAGAGGAACAAAGAGTGGAGTCCTGCAGAGGAGCGAGCGGTAGTTCTTTGTCTTTCATGAAAAATTAAAATTCTATTTTAATTTTTCTATTTTTTATATGTTTAGATCAAATCCATGTTGTATTTACTTGCAGATTTTATTTAATTTCGGATTTTGAAATTATCTTAGCATGATGCATGAATTATGATGCCATTAATTTAGTTAATCATGAAATCATGTTGGATTAATAAATTTAATGGATTTTATGAAATTTTGCCATTATTCTTTGAGTTGATTAATTAGTTCGACATACTAATTTATTTGATCAATAAATTTCATGGAATATTTTCTTTTGTATTCCAAATCAAATTAAATTAATTATTTGGTAATGTGTTGAATATTAAAATCTATTGATTAATAAGCTTATTCTTGTGTTTATTTAATTTAAATTCTTATAATTCATGTTTAAATTAAATGGGACTACCTATAACATGTGTTAATTAATTTAATATTATGTTAATTAATTTAATATTATATGAAATCGGAATTGAGGGTTTGATTTAGTTGGGATTGGGTCTAACCTGAGTCAAACTACAGATTGGACCCAGTCAAACCAGCTCGTGGTCATACATAGGGGTTTAGTCTGGGTTCATATCGGCCTACCCCAAGTTGTCAAGGGCGACCTAGCTCATGTGGCCAAGCACAAGTCAGCCTGTGTGGTCAGGTGCAGTCCAATCAAACACTCGTAGCCAAGCCTGACCCAACCTGAGTAGTTAGACATGACCTACCCCAAGCGGTCATGCGCAACCTAGCCTAAGTGGCCAAGCACCACATAGATCGAGTGACCAAGCATCGCCTAGCCTATGCGGGTAGACATGGCCTAGCTCACATGGATCGGTGCTGCAGGTCAGTCTGACACCCATGGAACAAGCATGTGCCGATTACGTGATTGATTCTAGTGACCCAATTCATATTCAGCCCAATGTACCTTTGCACTATACTAGGGTTGACCCAACCCTTTTTAGCCCAAGTTTGCACATGGTCCATGGCCCCTTGTGGCTTGATCTAAACGTTGTAATTGACTAAAATAGATTTTGATCGGTTCAAGGTGATTCTAAACCTATATTTTTGGTTTTTAGCCCAAATTGGGTACACTTAAGTCTAATTAGATTGGCTTAGGATGATTCAAGACTAGTTTTACGTGAATTTGATGTCGGTTCAATTGGACTCTAGCTAAAAACTTATTTGGTTTAAGTCAATTGGACCATTCCAGTTTGAGCTAGGGTTATTGAGACATTAATATCTTACAATTTTATGATTTTAAAAGATTTGTTCGAAGTTGTGATTTGAAAATGATTATTGCTATCCTTTATTTTGAGATTAAGTTGATAATGTTGATGTGATTGTTACTAGGTGGTATATATGGTTATGGTTATGTTGAGTGGTCCACATCGGAAGTGTACCATGTGAAAGAAGCTACAAATGAACTGAGTCTAGCGTCATACACCAACCATGGTCTCCCATGACATTTTATTGTATGGTTTTTTTGAATGTATGCATAAAGAATGAATGAATATAAATGAATGATCGTGACATATGATGATAGTTGAGGACTTTATTTCTCTACCTAGAGCAAGTAGGCTAGGGCTAGTAGGATGATTCTCTTCCAGGAGTAACAGGCCTTCAAACATGATGAATACATGGTTCCTTCATCCGTTGTTGGGAGGAACATGTCCCTACTTGGATGGGTGAGGGACATTGTTCTATTCATTGTTGGAAGTGCAATGTGAGTTTCCTTCATCTATTATTGGAAGAATATATAACCCATCCCTATGGCTCTCCATCCGTTGGGAGAGTGCACCATGGGGTGTCCGAGTTGTGTTGCATAATAGACATTTCCGGTGTACATTATTTGCTAGTGATATTGTCTTGGTTGATGAGAGCCTAAGTAGAATTAACTATAAACTTGAACTATGGAGACAAGCATTAAAAATTAAATATTTTAGATTAAGTAGGACAAAAATTGAATATATAAAATATAATCTTAGTGATTCTAGGAATGAACAATAGAATATAGTTAAGTTGGATGAATAAAAAGTACAGTTAAAAGCTTTAGGTATCTTGGATCAATTATTCAACAAGATGGAGAGATTGATGAAGATACTATTTATAGAGTAAAAATAGGATGATTATAATGACGAGGGGCATTAGGAGTCTTGCGTGATCATCGGATTCCTTTGAGATTTAAAGAAAAAATTTATAAGATAGTTGAATGACTAACAATGCTTTATGGATATGAGTGTTTGACAGTTAAGAAACAACTTACACAAAAAATTTGTGTTTCCAAGATATGAATGTTGAGATGGATGTATGGAGTTACTAGGAAAGATAGAAAAGTAATTACTTTTATTCATGAACAATTAGGTATTGCTTCAATTGAGGATAAGATAAGAGGAAATCATTTAAGATGGTATGAGCATGTGCTTAGGAGACATCTAGATGCGGTAGTCAAAAAAGATGAAGTGATTAATGTTAGTGGTACATGAGGGAGAGGAAGACCTAAAAAAATTTTAATAGAAACTATAAATAGAGATTTAAGTATTCTCAACTTGACTAAACATCTGATTTTTTATAGATCTCAATAGTGGCAAGAGATCCATGTAGTCGACCTCAAATAGTTGGGACTTATGACTTTTTTGTTATTATTGTTGTATTGAGTTGTGTTGCATGTGACTAATTTGTTATTTTATTTACTGCATAAGAATTATTATTGTTTATTTGATAATGAGCTTCATGATAAATTGATATGTTTTTATTTCAGATGGAGGTTTAATATAAAATATTTGAATTTGTTTCATGAGTATCCAATGTTATTTTTATGATTTTCGGAGGTTCCTACTTTAAGCTCATCTGTACTGGAATGGAACTTAAAAGTCTAATTTCCTTTTCCAACATTGTGGATATGAGTATCATGGAGATGACTATAAATGATGCTTATTTGAATAGAATCTAAGTTAAAAAACTCTTTTTTTTCAACTGTCCCTATCTGAATGTAATCGAACTTCTAAAACTTCAATTTTCCTTTATAGAGAATGAATGATTATTGTTGAAGTGATATCTTTGTGTGATGCCTCTCTGAATTGCATCTTACTTCAAAATTGTGACTTTTTGACATTCTCTTTTCTACGAGGGTGCTTTGCAATGTTGAGAGAGATTTAAGCAAGCATGCCATGTAGATTTTGTTGATAGCATTGTAGCTTACGGTTTTGCTTGAGCAACCATCTTATTTTTTATGAATGAGGTTTATCTTCTGTTGACATGGTAGGTTTGATGAGTTAATGTGTTGTGATCCATTTGTCTTTGGTGAACCCTATCCTAGTAATCTTAGTTTTTATGGAGCAATACAAGATCCACAAAGCTCTGTGTATTATAGGCTAGAGATTGACATTAATGTAATCCTGCAATTTAAGTCTTTCTTTCTGCAATAGACTTAGTGAAAGGATTATTTGCCTAGATCATCTTTGGATTTGCCCCTCATCATGATGTTCTGTTACAAAAGATTTTAGATGATATGATTTTTCAATGAGGGACAACCTCTTTTGTGGCTTGTTTGATACAAAGTAATATCTAAGAATTTATTTGATAGACTGTTCTCTAATGTTGGTGTATAGAAACGATCTCTGTTCACTTTCTAAAAGCTCAGTTCTTTCCTGCTCAATTTTAGAGTAGCAATGGAAGTCACCCAGATTCTGTTGAATGCACAATCGGTGGATGGTACAGTCCGGAAACATGCAGAAGAAAGTCTGAAACAATTTCAGGAGCAAAACTTCCCTACATTTTTGTTATCTCTTTCTAGTGAGCTGGCAAACAATGATAAGCCTGTTGACAGCCGTAAGTTAGCCGGTTTGATCCTCAAAAATGTTCTTGATGCGAAGGAGCAGCATAGGAAAAATGAGCTTGTTCAAAGATGGTTGTCTTTAGATGTGGCTGTCAAAGCCCAGGTCAAAGCTTGCTTGCTTCAGACCCTTTCTTCTCCTGTTCCTGATGCTAGATCTACTGCTTCCCAAGTCATTGCTAAGATTGCTGGAATTGAACTACCACAGAAACAGTGGCCTGAACTGATAGGCTCTCTATTATCGAACATACACCAGCTTCAGCCTCATGTGAAGCAGGCCACACTTGAAACTCTTGGCTACATATGTGAGGAAGTTTCTCCACAAGTTGTTGATCAAGACCAGGTCAACAAGATACTCACTGCTGTTGTTCAGGGTATGAATGCTTCCGAGGGGAGTACAGATGTCAGGCTGGCTGCTACTCGAGCATTGTATAATGCTTTGGGATTTGCACAGGCAAATTTCTCCAATGACATGGAGAGAGATTATATAATGCGAGTGGTTGTGTGTGAAGCTACCATGTGCCTGGAATTGAAGATACGGCAGGCTGCATTTGAGTGTTTGGTAGCCATCTCGTCTACCTACTATGACAAGCTTGCATCGTACATGCAGGACATATTTAGTATTACAGCAAAAGCTGTGAGAGAAGATGAGGAGCCCGTTGCTCTTCAAGCTATAGAGTTCTGGAGTTCAATTTGTGATGAGGAAATCGACATTTTGGATGAGTATGGTGGTGACTTTACTGCTGATTCTGACATCCCTTGCTATTATTTCATCAAGCAAGCACTGCCTGCTTTAATTCCTATGCTACTGGAGACTCTTCTCAAGCAGGAAGAGGATCAAGATCAGGATGAAGGGGCTTGGAACCTTGCAATGGCTGGAGGAACATGCTTGGGTTTGGTTTGCACGCACAGTTGGAGATGACATAGTGCCTCTTGTAATGCCTTTCATTGAAGGAGAACATAAACAAACCAGATTGGAGGCAGAGAGAGCAGCGACATATGCATTTGGTTCAATTTTGGAGGGTCCATCGCCTGAAAAACTCATTCCTCTAGTCAATGTTGCCCTAAACTTTATGCTCAGTGCCTTGATGAAAGATCCAAATAACCATGTCAAGGACACTACGGCATGGACGCTAGGGAGAATATTTGAGTTTCTTCATGGGTCAACTGTAGAAACACCTATCATAACAAATGAGAACTGCCAGCTGATCCTGACAGTCCTCCTTCAGAGCATGAAAGATGTTCCTAACGTTGCTGAAAAAGCATGTGGTGCTCTCTACTTTCTTGCTCAAGGTTATGAAGATGTTAGTTCAGGATCGCCGATGTCCCCTTTGTTCCAAGAGATTATCCAAGCTCTCCTCAATGTTACACACAGGGAAGATGCTAGAGAATCCCGCTTGAGGACAGCAGCTTATGAGACTTTGAATGAAGTTGTGAGAACTTCAACCGATGAGACAGCACCAATAGTAACACAGTTGCTTCCAGTCATCATGATGGAGCTTCATCAGACTCTTGAGGCACAGAAGCTGTCATCAGATGAGAGAGAGAAGCAGAATGAACTGCAGGGCCTCCTTTGTGGATGCTTGCAGGTTATCATCCAGAAGTTGGGAGCATCTGAGGCAACAAAGTATGCATTTATGCAGTATGCTGACCAGATAATGGAACCTTTTCTCAGGGTTTTTGCTTGCCGAAATGCTACAGTACATGAAGAGGCTATGCTTGCAGTCGGTGCCCTAGCATATGCCGTCGGGGGAAATTTCATAAAATACATGCAAGGTTTCTATCCATATTTAGAAATGGGTCTTCAGAACTTTCAGGAGTATCAAGTCTGTGCTATCACTGTTGGTGTGGTTGGAGATTTATGCAGGGCATTGGAGGACAAGATACTGCCTTACTGTGATGGAATCATGACACAACTCCTGAAGGATCTATCTAGCAATCAGTTGCATAGATCTGTTAAGCCACCAATATTTTCATGCCTTGGTGATATTGCTTTGGCAACAGGGGAAAATTTTGAGAAATACTTGATCTATGCCATGCCTATGCTCCAGAGTGCAGCAGAACTATCTGCACATGCTGTTGCAACTGATGATGAAATGCTGGAATACACCAATCAACTTAGAAATGGTATTTTGGAGGCATACTCTGGGATATTGCAAGGATTTAAAAATAGTTCAAAGACCCAGCTCCTGATGCGTTATGCACCTCACATCCTTCAATTCCTTGATACATTATACAATGAAAAGGACATGTATGTAGTTGTCTATTCCTAATTCAGGTTAGAGTTTGAATGGTTGGTGCTTTTCTTGCTGGTTGACTTGTTACTTTCTTCTTTGTTTTTCATAGGGATGATGCAGTGATGAAGACTGCAGTGGGCGTCCTGGGTGATTTAGCTGACACTCTGGGTAGCCATGCTGGTACCTTAATAAATCAGTCTGTTGCAAGCAAAGAATTTTTGGAAGAATGCTTATCATCAGATGATCAATTGATAAAAGAATCTGCTGATTGGGCTAAGTTGGCCATTAGTCGGGCAATCTCGGGTTAATGGTAAATTTTGGTGCTTCACAAGTCTTTATATGCATAGCAGTCATGTCAAGTCTGGTCTGGGTTGCATAAACGTGTTTTGTTGTTACCAGTTTGCACAAAGCATTTCTTTCTGGGCAAGTGTCGCATGGGCTGTCGGTTAGTTTATGAATGAGCACCATGGATTGGGTTCTGCACATTTCAGTGGGGATTTGGGTAGAGATGACCCATCTGCCAGTTCAAATTCTTGCTTGCAGAAAATCTAGAGGGCGCTGCATCTGTCCTTGGTAGTACATTCATGATGTGCATCACATTATGCCAATGCCATTCTTCTGCAGCAGGCAAGCAAAATTATGATGTCTGGAGTGTATGACACCTAGAAGCAAAAGTGGTTGTAGTCTGAGAATCATGTTTCATGTTATTTATTGCCACCAAGTTTGCCCGGCACCTTTCCCTTTTTGTTTTTTGGGTTTTGATTTTTTTTCTTTTGGGGATTTTGGCATAGATCTTGCATTTTTGTGGAGTTTCACTGCATTTCATCATCCTCCTTTGAAGCCATTGTAGAGGTTACAGTATGTGGCCTTCATTTATGCACTGCAACATGGAATTGTTTTATATTCTGTCAGTAAGTTTATCAGATATACGGATGTCGTAGCATTCATTTGCAATGCCACTGAATTTTTTTGGATAATGGTCACAGTGGTCACACCTTCAAGTGTATGCTCTTTTCAGTATTCTGTATAACCATACAAAAATTGCTTGTTAAGTGATTGGTATCGGTGGTTTAACATTTTCGCAATCCCTTAGTTGCCATTAGTTGTATGTATGGTGCTTTTTTGCTGTAAGCAGCATGACTTTAAAGCTTCTTTTGCTTGATGATCTATGGAGAAGGTCATATTGAACATTAGAATAACCAATATCAGAGTTCAATTCTGTGTGAATGTTTTGTGGTTTAGTTTCTATGATCTTAATTGTGCATTTCTCTCAGCTCAAGGTTCAATGGATCTGTAGATCTAATAATGCCTGTAGAAAAAAACTGGACAGGAAGTCGGAGACCTTGAAAGAACTCATCCAGAAAATGATAGAATATGGTCTGTTAGATTTTCCAAAGCATTGGTGTAATGGGGATTGCAGTTTACTTTCATTTTACAGTTTGTTAATATTTTCTGGTTCCAATTCCCAACTAGAGTAAGATCTGCAGTCACACTAAAAGGCCCCTGAAGAGATGCCAAAAGCTAACCATCTATTACTGTTGTAGAAACTTGTGAAAAGTATTTTATATAAGATGAGAGTTGGATGTGATACTTTATAAATCTAAGTGTTGGATGATTAAAATGTAATATGTATAAAACTTTTTTTTTAATCGAATATTCAGTCAGGTAAATGTGTTAATATGCTGCAAAAGCTTAAAAATGCTGTTGTGTACAAATAATTAGGTGAAACTTCTCATAAGATTTAAATGATTTATTTATTATTTTTTTAAAGATGGTGTGAACAAATGAGATTGACAATTAGAAATATTTATTCATTTTGGGTTACATGTCTTTTCCTCTGTCTGATTACCATCATTTAGCCAAATGTTGACCGCACGAAGAAGCGCAACACACTCTCTTATTTGATCTTGCCTCGTTCTCGAGTCACGTCAATGGGGTTGCAGGGAATGTGATGACAGACTGACTCAGTTTAGGAGGATTATGATGATGTTTGTAATCTGATTACCGGAAGAAATCAGCTCTCAATTTGCATCGAGTTGATCTTCAAACAATGAAAACTGATACAACAATAGGATGACAAACTCCTCTTTCTCTACAAAACCCAACTTTCTACTTATCCAAAGATACAAGTGGGAAGTACAAGAAAGGAACCATCGTTTGCTGCTCCTTTGCCTGCCTGCCTGCCTATCTATATATTGCGATACTCCATGCGGCTCTTTGTGTGGTTAATGAACAGAAACTGAGACGAAAGCATTGAACATTTCAGGTAGTGGTATATGCCAACTGAGCCTCTCTGAGGTCTCGTGTATCTCTCAGTACTCATCCAAATAACTATAAACCATCTCATCTTTCTTCGATTTGCGCCTACTGAGCAGGGACTTGAGGAACTTCTTGCCTTTGCTCGGGTTCTGCTCCCCATCCTTGTCGTCGTTCCTCTCGGCATGCAAGCGCATCGACGCCGATTTCTGAGTTGCCGAAGAACGCTGCACAAAAGAAAGTACATTTCGGTTTGATGTTGCAAAGAACGGATGATGAACTGCAGTAACCTCGATCAGCATACAAAAACAAGTTGATGCTATCATCATACAGTGACTATTTGTTGGACACTTAATCTATCTACGTGCTCGGGAAAGCCTAACAATTTCCATTCAGAAGGCAACCGGGGAACATGACCATTAATGATATGGTCACATTCACATGATCTATTTATATTGCTGCAATAGAAAGATGTCACTTTGTCAGTGCCCTTAAAGACTCCCCTCGCAATTCCTTTAAAGCATCTGCGCACTTGCGCCCAAGAAATGAAAGTATCAAGAGGAGTTTGTACTCATGATGCTTGTTTAGAGGTCAAGTGTCCATGGCGAATGCTCGTTACCTGCCGCCCGATACTCGATGTTGACCTGAGAGCAGTCGGCCGCACCGCAAGTGATCCCGATCGGGCAAGTGGATTCGGCATTCGAATCGGTGATGTTGCTCTTTTTTCTGCATGATTATATGGCAAAACAGAGTTGCATTAACTTGAATGATCACGATCCAAGTCTTTTCTGCAGTATTAGAACTGCCGATGCCGCACCTGCACCGAAAAGCTTTCCAGGTAATTGTGAAGGCGACGAGGAAGGAATTCTTCGAGGAGACACCGAGCGTGCTCTCAAGGGAGGAGCAGGCGACATGGTTCGTGTTTTCCTTGTATCATCAAACACTCGAGACATGACTATTTTTTGTTTCCATGATAATACTATTTGAAATCGGTTCTACTGATTAGCTAGAACATGACATATGTACCTGAAAGAAGGTGCCTTGTCCACCACCGTGGGATGATGAACTGTTGGAAAAGCTACATCGATCAGTACTGCGCGAAGCTGATCGCAGGCAATCGAGAGGGGTGGATCAAACAAAGCATTACCAGGTTGAAATTTGTGTGTCTCGGTGTTATCCTTGGATGCATTCAGGTTCTTCTCGTACTTTGGTACTGCATGTCGTCCTGATTCCGGCATCGATTTACCTACTGAGCAACCAAACCGAAGAAGAAGCATCAGAGACGATCACATCTGTATCAACAAACACACCAAGAGAGATTAACTTGCCCGGTACGATGTAGCGTTTATGGTACCGTGGAGCTTTGATCACCAGCGACTGTTGCGACAGCCCTTCGCGGTCCACGAGTTCTTGGCAGGCTCGAATCCTCTGAGGTTGCAGAACACGATGATATCTCGAAGACTAAATTGCCGACTTGGGCTATGAATTTGTACCTGTTCGATACAGGAGACTCGAGACTCTGCTCCGGAGACCTCGTCGAGCTTGGCTTCGAGGAGACCGGTCACCTTGAACGACACCGATCCGAGATGGTCCACCGTGTTGACCACAGCCTTGATGGCGTACTCTCTCAAGGTGTTGACCACGCTGCACGCAGAATGAAGCATCGTGGAGTTTCATTTAGGTTCCGGTTCTTTCACAGTGAAGCATAACGAAGTCAATTAAGCATGCACATACAACTGTTTGTGGTCGTCGGTGGCATATGATAATTCAAAGTACTCTGCCGCAGAGTACAATTGGGACCTCAGATTCTTCAATTCCTGGAGCGCAAGGATCAACATGAGAACCCAAGTCTTGAAGAAACACTAGGAATTCGATATGAGAGTCTAAAAGAGAAGAGAGCAGGGCACCTTTAGGCTATCTGAGAAGAGCAGGCTTTGATCCATAGAGAGCTCATCGAAGTTGGAAGCGGCCAGCTGGTCCTGCAGCAGAGGAGCAGACGGAGATACGGTCTCCATCGATGAGAGAAATGGCAGCTGCAGCCTTACCTTGTCCTGCAAGCACAAGCACAAGGTCACAGTCCCATCTCTTCTCCTCTCCTTTTACGAGCTCTCATAAGAGGCGAAGAAAAGAAGAGGAAACCGAGGAGCAAGATCTTCGTGGCTCACTTTGGCCGATGCTGGGACACGCAATGATGTGCAGGGCAGACCAGAGCAAGGAGAGGACAAGGGAGGAGTGAAAGAGGCAAAAGGGAGGAACAGGTGACTCCTGCAATCCAAAGCACAACTCCCGGTGAACACATTCGACACTTGGGCGAGATCGAGAGGGCAATCCAAGCACCTAAAAACAGAAAAAGGCGTGTTAGATCGAGCTATTCCTTGTCCTCCCCGGGCTACAAACCGATGCAGCTGCTGCTTCTCTTCCTCAGGCTCATCAAATAAATGTGTCGGGCTACGCCGTGAGAGGGTTTTGCTTTTATTCGCGAGTGTGGTCTCTCTCGGTGAGCTCACCGTCTCGGCCAATTGGATTGGTTCCTTGCCAGATGGACAGATGGATGATCTTGAGTCCAGTTATATCCAAGACGAAGATGAGGATATCGAAGGTGACAACGTAGCTTGGTAGTAAATCATCGGGGCGGTCGTTCTTATAGATGATCATGCTGATATATTTCTTCGCATCGACTACACTGATAAAGATCCATTCTATGAGATACGCACGGGTCTCCCTTGCCTTAGTCCTACGGGGCGGTGACCATAAACGAGCTCGGGTAGAATTATTAGGTGAGGGAATAGGGGGACAACAATCACGGCGAGCACGTCGGGGGCGTGAAAGATGGGGGGGGGGGGGGGGGGGGGAGAGACCCGGCACGTACTCGGCGGGCCCCGCCTCTTTTGGCTGGGCCTCATCATTGCCCTCTCGTGGGACCCATCTCCTAAGTCCCGTTCGACCACCGCCCGATCGTCATCCAACGGCATCCAAGCACCGCAAAAAGGCCGAAACACCTCCTTTTTTTCCCATTTATTTCGGGCACCACGATCCTCACCTCCTCAGTCACCCACCAGGCTGTCTTCGGAGGAAAACAAAATAAACCAAATTAAATTAAGCTGAACAATGGGGAGCAGAAGTCATGTCATGGAGGCCCTGTATTGTCGGAGTGGGACCCCAGTCAGGATTAAATTAAATTAAATTAAATTAAATCAAATTAAATTAAATCAAATCAAATTAAATCAAATTAAATCAAATCAAATTAAATTAATCAAATCAAATTAAATTAAATCAAATCAAATTAAATTAATCAATCAATAATTAATCAAATTAATTAGGCAACGCCCAGAAAGTCGACGTGGGACCCCCCCCTCAGGACTATCCACATACCAGAACAAAGGCTGCCTGGATTTTGGATCTCTCCATCTCGGAAACAGATTAGGTGGACGAATGATCCCATTCTTCGTCATCCATCATCATAAACCGATCGTTCCTTCTCGTGTTAACATCCCAACCATTCATTTGTCCACAATACAAGGTTTGTCATCGGTGGACAACTGAAACCCGAGTGTGGTGATGAGGCATGCAAGGCTCGTTGCAAAGCACTGTGTTTGTGGGGACACAGCAGTGATGGCAAGCACGACCTGCATCGAACTCGGTTGTACCGTGGCTTGCATGCATTGAAATGGATCACAACACGGATGAGAGGCATGAGTTGCAGTACCGATAGCTGATATCAGCGTGACAAAGTTCGGATAATGGAGTTAATCACCCCTTCCATGCACCCAACTAGCTTTCTAGCAGTGTAACCAATGTATAATTCTCAGAATTCTCATCACCAAACTTAGTCCATATGGGCGAAATAACTTCGTCATTGATAACTTCTACTGGCCTTCTCTTTTCTGTCATCTGTTTGGCTTCGGTGCTGGGAACAAGGCAATCACAAGTATCAAACATGCTATTTGTATGATCAGGTTTGCGGGACTTTAAACATCAGTGAAAATTACAGAGATGCTTTGGATGCTTGCGACTTCTGATTTCCGAAGCTTTTGAAATCAGAGTTGAAGAGATACTAGAGTTTGACAGGGAGATGAATCCAGTTTGAAATATGTGAGGTTCATGTCACTACATTCAACACACATTCTCTTCTCTGTCCAACTGAGTTCAAGAAATATTAGAGTTGACAGGGAGATTGAATGCAGTTTGAAATATGTCAGGTGTTGGGCTCAGCTCAAAAAATAGTTCATCTCACTATATTGAAATATTTTTGAGATATCAATAAAGTTGTTGTTGTGTGAAGTGCTCATAAATTAATTATCAGTTACTAACATATTCATTGATTTTTATGGATTCAGATAGGACGATTCATTAGTTTGATACTATCTCTCGCATAAAAATTTTAATAGAAAAAATATTATTAAAAATAAATATAAAAAAAATAATTTTATTGCTTATAAGATTAAAGTATTAATTATGAGGTCTAGACAATGGAATAATAGCATGATAGAAAGTTTATAGATATATAAGAACGTAGATTATCTTTGGACAACACCTAAATGCTCTCTCGATAGATTGATATTCACAGTCGGTTTCGATCTTCTCTTGTTTCGCTATTTGAACTTCCTCTTCGAATTTGGATAATAATTGGACTATATTTAAATAAAAGACTTCAATCGTTGAAACTCAAGAAAGAAAGGGCTATGCTTGAAAGACAAAACTTTTTTTTAAACTCCTCTTCTTTTGGCTCTTGGCCTAAATTGAAATTCAAACCAACTATGGGATTTCTTGCTTTTACTTCTCGGGGTTCTTTTTCTTCGTCTTGCTACTTCGAAAGGCCTCTTTGGAAACTATTAAGGCCAGTAGTAATTTGAAAAAAAATCTTTGTAATAAGGTGATCATAAGCAGAAAGGACTAATGTACTTGCAAATCTTTTTCTCTTTTACTCTCTTCTCTTTTCATCTTATGTTTAGTTGAACACTTAAGAGAAGATACCACCTGAATGCCTTCAAGGAGTTTATAACCCCTTAGATTTATAAGATTAAGGATACCTAAAATCCTAATCTAATTATTACTTCTTAGTTCCTGGTAATCAGATAAGTCTTTTATTAGATGCTACTCTAATTGGCTAGAGACTATTCTATTTTAGTCCTATTAAGACTTGGATTGAACTAAGTAGGCTTGTATTTAGGTTGGAGAAAGGGTCCTTGGAGAATTGGCTTAGGTTTGGCCAAATGAGATTTCAATCGGAGTTTAACTCGAACTTTGGTTGAGCTGAATTAGACTTTGAGTAGAACTCAGTTTGAGCTAAACCTAAGTGAAACTCGAGTTAATTTGAATCTAATCTTTGAGCTCAAATTTTAGCTTGATCTTACTTTGGTTGATCATAATGATTGAATTGGAGTCTAATTGAAACTTCAATTAGGCCGATTGGAGTTTGGCTCAAACTCCACTAGATCATCTTTGATCATAGTTCCCTTAATTAGGTAATTCATGTTCTTTTGAATCTTACATTGAGACTTCTCTCTCTATTTATAATTAAGAGATTTTGTTTTAGTCTGTTGATGTGATAGGTATCATTGTGCTTAGTCATGTCATCGATGTGTGCTATTTTTAATGGAGTTTTCTTTGTTGTCGATTTTCATCCACTCAAGAATTTTCTTTCTCTTTTGAGAGCTTCAAGACTATTTTCTTCTTTTTGGTTTCTCATCTTGTTTCATCATATTCGAGGAAAGTATTGATTTATCGAAGTAAGAGCCATAAACTTTTGATATGTATTCACCATCCTTTTTGCTTAGTCAAAGATGTCAAGTCTTCTATCGAATCATTTTAAAATTAATACCTCTAGGGTTGACGAAATTAAATGACATATCAATCCCATAAGTAGGGGGTTCCAAGGATGACTTAGGATATGTCAAGTGAAACCACCTTGTATCTCACCTCGTTGATGAATTTCTTATGATAACAAAATGTATCTTATATTATTGATCGATCTTCATCTCCACATCATCATGAAGTCATCTAAGAGGATATGAGCATATATACTATGTCATCTCTAAGCCAAACTTCTTGACCAAGCTCAATGATATCTTGCTTTACTTGGATTTTTATGATGAAGAGTTATTCTCGAATCTTTGGACCAAGGGTCAAACTTGAGTCTATAACCTCTAATCTAGTCATTAGTGATAGACTTCGATCCGAGTAAAGAACCAATGAATATTGCTTATGTTTATAGTTGTAGTTTGTTAACTTTATTTGTTCTTCAACCACTTCTTTGAAAAAATTTTTGAGTGAACCTTCTAATATTTTTCTTGATAGTAGCATACAATTTTATAATATTCACAAAAAAACCTCATTTTAAAGAAGAAAAAGTTTTAATATCTTTGAAATTCTCTTGGGCCTTCAAGTGGCTTCCTTTCGCCTTCTCCGTAGGCTTCACACTATGTGTGTAATTCTTTCTTTCAATCGCCATCGTCATGTTGCTATTAGTTAACATATTATATACTTTAAAGAGGCTCAACTCTAAATGAATTTATGCATGGACTTCAGATATGTATTGTTGAATCTCGGATTTTGATGATGAAGTCAATTGTCATTTGTTATCTAATCCATATATTGAAATAAGTGTACAAGATTAACTACGATGAAAGTAAGACATGCAGTAAGAGTTTCACCGGAGTCAAGACTATGATCACGTTGGGGGTTTGAGAGTTCGACGGAAGTCCGGTTGGTCGTCGGAGGTTCTACGAGAACAAATCCGAAAAATCCAGGAGCTTGCCAAAGAAGCTCGTCGAAACTCGCCAAGTGGATTGTCACAAGTCCAGGAGTTTGCCGGAAGTCCGCCGGAGCATTGCCGAGGGTTCGTCAGACATTCGTCGGAAGTTCGTCGGAAGAAACGATTGACGCACCGGAGCAAGTTGTAGTAAATATCTTAAAAATATCGTAGTTAGCATGATGATTAAGTTAGAAATGGGAGATGATCCCATTAACTTAATCTTGGGGCAATTGGGCCCTTGACAGACCCAAATTGGGCCGAATGGATCAGCCCATTCGGACCTAGATTTCCTGGCCGGCGATGGCACCGCCCAGGAGCTCGGTCTCCGAGCAAGGCTGGGCGGTGGAACCGCCCATGTCAGGCGGTGCTACCGCTTGGGCTCGGTCTCCGAGCGAGGCTGGGCGGTGGAACCGCCCCTGTCAGGCGGTGGTACCACTTGAGCTCCATCTCCGAGCTCTATCAAGCGTAGTACCACCCAGTTACCGGAAATCCAGGATATGACATTTTTGAGCTCCAAATTCAAACCAATTTGAGGCCTATATATACCCCACCCTTTCCTGCATGAAAGGGCACCGAAAGCTTGATCTTACTCTGTGATTTTTAGAGCTCAAAAGTGTTGTAAAGGCCAAAAGTTCTTTTCCCTCTTTTCTTCCAAGTTTTGATCATTCAAGAGAGGAGTGAAAAATCTGTAAGGGTTGTCTCCTAAGCCTGTCAAAAGGAGTGAAACTGTAAAAGGGTGGTTGGCCTTCGCCTATTAAAGAAAGGCCTCTAGTGGACGTCGGTGACCTCATCGGAGGAGGAAGCCAAAAGTGGATGTAGGTCAAGATTGGCTGAACAACTCTAAATCTTGGTTTGTATTTACATTTTGTTCTCTATCTTAACTACAAACTACCTCCGTAGCTTTACTTTAACTGCACTTTGCTTGATCTTAAGTTAGTAATTTTCGAATCGGCTTTCATATCGAAATTGTTTTTATCGTACGAACGTCGTTTTAAATCGTCGAAAGTTTTTCGTTGCACTAATCCCCCCCCCCTCTTAGTGCTCTTGATCCTAACATGTATTTCATCATCGTTGATTAATCAGTGAGAGAGATTATGAATGTCACTGCTTATTATCGAAACTCAATGGCGTACTCTTGTATGAATTGATCCATTCCTTAGCGGAAATAATACCACTTCTTTTATTTTTCTTTGAGATACCTCATGTGATAGAATTTTTCTTGTATATGAGCCTTTTGAATCGTATTTATGAAACATCTTCATTGTCATTAATTTGAAGATATTTCCACCATACAAGCGTGTATCTCGTCGACTTTAATCATGCAAGTATCACCTTATCTTCACTATTATAATTATATAGATCAAAGTAAGTATAAAGTTGATATTCTAATATCTTAGTGTCAATTGAGCCATCATAGGATGGTATTTCGATGTGAACCTTTTGAAAAGATTGAGTTCTTGCTTCGATGTTTTGGTAAACACCATCTTCTTCATAGCCATGCATCGAAGATGGCTCTCTCTCCTTTATTACAACATTTTTTGTTCAATAGTCTTTTGTTATTGGGTTAGCATAGGCTTGCATCTAAACTATCATGAACTTCATCTACTAAGCTAATATTAGCATCTAGGCAGTATGGTCAGCCAAGGTTGTCAGGGTGTTGGCCTCCATCCCATTAGTGGTTCTTCTTCTAAGTAAGCACATCTCAAACTCTTACTCTTGTAGCTCTTCTCCATAGACTTTGTATCTTTACATAATGATAACCAACCATAGGTCGGAGATTGTTACTCTAATACCACTTGATCCATATGGGGTTCGGATTTGATAATTTATTAATCTAATACTATCTCTTGGATGAAAGTTTTCTGAAAGAAAAATAATATCTGTTACTTAAAAGATTAAAGTGATAATTACAAGGGCTACACAATCAAATTAAAGCGCGATAATAGATGTGTAAAAATATAGGTTATCTTTGAACAACACTTGTGTGCTCTTAGTAGGTTGAGGATCGCTATTGGTTTCAATATTCTCCTCTCTTACCGTTAGAATCTCCTCCTCCTAAGGTTGGATAATGAGCAAAAAGATTTGTGAATTCGAAGTTTGGATGAAGGACATCAAATGGTGGAACTTAAGGAAGAAGATGCGATATAACCCTATTCTATACTCCTCTTTTATTGTCTCTTGATGTAAGCTAAAACTAGGGTTGACTAGGAAACTTCTTACTACTACTTCTTGGTATTTTTCTTCTTGCTATTACCAAAGGCCACTTTAGAAGCTATTAAAGTTGGTGACAACTCAAAAAAGATCTACGGAATAAGGTGACCATAGGCAAGAAGAGGGGTTGCTAAACTTGCACACCCTCCTCTCTCTCTCTCTCTCTCTCTCTCTCTCTCTCTTCTTATTAGGGTCAGTTGGGTACTCAAGTGGAGACATGACTTGGATACTTTTAATGAGACTATAACCACTTAGATTAGATTTAGAGGATTGAAGACATTTAGTGTTGTAATTTGATTATGATTTCTCCTTAGTTCCTTGCAGTTGTATGAGTCTTCTGTTAGAGGCTACCCTAGTTGGCTAGTGATTGTCTGTCCTAATCCTACTACTAGGATTGGGTATAAGCTAAGTGTACTTAGATATGGGCTAGCTGAAGGGTCCCTAAGAGAGCGGGCTTGGGTTCATTCAAATTGACTTTACTTGGAGTTCAACTCAAACCCCAATTGAGTTGAATTATATTTCGACTAGAATTTTGCTTAAGCTAGACCTGAGTAAGACTTGACTTGAATCTAATCTTTGAGCCTTGATTCCTTGATATTAGTTTAGTTTGATCATGATCAAATTAGAGTTCGATTGAAACTATAAAATTATCAATTGATTGCAAGAAACGATCATTCGCTTCCAAACTATAAAATGAATAGATTCATTAGGACTGGCATGTAGGGTTGTGTATATATTGGGTTTTCTTTACATTTCTAAGCTGATATAATTTTTTTTTAATTGACATTTTAAAATAGCAATTCAAACATATTTGATAAACAAAAATTTTATTCTTATTTTCTGTCTGTCTCTTTTGCTTGGAGTTTTTTTAATCATAACTTTTTATTTATTTTTTTTAATTCTTGTTTGTAAAGTTCTTAGTTCGAAAAACCTATAAAGGGTTGGAAATTAAACATTCTGAAAATTAATACACATTTAGTATTACTTGTCTTTTAATTTGGAGAGAAAAGGAATAATAACATGAGCTCTCTCTCTCTCTCTCTCTCTCTCTTTTATTAACTGTCTCCATTGGAAGATGATTTCTTACGTTTGGTGTGAGATTGAATCTGTCCTATCTGCAATACCTGTGCATTATGTCAGTTATCAGGAACCTGAAGGATAATCACCATGATTAATAGGATTTGCAGAAATTTCTATGGAGAGGTAGCCCTTGGAACCCATTTTCTGGTGAAAATTTGATGTAGAAACACCAAAATCTGTGAGTCTTGTGCTGATGCTGGTTGGCATCTAATCATGATGTTGAATGGAGAACACTGGCGCAGCTCAAATATTTCAGCATGTGGGAATGGAATGATGAGACTGTAACTGGTTTGATTCAGAAGTTTAGCATCTCTGTTTCCGTACCTCTTTGCACCATGTTCTCAGCTTGTTGTTCCTTGATGGAAGAAGAGGCAGACTCTGATGGCAGCTCAATTGGGAGTTCATTTCAGGTATGATGTTGAATGGGATGGTTTGCAGATGTTGATGGATACTCTTGCTCATGAACTGAGAAATGGAGATTTTTTCTGCTGGAGTTGGAATTCAGATGCTAAATTCATATCAAAATCTTCAAGGGTGCAATAAAAATAAAATATATTTTAATAATTTGAAAGCTAGTTGGAATTCACATCCATTTCAACATAATTATTCTTTTGTAACCTTTTTGCCATTTATTCAACATTTTGATGAATAAAACTAAATTATCTTACTATTTAGTTATCATTCTTAAAATTTGCTTCCAAATTGAGGAAACACAGGAAAAAATTATACTGACTTTGATATCCTATGTAACAACACTAAACACATTTCTTTTTCAGTTTTAGATTAGGTACTTAGATTCCTGCCTCTTAGTTTCCTAACATATATCTTTAACTCATCAATATCCAATAATTCCATAGAACAGGCACATTACTACATCCATTAGTAATGTAGAAATTAATATTTCCCAACCTTAATTTAAAAGGATTGAAAATGCAATTGTTAGAGGTGATAAAGAGATATTCACATTGTCTGTCTCCGGAAAATCAAGGCTTAAGAAAGTGAGTCCTTTGTTAGATTCATAATTTAGGTCCACTCGAAAGATATAAAAAATGTGTGGTGCACCACAATATTATAGCTATGGGATAAACAGAGAAACTTTATATATGAATAAATACAAGTAGATCGTAACACATAACGAAATTAAATAAAAATCACAATCAAATAAAACACCAAGATTTATGTGGAAAACTCTCTAACGTGAAAGGTACAAATCATGGGGTAAACTAGAGAAAATTCACTATAAAAATAATGAATATACAAATCTCAAAGCCTTTTGCCTAAAACTCAAACAACAATCACAAAAGAATAATTGGAATATAAGGATTACGTCACTATACATAATATCAAAAATTTCATCAAGTAATCACAACAATAATCTACCTGATCTAACTTGAGATGATAACACTGCTTGAATGATTAAGAACAACCTTTACGTTGTTCTTATCTTTTTTTTTTTTTCTCATTTTCTTCTCTTTTTGAATCACCTTGTTGCGGTAGCTTTTTACCCTTTTTTTTTTTTTACAACAACCACTTTACCCTTTTTTTTTTTAATTTAGATTTAGATTAAAAAAGAAGAGCCTTAAGACTAAGGCGAGCTAAGGTTATTAAGGCCTAAACCAATGGGCCATCTGACCAACATATAATTTTATAAGATTTATTAAATCGGTAAAAGAAGTGATTATGTCTATGAATAAAACATTATCTTCATTTATAAACCATTAAACCCAAAACCACATCACGGAACTTTAATTATGTATGCTAAACTTCATCTTTTCCCACTAGATTTATCACACTGAAGAAAGTAGGCACCTCGAATCAAAAGCCGTCATTCTCAATCTTTGTCAGCCGCCAACTAGAAAGACTCTGATTTCTGCATTCATTGGATGGCTTGAACTTGGCAGATCAATCAGACAACCTGCACAGTTCCACCACGGCAGAATCTGGCTGCTCGCCGAAAACTCTTTACCTTTCTTGTAGTCATGCATCAGAGCAGCAGGTCGTGCTTCAGTAGCAAATTTGGAACCCAGAAAAGATGATGTAGACTTTTTATCTAAAGAAAACCAAGCGCTGAAGAATGCAGCTGACATGGGAAGATGGTGCCAGGTCCTCCCTTTGCTACTACTTCAACCGTGTTCCATCTTGAAGCTGTGGTAGATCATGGAAGATACCATGACACTGATCACTGCTTTAAACTGGTCAATCGTCCTTCACAATCGAAAGCTCTGTAGTCCGTCCTGCATATACAGATCGCTTGATTGACATTTTAATCAGAAAAGGACTCCATCAACACCAGATTTCAATGGAAGTGGACCATCCACGAATAGGTTGCCAGGGGATATGTTTCTGGTGGGCACATGAACTATTTATTCGGCTCATGATAGATTTTAATAACTCATAGTTTAATTTAATATTTTAATTAGTTTTTTTTAATTTAGATAGATAGTCATGACGTGGGCATGGCCGAAAAAAAAAAGAAACACGTTTGAGGGCAGAGAAAAAAAAGTGAAGAAGACAAGGGTAATATAAAGTCATTCTCAATTATCTAGATAGTTTTCTCATCCTATGTTCAATTAGATTTGTAGTGGATTCTTGCCTTGATCATTTAGGGAGAGTATGAATATTATGCATGATGATGTAATCCTTGTATCTCTATTACTCTCTTATAATTGTTGCTTTGGTCTTGGGCAAGAGATCTAGAGATTTATATGTTTATTATTTTTATAGTAGATTTGCTTCTTTGGCTTGTTCCGTAGTTTTTTCCCCTTCAAGTTGGAGGTGTTTTCCACGTAGATCTTGATGTTCTATGTCATTATAATTTCTATTTAATTTTTTTGCTATGTATTACGACCTACTCGTATTTTTTCATATATAAATTTTTTTTAACCCATCAATTGGTATTAGAGCATATTTTGATTATATTTAATTTTTATATCTGAACATGGATGTCGGTAGTATTTTTCGCATGATTAGCCTGAATGAAAATAATTGGATAATATGAAAACCAAGAATGGAAGGCCTCTTGTATTACAAGGATTTGTATAGACCTTTGCAAGGGGATAGTGAAAAGCCTGCAATATAACAGATGATGAGTGAAAGAACTTAGACCAAAAATAGTCGGGTTTATTCGACAATGGCTCGATGACAATATCTTTTACCATGTTTGTACTGAAAGTTCTACACACTCTTTTTGAAAAAAGTTAGAATGTCTCTATGAGATAAAAATAATTCACAACAAGGCTTTCTTGATCAGAAAACTTATGAACCTGAAATATAAAGAGGGTGCTTCTATTGTTGAGCATTTGAATGAAATGTAGAGTATCACTAACTAATTATCCTTTATGAAAATGTCTCTTGATGATAAGTTGTAAGCATTGTTAATTTTTAATTTATTGCTAGAAAGTTGGGAGATAGTAGTAGTTTCGCTCAATAATTCTATGTCAGATGATGTTATCACTATAAGTTAAGTAATAAGCAGTTTGTTGAATGAGAAGTTGAGAAAAAAAAAAATTTAGATTAATTCATAGGCACTTGTCTAAGAGAATAGAGGAATGTTAAAGTCCAAGGATAGAAGCGGTTCATGTATGGGTAAAAGCAAATCAAGATCAATAAAAGATATTGTTTGGTATAATTGTGGTAAGAAAGAATATTACAAGAATCAACGCAAACAATTTAAGAAGAGTAAAAAAAAGAGAAAATAAGTAGAGCCTACAGAGTCAAAAGAGAATACAACAACTATAGTGTAGGGTTGTGACTATTTAATTTTGTCTACTTTTGATAATATTTTCTCTTGTGTGTGTTAGGGTCTTGAGTAGGTGATTGACACATATGCTTTTTACTATGCTACACCATGAAGAGATTTCTTTGCTACCTACAGGTCTAGAAATTTTGGTGTTGTCAAGATAGGTAACTATGACATGACAAACATCATTGGCATGTGTGATATCCACACAAAGACCAATCTTGGCTGCAAGTTGGTGTTTAAGGATATGAGACATGTAGTTGACTTAAGGCTGAATTTAATTTCAGTTGGATAGCTAGATGATGAAGATTTTGACAACATATTTCATAAAGGGCAATGAAAATTCAATAAGACTTTTTTATTATAGCTAGTGGGAAGAAATGTTATACTTTGTATAGGTTACAGGCTGAAGTTTATAGTGAGCAGTTGAATGTTAAAGAGAAAGACTTCAACATGTAATTGTGGTATAGGTGACTGAGACACATGAGTGAGGAGTTGTAAGTTCTTTTCAAGAAAGAAGTCTTATCAAACGTCAAAAGTACATATTTGAACTCTTGTAATAATTTTTTGGCTAGCAGATAACATAGAGTTTCCTTTACTAGTCCTGTTTTGTCTATTAAAATGCATGCCTTGGACTATGTCTATACAGATGTATGTGGTCCTTTGAGGACAAAAACTCTTAGTGGATCTATTAACATACTTGGTATTAATGGTATACTTTATTTTATTACTTTTATATATAACTTTTTAGAAAAAGTTTGAGCCTATGCTATGAAGATTAAAGATCAAGTAATTAATGTTTTCAAAGAGTTTCATACTAAAGTTGAAAGGGAAATAAAAAGATAATTAAAATATATAAGATCAGTAATGAGTACATAGGATTATTTGATGATTATTACAAGTCACATAATATCCAATATGAGATAACAGTTCCTGATATATCTCAACATAATGCAATTGTAGAGAGGATGAATCACACTATTATAAAAAAGATCAAATGTATGCTTTCATAGACTAAGCTATCCAAAAAGTTTTGAGATGATGCTTTGAGGATTGTAGTTGATATGATCAACTTGTTATCCTATACAGCTCTAGATGGTGATGTTGTAGAACATGTATGGTCGGGGAAAGATATCTCCTATATACACTTGAGAGTGTTTAGTTGTTATGCATTTGCACATATTCCAAACATTGAGATGTCCAAGTTAGATGGTAAGATAAAAGAATATATTTTTTTTGCTACTCACATAATCAGTTTGGTTATAGGCTTTGAGATCTAGAAAAGTAAAAGATGTTTAGAAGCAGATATGTAATCTTTTTTTAGGATCAAACCCTTGAAAATTTGAAGGAGGTACTAACCAAGACTTTTGTAAAAGGATTAGTAGACTATGACCTAGTTACTCCTCTAATACATTAGGGTGATGAGGGAGATGTGCAAGAAGATGGTGTAGAGGCTGATGTTAATTTACTTACAAGACATGTTGAGTAGGAAGAAGATAGAGAGCAACTTCCCACAGAACTTCAGTTGAAAATATCTTCTAGACAATGTCAACCTTTTAGAAAATACTCTACAGATGAGTATATAATACTTATTGATGCAGTTGAACTAGAGAGTTACCAGGAATTAGTTGAAAGTAAATAGAAAAAGAAATAATTAGTTGCTATGTAAGAAGAGATGAAGTGCTCTAACCATACATATGATTTGGTGTAACTTCCAAAGGAAAGGAAGGCCTTAAAGAACAAGTTGGTTTTCAGATTGAAGACTCAAGAATAATATTCTCAACCAAAATACAAAGCTAGATTGGTTGTGAAAGGCTTTGGTAAAAAAAAAAAAAGGTATTGACTTTGAAGAGATTTTTTCTATTATTGTTAAAATATCTTATATTCGTGTTGCTTTTGGGATTGTTACTAGCCTAAATTTAGAGGTTGAGCAGTTAAATATGAAGACAGCTTTTATTCATAGTGATTTGGAGGAGAAAATCTATATGGAGTAACTAAAAGATTTCAAAATCAAAGTAAAGAAAATTTTATCTACAAGTTGAGGAAGAGCTTGTATGAGCTGAAGCAAGCTCCAAGACAATGGTATAAAAAGTTTGATTCGTTTATGGCTAAAATGGATATAAAAAAATGGTTTCAGATCATTATGTATACATCAAATAGTTTGGTGAGGATCTTATTATTATTTTACTTTATGTTAATGATATGCTTATCCTCGGGAAGGATATGTCTATAATTGATAGGTTGAAGAAAGAATTGAGTAAGTTCTTTATAATGAAGGACATGGGGCCATCAAAGAAAATACTAGGTATGCAAATTACCCATGATAGAAAAAATAAGAAGGTTTAGTTATCATAGGAGAAATATATCAAGAAGGTATTGGATAGGTTCAGTATAACTTCAGTTATGCTCAAAACATAGTCCATCAAGTGATAAGAAGAAGGAGAAAATAAAAAAGGTTCCTTATGCTTTAACAATCTGAAGTTTGATGTATGCGATGGTATGTACAAGACCGAATATCGCATATGCAATGAGTGTTGCTAGCATATTTCTTACAAATCCAAGTAAAGAGCATTAGGCAACAGTGAAGTGAATATTTGGGCAACAGTGAAGTGAATATTTAAATATCTCAAAAGGAGCTCTAAAGTTTGTTTAAGTTTTGGAGGTGGACCATTTGTATTGACAGGTTACATAAATACAAATATAGCAAGAGATATTGATATGAAGAAGTCCACATCAGGTTTTATACTTACTTTTATAGGGGGAGCTATATCATGTCAATCCAGATTGTAAATGTGTATTATTCTCTCTACTTCAAAGGTAGAATATGTTATTACTATAGAGGTTTGCAAAGAAATATTATGAATGAAAGAATTCTTATAAGAATTTGGGCTAAAACAAGAAAATTATATGATGCATTACGACAACCAAAGAACTATCAATTTGTGTAAGAACCCAACTTTTCATTCCAAGTCAAAGCATATAGATATCAGATACCATTGGATTCAAAATATATTTGAAGAGAAGTAATTGCAACTTTAGAAAATTCATACAGATGATTAATGGGCAAACATAGTGCCAAAGACCTTACCGAAGAAATATAGGAGATGTGCCAATAATTAGTCAGCATGATTTCACATTAAGGAATCATGAGACAACCTCTCTTATGGACTATAAGGGGAGGTTGTTGGGCACATAGCTCATTTACTTAGCCCATGGTGGGCTTTAATAACCCACAGCCCACTTTAATTATTTAACCAATTATCTTTTAACCTAGATAGAAAAAACTATACCAAGGTGGTTGGGAAAAACTACAGCGACGGCTATGGGCATGGCTGAAAAAAAAGGTCGTGCTTAATTATTTGAGGGTAGAGGAATAAGAGAAGAAGACGAGGGCAATGTAGAGGTCGTGCTTAATTATTTGTATAGTGTTCTCACCTCATGTTTGATCAGATTTGCAATAGATTATTATTGTGATCACTTAGAGAGAGTTTGAAAATTGTAATGTAATCCTTGTATCCTTGTTACTCTTTTATAATTGTTACTTGGGTCTTGAGTAAGAGATTTTGAGATTTGTATACTCATTATTTCTATAGTGGATTTACTTCTATAGTTTACCCTATGATTTTTCCCTATCGTATTAGAAGGGTTTTCCATGTAAATCTTAGTGTTCTATATGACTATGATTTCTATTTAATTTTTCTACTATGTGTTACGACCTACTCATATTTGTTCATATATAAGTTTCTTTATCCCATTATTGTTAACTAATCATTTGACATGTCATTGTCACATGATGCTCAATGAGCACCCAGATGAAGGATAAGATAAAGCTATATTTTTATCATTTATGACCGGAAAGATAATTACAAGCTTCTTTCTCATCATTTATAATGAAAAAGATAATTTCAAGCTTCCTTTATAGCTCTCTACGACTAGATATAAAAGCTTATCTTTAACACAAAGAAGATAGATGACTTCTTTTAGTTATTTACGTTCGTACTATATACATCGGATTACTAACTTAAGTGTAAAAGGGACTCAATTGGAAAATATTTTTCGACCTTGATTTTTATGAAAGTGACACCTAAAGGGTTCAGCATTTTCATCTCAAAGGCACATCGAACAACCCTATGCATACATATCTAAATCACGTCATACTAACCAAGACATCAATGATATTTTTTTCTAACAATTTGGTGTTAGAAGGAGGGTCTGATGTTGTAGAAATGTTCGCCTACTAACCCTCTCAAAGAATGCTTAAGCGAGAAAACTCTACCCCCGACCCATAGTACTTTCACTCAAGGGGGAGGTAGCCACCCTTTCCACAAATGAATGCATCCACATAGATGTAAATACTAAAGTAATATTAGCATCCATTCAATAATCTAGAGCAACCCTGAGTCACTTGCTCATCCTCGTTGAAGTATTCCTAAACCTCTCCAAGCAAGTGTAAACACTAATGGGTATGATGCAAGTTGTTGCTCTTCTCTTGCCCTAACTTGTTAGTCATAGGTGCCCTATAAGCCAATTATGCGATATGCTACGTAGTTTTTTTGCTTATTATTATTATTATTGATATTTTCTCACTTTATGTTGTATGTTGCATATATTGTGATGTTCATGGATCTATGCAATGGAAATCGGATTATGATGAGATCGTGATAATGAGATCGATTCACCTTTAAACATAGACCCTAAATAATCTTGATCATATGTTACTCAAGAGGGACATCAAGATAACAAAATATACTGATATGTTATATACTTGTCCATATGATGAAGACAATTGGTTTCATAGTTGCTCGTGTGAGGACACTAGGAATATTATTGAATCTCAGATTTTGATAATGAAATCAATTGATGAGTCTATAAACTAATAAATATTTTTTAAAAAATGATATAAGATAAACTTCGATTATGGAAAGATAAATTGATTGAAGCAGGAGAATCAAACGTTGGGCCAGAGTGGATTATGTTAGAGATCGAGCATCGAGACGGAAGGATCGAACATTGCACCAAGATCAGATGGTGAATCGATCTCATTATTGTAATCTCATCACAATCTGATTTTCACTGCACAGATTCATAGATATAACAATATTTATGTAACAATTACATAAACTAAGAAAAATATCAAATAAATAATAAGTAAAAAAAATATGTATCATGTCACATGTGTCATCACTCACGTGATTAGCTTGTAGAGCACCTATAACTAACAGTTATGCTAGCTCAACACTCTGATTCCTCTACCTTAGTTATAATAGTAGGAGCACCATCCTTCTTCAGCCCCTCAATCTCTTCTCGAAGATCATTGATTATGAGGACCTATTAGTGGATAACCAAGCCAATATCATGTACACTATCAATGAGGGCCATTACGTAGTGATAGTGCTATAAATTAAAAGCAAATGGATGAGTAAAGCAAATCAAAAGGAGCTAGTTATGACCTAACTTACCAGCACTTTGTTGTAGAAGCAGGAATCGATCAGAACTTTCAAAGAGGAATGATAGAGCTGCTTCACCACCCCTAAACAGAAGGATCCGTAGTAATACGCAACACCATCACTCCATACCTTCTACTCCTCATGCAAACCCTCCCATCTCAACTGCAATAGTACTCCCAAGGCCAGTTTGGTAGGTCGACCATTTGAATAGCCACAAAGGGCAAGGGCTTGCCCCTACATAAATCAAATATCAATCTTGGTCTATCCCCTCATTTTCTCAAAGAGGATTAAGAACTTCAAGGACTCTCTAAAGGCCTTAATGCTATAGAGGTGGGAGGCTCCTTATCGAAAACTGGCTCCTAGGGTTCCATGCCCCTTTGAGGGTGAGGCATCTTCCTCATAATAATCTTCTGCTTTTCTTGAACTTGTCGGTTCTTGCATGGTGGCAAGACGGAAGAAGACCTAACACCTCAAGCGATGGCTTATGAACAATGGTTGGAGTCGAAGAAGCCACCATCGTGCCCAAAGAGGAGCTAGGCACCTTCCTTTTCAAAGAATGCAGATTCGTGTTTGTAAATGATCACAATCACAAGAAAGAAGTGATGCATTGTGAGAAGGTGATATATTTCACTGTTATAGGTAGGATACTATAGCTGGATGGAGGGAAAGACGAAGTCACCTCGAGAGTATCATGAGACAAGCAAAGAGACGCTAGCATGAGATCGAATGGATGTTGACCGGGTCAAGGAACTTGTAAGTCAAAGGCAGTCGAGATGAAATACTAAACTAACAAGTGATCTAGAAGTGATGTGCTCACTATTAAGTCACAATCATATGAGCTTTTCATGGACTTTAAGTTTCGAAAAACTTTCGGGTTCACGGGGATTGCCGCTTGCCGCATCCCACCCCCCTCCCCTGGGACTATCTAAAGATGAAGCGTATGCCTCAACCACTTAGCAACCAATAGATTAAGAGGAACTTGTACAAGATATGAGAGACATCCCAACCTGAGGAAACAGACGAGCAAAATGGTAAAAGATCGATCTCTAACACTGAGACTATGAGAGACTCAAGAACCAACTCACCCTAAAGGGAACTAGAGTAAAGTAGAGAAAATTTCTAAAGAGACTCTAGAGGCTCAAATGGAAGGATGAGCCTTGCCTATAAGATAGAAGGAGATTTATAAAATGAAAGTTGGTCTCTCTCTTCTTACGAATGAGACAAGTGTCCCTTCGGGATACTTCTAAAGGGATGCTAGTGAATTAAATATTCAAAAATTATCGAATAAAAGATTTGAAAATTATCGGATAAAGTATTCAAAACATATCAAACAAAAAATTCAAAACATGCTAGATGAAAGACTTGAAAATTATAGAAATCTATTACAGTAGAGACACAAGATAAAATGTGCTTAAAGTGCGTGAGTTGGGAAAACCTGACTCGCGTAAAGTGAAATCCGTCTTGGTAGAGGAACAAGATAAAATGTGTACAAGGCATGTGAGTCGGGAAAACCTAACTCATATAAAGAGAAATAAACCACGACAAAAGTATAAGATAAAATGTGCCCAAGGCACGTGTTAAAAAAACTTGAACTGCATTAAGAAAAATCTGCCATGGCGGATGCACAAAATAAAATATGTCTGAGACATGTGAATCGGGAAAACCCATCTCGCATAAAGAGAAATCAATCATGATAGAGGCATAAGATAGAATATGTCCGAGGTGCCTATTGAGAAAACTCAACCCACATAAAGAGAAATCTATCATGGTGGAAGCACAAGATAAAATATGCTTGAGGCGTATGGGTCAAAAAACCTAATCCATATAAAAAGAAATTCACCATAATAGAATCACAAGATAAAATATGCTTGAGATGCATGAGTTAGGAAAACTCGACCTGTATAAAGATAAATCCATCATAATGGAGGTACAAGATAAAATATGCCCAAGTTGTGTAAGTCAGGAAAACCCAACCCGTGTAAAGAGAAATCCACCATGGCGGAGGCTTAAGATAAAATATGCTTGAGGCATGTAAGCAAAAAAACTTGACCCGTGTAAAGATAAATCCACCATAATGAAAGCACAAGATAAAATATGCTCGAGATACATAAGTCGAGAAAACTTGACATGCGTAAAGTAAAATTTGTCACGGTGAAGACACAAGATAAATTATGCTTGAGGTACATGAGTCAGGAAACTAACCCACGTGAAGAGAAATCTACCATTACAGAGGCACAATATAAAATGTGCTCGATGCATGTATGTTGAGAAGACTCAACTTATGAGAAAATTCTCTAATCTTTACATGTCGGATGAACTAAATACCATACTTTGAGTCCCTCTCGAAAAAGCCTCGAAGCATACCATTAGAAGCAAGAATAAGATTGAACTTCCTATCGAAAAGATAATCATAAGGTTCTTTCTCGTTATTTACGACGAGAAAGATAATTACAAGTTTCCTTCTTATCATTTATAACGAGAAAAATAATTATAATTTTTTTTCGTACTCTTTACAGTTTATCTTTAATGTAAAAAAAAAAAATCGGATTGAAAAATATCTCTCGATCTCGATCTTCGTATAAATGATAAAAAAAAGAAAGATATTTTAGACAACCTTATATAGTTTGAATTATATCGAGTTAATTAAGATATCAATAATATTTTCAGCTAACCTTAGTGCTGAGATAACGTTAGCGTCAGCTTTCAGGAGGCATACGGCTCTGCACCGGCATCTTCTCGGTGTTGCATGGATGCTCTTGTCTCGCCATCATCCACCGCGAGTTACACGCATGCACTTGCGATTGGCACCTATCAAAGACGCGCCTTTCTTTTTAATGGACGTAACATGCTGTTACTGTGTATGCGTCCTCTTTCTCGTTCCCCAACAGGTTCCCCCACCCCCACCTCCTAAAGAAGGGTCGGCTGCATGTCGCTGTTCTTGTGCCCCACCCTGTTTCTTCACACTTGCTTCTCTGGCGTACCATCCTCGATATGATGGCAACGTGAAGAATCATTCCTGTTAGAATTAGGAGAACACTTTTCTTATCACTTATTATTAGTGTGTGTGTGTGTGTGCACCATAAATAAGGTCCTTTTAATCATGCTGTATCGATCTTTTAATCACGGTGTTAGTGTCTAATCATCAGGCTTCTCCTTGAGATTCGTGATGCTAGACAATTCCCGCATCAGGACAGATTGGATTGTTTCCGTAATTCTGATTAATGATAATATTAAGACTAACTAATAACAGATGTCATATAAATTATCAAAGAATATTAGTACGGTAGAAGTAAATATATTGGGCGAATTGTTCGGAAAGAGGTATCCTTTTTCATATTGTCTAAGGGACATCTATTATACTTTTTTATAATTTTCAAAATATCCTTTGTATAACATATTAAATTTTTTTTTGGTGGATTAATCCATCAATTTTGGATTAGTCCATAGGATGAACTTATCCATCAATTTTGAATAGGTTTATAGTGTTCACTAAAATATTATAATTGTCCCTATTTATTTGTTTTTGTTCCTAAACCAATAAGAATATATATAGATATATGTTTGAAATAAATTTTTTAGTATTTTAGGAGAAGTATAAAAAAAATGTTATAATTGATATAAAAGTCTCCCTATTTGATTGTTCTTATTTCTAAACCAATAAAAATAATTATTTAAAATCTTATTTTTTTATTGATCTCGAGTTAATATATTTCGATTATAATATTTTAAAAGAGACTTATAATATTTTGATAGAGGTGACAAAATCACGGTAACTAACAATACAAGTCTCTTTCGAAAAGTCGCCCAAACAAAGTCTGTCTTGTAAAGAGATTTCTGTCTTTTAGGAGGAACTTGTGGCTATCCAAGCGTTCGGCAAAAATGTCTCTACGCCCACATGATACAAAGACCCACAAACAAAATGCATGCATGGCCTACACAAAGTCTGCCGGATTCATGAATCACATCTCAATCAGTGCCAAATATAGCAAGGAGAATACCAGGTCGGGAGATGCTGGCCTCCCCATGATGCAGCAGCAACTTGGACTTTGCAGTCCTCTGCACCTGCAACTCATGCCAGATTTAGCTGGCCAGTTTGATCTTTGCCTGCTGCTTCCTGTCCTCCGTAAGTTCCACGTTTTGTGCACTTGTGAGGTGACGAAATGGTGTGGTCACAGAGCCGTATTTATAGTGTCAACTGCGACAATAGATCGAAACTTTTTACTCCCAACTCCAGTAATTTCTTGCGACATGGTCGAACAATCCGCGTCTAATTATTTATATTGGCATAACATCAATATTATTTATATCAAATTATTATGTCTATTATTTTGTGTGTGTTGCTAACAGTAATATTCGTGTTAGATGCTAACATATTAGAAAATGACAAGATGAACCAGCCAGAATTGTCATGCTTCAATGACAGAACATATTTTTCAAATCATTTCTTGGGTTGGAGCATATTTTCCTAACTATTAACAGATAGGGACTCGGTCTATAAACTAGAAATTTTCAGATGACAATACATTTTTCTTTTTCTTTTTTCACTCTACTTTATAAACTTCATTGTATATTGTGTAAGCTAATTAAGTATTGAAGGGATCTTATTGGTAAAAATATTCTCTTTTTTTTATATAGAGTAATGTGAAAGTTGGTTCAATAAGAGGCTTCTCTAGTCAATCATATCTATTTAAATTTTGAACTATTAGATGATTCGTGGAGAGCACACCAAAATTAATATATTGTTAACATCTTCGTCAATACAATATGGCTTTGATCCGCATACAAGGAGTCGTTCGGAGTATAGTGTAACCTCTCCAAAGTTGTTATCTGCATAAAAACTAATATTGAGGATGACTTCCTGGGTTAGTCTTTTCGATGCTTAAGCTAATACCGAGATCCTCCTTTTCTTCTCCCTCTCCTAATTTAGAGTTAAGGGTATATTTTTGTACTGACTTTGAGAAGAAGAAATATCCCATAAAGATCTACCCCTGGACTTTCAAAAATATTCCTGCAAATATTTCATAAGGGAGTTAGTTTATGATTAACTTGAGCTATCCCTTAAACTTTTGAAAATATTCCTATAACTATTCTGCAGGGGAGGCAACTTAGCAACTCGATAACTAATCTGAATTGTTCACATGGGAGGCAGCTTGGTAACTCAATAACTAACCTGAGCTGCCTTTTGAACTCCTATCTATGTAAATAGGAGGGTGTTGGTCATATGTGACGTTTACATTATGAATAATTACTAGCTAATTTTATATTCCCTGTCATTTGTCCCCCCCTCCCAAAGATATACTTAGGGTTATTTGGCGTTGAAAGCACATCATCATTTTTATTTTAGCATCTTACTTGTATTTTGTATTGTGCTTTCTCGATAGCGAGTTTTACTTGGCGCGAGTCAGATTTTCCTTGACTCATACACCTCGAGAACCTCTTTGGCCTGATCTTCTACCATAGCGAGTTTCTTTTTACGCGGGTCGAGTTTTCTCGACTCACACGTCTTGGGTGTCTCTTCAATCGAATCTTCTGCCATAAGGGGTTTCTCTTTGCGTGGGTCGGGTTTTCTTAACTCATGTGTCTTAAGCGCCTCTTTGGCCTAATCTTCTGTAGTGAGTTTTTTTTTTACATGGGTTGGGTTTTCCTAACTCATGTGTCTTGGAAATTTCTTTAGCCAAATTTTCCACCATAGTAGATTTCTTTTTATGTAAGTTGGGTTTTCCCCAACTCATACATCTTTGGTGCTTCTATAGCTTGATTTTTTGCCATAGTAAGTTTCTCTTTATGTGAGTCAAGTTTTCTTAACTCAAGCATCTTGGGCACCTCTCTAACCCGATCTTTCATCATAACATGTTTCTTTTTACATGGGTTGGGTTTTCTCGATATGTCTTGTTAAAGTAATCCTAAGGAGACACATTAATTTAATTGTGAAAGGTGGCTTCATCATTGGAGAGTGAAAAACTACATTCCATGATTAGCATCACATGGCTATGGGTTTGATTCCCACAAGTAAAGTAGTGCTAAGTATATCTTTTTTATATCCCCATTGATTTATTACCTACACAAAAACCAAGACCAAGAGTAGCTTCTCGAGTCAATCCTTCTGACGTTTAAGTTAGTACCAAGTCCTCCTTTTCTTTTCTCTCGTAATCAAGAGTTAAGGGTATGATTTTATACTAACTTTGAGGAGTAAAAAATCTAATAAAGATTTTACATGGCAAGTAGTTCTCAATCGACCTAAACTGCTCTTAAACTTTTGAAAATATTTCTACAAATATTTCGTAGGGGAGTAAGTCCGTAACCGGCCCGAGCTACCCCTTGGATTTCTAGAAATATTTCTATGAATATTATGTAAGGGAGTCAATTTATAACCAATAATATTCCTATGAATATTCTACAAGGAAGGTAACTCGATAATTGATCCGAACTATTCGTTAACTCGACAACTTAGTAACTGATCCGAGTTAACTTTTGGACTCCTATCCATGTAGGTAGAAGGGCATTGGTTGCATTGATATGATGAATGATGGTTAGCTGATTTTATATTTCATATCATGATCAGATTAGGGCCAACTTCTACTCTAATAATAATCATATGTAATAAAATTATTTATTTTATATTAAATTTATAAATAAAATGTATCCAATTTAAGTTGTAGGAACTTGACCCATTTTGTGCCCCTGGTGAAATGATTATGTTTAAAACGTTGATTCAAGGCATATAGCTGTGAAGAATTGTGTTAGTCCTAATCAATTGGTGTCTGCCTCAATCTAAAGGCATTGACATTGATTAGGAAAGTGAGGAAGGATGTCTATCCAACAAATTGCCAACCACGCAAGGAATCATATCTTCCATAGTATGACATAGAGGTAAATAAAACGAGACGCATAATGTTCACATGCATCAGCTAGTTTTCCTATTATGTCAATTATCTCCGCTAGCAAAAATCGTATGAGATTAACACTTGAGGTCACCACATGCAGCTGTTTCACATAGAGCATCTCCAAGAAGACTCATCGAAAGGAATGGATGGGGACAGAATATTCCTCTCTCTCTCTCTCTCTCTCTCTCTCTCAAGGAAATAGGTCAATTATCTTATAACAGGAAGGTTAGGAGCACGAATGGCTTAATCGTGAAAATGCCACAAAAATATAAGATACAAGCAATAATTTAAGTGCAAATATTTGGATGCAGGCCCAATTTTTGATTATAATCCAATATGTAAGTGTTCTATATATAATATCATAATATATAGGAGTTCAATTATATATGTGTATCAGTTAGTGAATGGATTAACTGTCAATAGACTTATAAACCAACCTAAATAGTTAAGGAGGAAGATTCAGCATGCGGCGCGCACACGCACCTAACATTCGGAACCTCCTCCTCTACCTGCATCAAATCGCATGCTGGGTGCCTAACCGCCTCTGGGCCCCACAGGGGAACGACGATTGTTTCGGTACGAAAAGTTTGCTCCTCATCCATCCACATCCCGGTCGTGACAGATCAGGACCGTCTCCAACTGCTGGACGCCCCCAGAGTGAAATGGACGGTCGGATGCGTTGTGGATGGGCCGTCGAGTTCCGCCAACCAACGGCTGTGGCTCTGGAATTTCACGATACTATTTACAAGATGTTTTGTAAACGAACTTCCATCGTGTTCCGCCCCCACGTTTATATACGACCCTCTAGTCGCCCACCCGCTTCCCTGTTATCTTCATCCTTCCCAGGCGCCATTTCGCATAGGTTTCGCCGCAAGTGTACCTCCGTATGATCCTCGTTTTCCTTGTGCTTCCTTGTCTCCTATTAGAGATGGGCAAAGCCTTTCGGCTTGTTCAGTTGAATTGAGTTCTCATCTTGTTTTGCCTTGCTGCAGAAGTCGATGAGGTGGAAGACGGGGATGACCTCACCGTGGTCCGAAGAGGACCGGGCAATGGCGGTGGAAGTCCTCGGTGGCCGGGCCCTCGACTACCTCCTCGCAGCCAGCCATGCCTCGTCCTCCGACCATCTCGCCACCGTCGGCAGCGGCGTCCCCGACCTCCAGATGAAGCTCCAGAACCTCGTCGAGGCCCGTGGCTCGCCGTGGGCCTGCGCCGTCTTCTGGCAGATCTCCCGGTCCCGGTTCGGCGAGTTCGTCCTCGGATGGGGCGACGGCCACTGCCGCGAGCTCGGCGGCCGCGCCGACGACGACGACTCCCGCGGCAGAACCACCCTCCAGCGGATGCGGAAGCGTGTGCTCGAGAGGCTCCACGTGCTCTCCGGTGGCTCCGAGGACGAGAACTACGCGCTCCGCCTCGACCATGTAGCCGACCTCGAGATGTACTTCCTGGCGTCCATGTACTTCTCGTTTGCCCCCGGCGAGGGCGCGCCGGGGAGGTCTCTTCTCTCCCAGAAGCACCTCTGGATCCCGGAGTCAGCGTTCGCGCGCGCCGATTACTTTGTCCGGGCCTCTCTCGCCAGGACCGCCGGCTTCCGGACCGTCGTGCTCGTACCGTTCGACACCGGCGTGCTCGAGCTGGCCTCCATGGATTCCGTATCGGAAAGCCCCGATGAATTGCAGAGGATAAAGGCCGTGTTCGTCCACGGCCTGAGCAAAGGGATAGCAGCAACGGCATGCGACATGGAAAGCGGCGGCGCCACTGCGTGTTCGACATCGTGTTTTCGGTTCGGCGGCGACGCTTGGGATCACACAAAGATCTTCGGGAAGGATTTGAACGCCGCGCCGGCACCGATGAACATGAAGGTCCCGACTTCCATTGCCGAACATCACCACGAGACGCCGCTGGGGGACGGCGCCAAGCTGCTCAGTTGGAATCTAAACCACAACCTAGAGGAAGCGACGCCGGTCCACAGTGCGTATCCGCATCACGGCAATGGCGTTGTCATGGAGGAAACCGTGATGAGTCAATTCCAGTCTCAGAAGCAGCACCAACACCAGCAACAGCAGCCGCGACCGCATGCACAGCCGAAGCAGATCGACTTCGGTGGCAGCAGTACTAGTTCCCGAGCAATGCCGATAGGTCGCTTGGAATCGCTAGAATTTGTGCTCTCAGATGCCGAGGCGTCGCGCAACGGAGAGAAACCGGGCACGACGGAGGAGAGGAGGCCGAGAAAGAGGGGCCGCAAGCCCGCAAACGGGAGAGAGGAGCCCCTCAACCATGTGGAGGCCGAGCGGCAGAGGAGGGAGAAGCTCAACCAGCGGTTCTACGCACTAAGATCCGTGGTGCCCAACATCTCGAAAATGGACAAGGCATCCTTGCTCGGTGACGCCATATCGTACATCACTGAGCTGCAGAGAAAGCTCAAGGAGATGGAGGCGGAGAGGGAGATGCTGGGTGAACCGGCATCCATTGAACAGAACAGCTGCACGCATCGCCCCCAGATCGATGTGGACTCACTCCACGAAGAGCTACTCGTCCGAGTGAGCTGCCCATTGGCCACGCATCCCATCGCGGGAGTCATCCAAGCTTTCGGGGACTCACATATCGACGTTGTGGATTCGAAGGTCGTCGTGAGTGATGACAAGGTGACGCACACGTTCGTCGTCAGATCGCCTGGTGCCGAGCAGTTGACAAAGGAGAAGCTGGTCGCCTCTATGAGTCATGAAGTTGGCACCAAACCTCAATCTACGAGCCTCTGACCTGACATTGGTGTTGCTGCCATTGTTGCAGTCTTTCCATGCCAACCGTCCATTGCCATCTGCATGTAAGCTGATAGATTACCTATTTTGTTCTTAGTTATGGTTCTTTCTTCCGTAGAGTTCTTCCAGGTGCTGCAATCTTCGTTTTCTTCATTACAAATGAACTGGGTTCAGACTATAAAGATCTACTGGTCCGAAGGCACAACTAGACTCCGTGACAAAGGTTTTAACTGACAAATGCAGCATGCTTTTTGACAAAGTTTTCATCTTAGTCAACCAGCTTTTAGTCCATTCTATGGATTTGAGGTTTGAACAAGGCAATATATAATATTATATATATATATATATATATATATATATATATATATATATATATATATATATATATATATATATATATATATATATATATATATATATATATATATATATATATATATATCCAAGCAGTTCAAAGACAGCATTTAGACGAAAAGTATAAGCAGATGATGTGATGAAGATAATCCTTTTCGGTGGAATGCGTGACAATCTGGCATTACAGAACTAATAGTATATATGTGCAATAATGTAGCAGCAGCAAAGATGGACAATGAGAGAGCATTAAGAAAAAGTAACATGCTTTAGTCAATATATTTGTTATGTGTTCGGAAAAATTTTTATGTTAAAATTAAAATTAAATAAAATTAAATCTAATAATATTAGAGAGAAGAATTGAAAGAGACTATAATCCCTCAATTGAATCACCTATAATATATTTCTTTTTAATATTTAGAAGTTTCATCTATTTATAAGCGATAACAGAGTGTCTAGAATAAATTATTATAAGAGTTTCTCACGTCAAGATTATCTCATGAGAAATTCAATTTTAACATAAACTTTTTTTTATTTATCAATAATTATAATAATAATTAAATTATATCTATAATATATCTTATCTAATTAAATAAGATCACGTAATCTAACAGATCGAAGCAGCTACATAACATCATGCGGTTCCCCTTGGTCCATGTATGAAAAAGTAGAAAACCTTGCGGCCATTACAATGCAACATATCTTCTCACGTTTGTCGTCCGGTAAGCTGCAGTCCCTGTGAAGCAAGAAGAGTCCTTCTTGTCAACATTGTTGGCACAAATACCATCTGGTTTTCCAGGAAGCATAGGGGACCTGATCCGACTTTGTTGGGGTTCAATCTTCATATATCTATCAGAAAGCTTCCAATAATTTCTGAGCAACTGATCCTCATACTTCCATTGTGGGGATGGAAGTCTTCTCCAAAAACACATTAACATCTCCAGATGTATCAGAACATGTAGTCAGTAATGAAGCTTTAAATGGGTATAAATAATCAACCTTTATAACAATCTCCGATGATTCCCTCCCACTTTTGTTGGTGGAGAGCATGTTGAATCAGTCATTCGTCATCACCACTATTCTCTCTGTCCCAAGCTAGTTGCAATGTTCATGATTTCTTCAGGTGTCTGATGTTTGTCACTTGAACTGGCAGATCTGATTCTCTTTTCTGGTTTGCAAATGGAGAAGGGAAAGGCTTTGGGACCGCAAGAAGGTCTCCAGGAACCTACCATGAAGAAATATGGGAGACAGTAACCTAACATCACCTGCACTGTGTTGTTGGTCCAGCTTCCTCTATTGCCAGCTATTTTCACACACAAAATACACTTGCATCCATTGATGACACAACACATGGATTCATGGCCGCACCATTTGGATTCCCCATGACGGCGTCAACAAATTTCGGTAACATGTAAAACATGAATCCGTAAAGCAATACATCTTTGGTTTCTTCTTTTCTTCTTTGAAGTCAAATGCAGAACAGTTTGTTCATCAGCTCTCATTTCTCTTATTGTTTTAGTTTCAAAAATACCAACATAGCAATTTCTTTTTCCTTCTGTGCTTAATGTTTTAAGAATCTGAGTGGACCGCCTTGCATTTGGTGGCAGGATATTAACTTGCTGATGGAGTTACTGCATCTGACTTTACTCAAACCAAGAGTAAATTTAGGAAGAATGTGGTAAGTGTTGAGTTAGTTGTCCACTTCAAGTGACACTGTCTTTGTCTCTCTCACCATTGAGCCTAAGTGAACTGTGATGGTACACCAGACATTGCTGTTGACCACGACAGGAACAAAGAGTTTATACATCTACTGTTCGGAAATAAGAACCTCAAACCCCACCATGTCCCCAATTAAATGTCAGTGCCCACAACACAGTCACGATGGATGAATAGCACTTGGGGCATCATGAATAATGTAGACGTCATCATAAACATCTATCAAAAATAAGGAAAAAGAAAAAACAGGGAAAAACTATTGTCAGTGTTTAACTCGTTGATGACAGGTAATTGAGGTAAGTTCAATGATTCAGTACGATGCAGAAACGTTATGGTCACATAGTAGTAATCTGTTCCAACATTATTGGATTAACTTTAACAACTATTTTCAACTTTGTCACTAAAAAGATTGAAGCAGGCATTTCGTCCGTTCTGATTTCATTAGTGATAGGTGAAATATTTGCGCTAATATGGATATGGGCACCGCATGTGGTGACTCAGCTCAAATTAAATCTATTATAAAATACTATCATATCATAGAAATCAAGGTAAGTGACTATTTATCAAGATTATTCCCACTTGACCTCTTGCTCACATAGGCCCTAATTATGGGCTAATAGAGATGTCACCGATATTTTTTATCATTATTTTGTTGTTAGAAGGAGAGTATTATGTCGCAAGAGCATTAGCCCGTTGATATGACTCGAGAAATTTTACCACCATAGGGTAGTTGACATGACCTAAAGTGTTCCTTTATTATGATAACATGGTCGACACGGTCTGAAGCACCCCTCTACGATGACAACGCGTCCGACATGACATAAAACACTCTTCTACGATGACAGCATGACCAACATGACCCGAAGCGCTCTTTTATGATGATAGCATATTTGACACAACCCGAAGTGCTCCTATAAAAAGACAGAGCGATTAACATAATCCGAAGAGCCTCTCTACAATGATAACATGGTTGACATGATTTGAAATGCCTCTCTATAATGATAGCGAGATGACATATTCCTAAGCGCTCCTCTACGATGACAACATGACTGATATAGCTCGAGGTATACTTATATAATGACAACATGACTGACATAGCTTAAGGCACTTGTCTACAATGATAGCATGATGGGAATAATCTAATATGTCCTTATCAAGATAAAGCATCTAAAAGCATCCGATGCTCCCTTTTTAAGGTGAGTATCTCAGCAACATCCGACACATCCCTCTCGAGGAGGTGAGCATCCAAACAATCGTCCAAAGGCACAACTCACGAGATAATTACCATCTCAACAAGCCCTTGAGACAACCTTCTCGGCCAGTGCTCTAGGTGATGACCTCAACAAATGCTCAAGATGCCTCCCTTAGGCTAAATATTAAGATGTGCTCGAAACATATTTCTTAGGCTAAGCATGCTATTGAGAGATGTCCCTGGACTAGCGCTCGAGGCAACAATCTCCTCAAACAGCGTCCAAGGTGACCTCCTTGACCAACGCTAAGGTGCCTAGATCTGCAAGTGCCAAGGCGCTACAAACCACCATGATGATGAACAAAAGAGGAGCCTACCTCGACAACGGGCGAAAGAGGAGCCTGCCACGATGATGAGCGAAAGAGGAGCCTGCCTCGACGATGAGCAAAAGAGGAGCTTGCCTTAGGTCCTCCCATAGCCCACCTCAAAATGAGCAGAAGAGGAGGGGCAGGTTGGCGACGTGGGAAGGTCGGGCGGAAGCACTACAGACCACCTCGATGGTGAGCAAAAGAGTAGCCTGCCTCGGCTCCTCCCACACCCCACCTCGACATGAGCAGAAGAAGAGGGGCAGGTCAGCAACATGGGTACTTCATAGCATCTCCACTATATATCTATGTTGGTCCTTGGCCAATCCCACAACAGACCCCTTGCTCGACATAGGTCCCTCTGTGATGAGTAGAGTAGAAGCAAAAGGAGCTGGTAGATGTTGACTGGCTTTCGCCACCTGATATAGGCATCACGGCTCCACTACAACATGTCGTGCAATGATAAATGATATCCTTATAGTAGATCAAGTAGGTTGGCCACATTCTCCATTGCTCGAAATGTGCATCTCGATAGCCCCTTTGCTACCTCCGCTGACCCACACAAGGCTCTCTACTACTCCGGCATTCACCACGTGATCTCCACTACTACCTAGATCGGGACCACCTAAAGCGGATGGGTCAATCAAAGTCACTTGATGTGGGCCCCCTAGCCCCACGACAACGAGTCAAGTAGAGGCAAATTCCACTACCCAAAGTGGGTGGTTTGGGATCCTAGCTAATGCGTTTATCCCACCTCCTTCTGCCATAGCAATGACATGACCGAAGTGGATGAATCATCCACGGCTTCCACGCGCACCCATATTGTGACCACCCGAAGCACAAAGGGATGGAGAAGGAAGAAGAAAAGGAACTTGCTTCTCCCATTGAGCCGACTTTGCCAATGCTAGAGAAGACCTTCATCTAGGGCATCATGCTATTCTATAATAAGTGGAGTGACACCATTCTCCAAGAGTTCCTCCTCACGCAAGAGTTCCTACAACCTAACATGGGTCATTCAACTCGACATCAGTAGGTCCAACCCCACTTCAGTTTCTTCCTCCCAATGTGGGTGGTCCAAAATCCCATCCGGTGCGGGCATCTCAACTAAGCGCTCATCATAGGAGCAATCTACATGATCATATCAATCCAATAGAGTGACCTACCAAATGTTAGCATATCAATCGATGGAGAGCAACTTACCTGATGTGGGGGTAGATCCATCGGGATCTAGCCTTCACCATCCACTTTAGATGGACCAATCGAGCTACTTCACTTAATGATCAAGTCATCCATCAAAAAAATATCATTGACATTTGGTTAGCTCAATATAGTCTAGACTCATGTGCATAAGGTTATTCAAGATGTCTTTGAGGTGGAAACTCTGAGTTCCTTATATGCCACCTGCATAAAGACTAAGGCCATGAGAGGTTTCCTGATCCAGTCCCTTTGACGCTCAAGTTAGTAACCCAAGATATATGAGTGAAAACATGAATAGTCAAGGGAGGTCCCTCTTATCTTTATGTTAAAGGTAAGATTTTATATCTAGTTGTAAAGAATAAGAAAAAAACTTGTGATTACCTTTCTTCTCCTAAATGGAGAGAAGGAAGCTTGTAATTCTCTTTCTGGTCATAAATAATAAGAAGAAAGCTTCATCTTATCTTTCCTCATTGGGTGCCACATGACGATGATATGTCAGATGATTGGCCAACAACATATCCTCTATCAATTGTCCCCACCCCACCCCGAAGGCGTGCTTCGGGGCTCTTTCGAGAGGGAATCAAAGTACGACGTTTAGTTCATCTGATATGTGAGCATTCAAAATTTTCTCTCGTAGATTGGGTTTTCTCGACTCACACCTTTGGGCACATTTGGCCTTATATCTTTACCATAGTAGATATTATTTCACATGGGTCAGGTTTTTTCAACTCACATGTCTCGAGCACATTGACTTTAAGCCTCCGTTGTGACGAATATCTTTTTACATGAGTCAAGTTTTTTCGACTCATGCACCTCAAGCACATTTGGCCTTGTGTTTCTATCATGATAAATATCTCTTTACATGGGTCAACTTTTTCTAACTCATATATCTTAGGCATATTTGACCTTATGCCTCCATCGTGATGGATTTATGCACTTTTTAAGTCTATCTAGCGCATTTTGAATCCTTTATCTGACATGTTTCAAATCTTTTATTCGATACTTTTCAAAACTTTTATCCAGCACTTTTCGAGTCCTTAATTCATTGGCATCCCTTTAGAAGTGTCCTAAAGGGATACTTCTCAATCATGAGAGGAGAGAGACTATCTTCCTACTTAAAAATTCCCCTTCACCTTATGGGTGAGACTCATTCTTTATGGGAATATATCGTGGAATAACCTTGTATATGAACAAGTACTAGTAGGCTATAACACACAGCGGAATTAAATGGAATCACAATCAAATAGAATACCAAGATATACGTAGAAAACCCCTACAATGTGAAGGGTAAAAACCACGGGGCAAACTAGAGATAATCCACTATGAGAATAATGAATATACAAATCTCAATCTCTTGCCCTAAACCCTAGCAACAATCACAAGAGAATAATTGGGATACAAGGATCACGTCACTGCCCACAATATCTAAAATCTCCCCAAGTAATCACAGCAAGAGTCTACTGTAGATTTGATCTAACCTGAGATGAAAACACTGCTAGATGATTGAGAACAGTCTCTATGCGTTGTCCTTGTCTTCTTCCCTTTCTTTCTCTTATTTTTCTGCCTTGTTCTCCTCCTTTTTGCTGCTGCGAGGATGTCCACGTTGCTGCAGTTTTTCTCCCAAAAATGAAACCGCCCTACCTCAAAACGCAGCCACTATACCCCCCTTATATTGATCTAGGGTTAGGTTAAGAGGGGGTGTGGGTTGTGGGCTGATAAAGCCCACATTGGGCTGAATATGGGCTGTCAGCCCAACAATTCTTTCATTTGAGCCTCTAGAGCCACCTTAAAAATCTTTTCTGCTTCATCTTGGTAACTTATAGGGCAAGTTAGTTCTTGAGTTTCTCATAGTCTCTACGTCGGTTCAACAACAGATCGATCTTCTACTATCTGCTCATCCGTCTCCTCAGTTGAGGATGTCTCTCCTCAATCTATTGACTATCGGTCAAGATATCTCTCCTTTCTCATATAAGTTCCTCTCAATCTATTGACCATCGAATAGTTGAGGTTTATGCTTTGTCTTTAGATAATCCAAGGGTAAAAGAAATCCTGACCTCTCTTTCATTGGGGGAGGTAATTCCCATAAACCTAAAGTTCTTTAGGACTAAGAGTTCATAAAAAGCTCACATTATTGTAATTTAATGGTGAGTGCATCACTTCTAGATCACCTATGAGTTAAGTATTTTATCCCAACTTGCAAGTTTCCTGACCCGGCCAACTTCCATTCAATCCTATGTCGAGGTCTCTTTGCTTGTCCTCTAATGCTCTCAAGGCAGGACTTTGTCTTCCCCTCCATTCAATGATAATATCTTGCTTACAATGGTAGAAGATATCACCTTCTTTGATGACACTGAACTCGTGACACTATCTAATATTGTCCATAGGGAATGCTAGCATGCTAACATGACTCAAATTCATAAACTTTTTGTAACTTATTTTCAATTATATAAGGGGAAAAGTAGTTACTACTTGGTCACTTGGGGGGCTTTAAAATTGGTAGAGCCCCTTCCAACCATAAGGGTTAAAAGGAGCGTTTCTTTTTCGTAGGTCTAGGTCGAGATTAGGGATTTGATCTTACTTGATCAATGCATTGCATAGATAACACCCCTACTTTCTTGTCAGGCGAGGAGGCAAGTTAAGTGTTTTAGTGGAAGGGTATACTCTCTTCCCCTAAGGCCATATGAAAGATAGATGAGGACTGGCTAATCAATATAGGTCTTAGCTCGACTTCTCGAGGTATGACCTAAACCTCCTACCACTTTACCTTATCCCTCTTTTTAATCCTCTATAGCCTTGTGATTGTGATCTTTTATAGACATGAATCTATATTCTTTGAAGAGGAAGGTGTTTGCTCCTCTTCAGGCACGACGGTGGCCTCTTTGACTCCAACTTGTAGCTGAGATGGGAAAATGTATGGAGTGATGGTGTGGCCTCCGAATAGTACTACCATAGATCCTTATGCTCGGGGGTGGCAAAGCATATCTATCATTCACCATTGGAGGTTTTGATCAATATCTACTTTGGCAATGAAGTGTTGGTAAGTTAGGTTGTGGCTAGCTCCTCTAAATTTACTTTGCTCATCCATTTATTTTTTATTTGCAGCACCATCACTATGTAATGGCCCTCATCAACCGTGTACATGATGTTAGCTCTGTTATCCACCAATAGGCTCTCATGATCAATGATCCTTAGGAAGAGATTAAGGGGTTAAAGAAGGATGGAGCTCCTACTACTATTGTCATCGAGGTGAAGGCTTCAAATGTTGAGCTAGTGTGACAAATTGAGGAAGTCAAGGTATGCTTCGCTGACCTTGCCAAGTAGCTGAAGGAAGGCCAATAGCAATAACTGGGCCAAGGAGAATGATTTGCAATAGCTCACTCGGGAGCTAGATTCGATGAGGGTGCATAACTTGGAGCTTGGTGAGCAAGTTGAGGTGGGCAATGAGCAGACTTGGGAGCTGAAAGATGTGCTAGAGCCCAAGCAACGTATGATATCCAAATGTTAGGAGGAGGCAAGAGTCATCTCATACTAGTTCGAGTACCAAATCACCTTGGTCTATTTCAAGGTAAAGCATCCCAAGCTAGAGCTCGAGGAGGACCCATTCATCTATTACCCCAAAGATCAAAATATTTCGATGATGGACTAGGTGTTTTTTGATGGTAGCCTCGACCTACCATCTTATCCTGATGTTCAAGCTATCATCGTTCATTATGCTGGTCTTCTATTTTTAGAGTTGTTGGGTCAATCTACCCAACTTATTCCTTATATCAGATGTGTTTGCCTCATTAATCATTTATTTTGATAGGTCAGGATCTCATTTTGAATGTAGAGGTTCGATCGAACTGATGTAATTTTTCTTAAGCAATGAAGTTTCTTTTTCTTAATTTGAAATGATAGTATCTTGAAAACACACCTAATAACTGATGCCTTGGTCTTTGTAGATCAACATCCATTGCTTAAGATATAGTTTTCCTTAACTTGATCTTGATAGAAGTCTTAGAGATAAAACTTTTTCAAGTTTGTAATATACCACATTCTTGGTAGCATCACACCTTCGATGATTTGATATGATCCTTTCCAATTCGGTGCCAACTTTCCCCAAGGGCGAACACTTTGGTTATATAGCTTGGTCATTGCCTTTTTATATCTTAGTGCTCCTAGATGTATCTATGCTCTGACTTTGTTATTTAAGTCAAGTCCAACTCGAAGTCATTTGAAAGTTTTTTTTTATCAAAGTTCTTGACATAAGGTGTCGAGAAGACTATCTTAGGTAACAAGATAGCCTCAATGCTAAAGGCTAAACAGAATGATGATTCTCCCGACTTGGTCTTAGGTGTCATCTAGGAGGCCCATAGGATGCTCGGTGGCTTGTCCACCCAAGTACCATTAACCCCAACAACTTGTTTCTTTAATCCCTTAAGAATGACTTGGTTGGTGACCTAATAAGACTATTGATTTGAGGATGAGCCATTAAGCTAAACCTTAGTTGAATCCCATAAATTTGATAGAACTCCCTACAGCTCGCATTTTTTAATTGTGTCCCATTATTGGTAATGGGGCTCCTTGGGATTCCAAAGCGAGTGATGAAAGTTTTTCACACAAATCTCTCAACTTGCTTTTCAGTGATCAATGCTAGTGGTTTAGCCTCCACCCACTATGTGAAATAGTTCACTCCATGATGAGAAACCTTTGTTCGCCCAAGGTTGGCGGAAAGGGTCTGAGGAGATCTATTCCTCACTAGACGAAGGGCTATCCACAATCGATCGGACTTAGAGGGGCTGCTAGTTTACATTGTATCCAAGCAAACTTTTGGCATCTATGGCATCTTTAGGCATGGTTATTGCATCTTTGCACAATGTCGACCAATAGAACTCTTGTTGAAGCACCTTGAAGGCAAGGGTCCATCTACCAATATGCTCCTCACAAATACCTTCATGTACCTTGGCAAGAACCCTCTCGGCTTCTTACAGTGTCAAGCATTTGTGGAGTGGTTGGTTAAAAGATTTATGATATAGGTGATCATTAATTATGCAATACCACGCTTGATGATGTTTAACTCTTCGGGCCGCTACGGGTTTAGTTAAGAGCATCCCATCTCTTTTGTAAGATAGGATCTCATCTATCATGCTCGGTTTCTCCCTAATCATGGATATATCATGCTTTTTAATGGTTCAGGATAGTAGTATTTTGACCAAAGGCCAACCTTTCGGTAGAACCCAAGAGGATGCTATCTTAGCGAGTATGTTAGCATAGGCATTTTCTTTATGGGAGATCCATAGTACATCGAGTCAGGAAAAACTATGAGCTAACTTTTATACCCCGGTGAGGTATTTTTCTATCGTCGCATCTCAAGCCTCGTAACTCCTTTCTACCTAACTCATGACTAGTTTTGAGTCACTAAACATTGTCAAGTTTTGGACTTGAAACTCCAGGACAAGTTGGAGCTCTAAGATGAGTACTTCATATTTTGCTTTATTATTAGAGATCTTATATTCGAACCGAATGGCTCATTTGTACACCTATTTATTTAAGCCTTTAGGACGAGTCCGACATCACCTCTTTCAGATGTAACAAAACCATCCACGAATAGTGTCCATTTTAAGGGGTGTGATTATCGACTTTTGATGAGGGAGTTAGCTTTGAGATAAAATCAATCAACGGTTGGGCCTTTACAATAGTCCTTGACACATATCGAAAGTCAAACTCACCTAGCTTTACTGACCATCTCAATAGTCATCCTAAGACATCCAACCAAAAAAGGACTTGTCTAAATGGCTGGTCAGTGATCGCCTATATGGTATGCACTTAAAAATAGGGGTAGAGCTTCTTTGCCACTAATATCAATGCAAATGCAAGCCTTTTGATAGAGGGATATCATTCTTTGGGCTCGCTTAGAATATGATTGACATAGTAGATAAGCTTCTAAACCCTCGAGTTATCCCAAACCAACACCGAGCTAACAATTGAGTCGATGGCAATAAGATAGAGACTTATAGTTTCACCCAATATAGAGGAGGAGTGTTGCGATAACTAGGTGAGGTGGTGCTTCAGCTTTCCGAAAGTCTCATGTTTATAAGACACTCTTAGTTTATAAGAAGTCTTTTGGGTTCTTTAATGCTCGAAAGAAAAGTAGGCACTTATCATTTGATTGGGATATGAATTAAATGAGCACTTATATTCATCTTGTTACTTGTTGGACTTCCCTTATTAATTGAGGTGGACACATTTTTAGTATGACTCAAACTTTCTCAAGGTTTGCATCTATTCCCTTTCGGTGAACAATGAATTTGAGAAACTTTCCTAAGCTGACTCTGAAAGCATACTTGGTCAAATTAGGGTACATGTTGAACTTATTTAGAACTCGAAATGTCTTAGATGAATCTGTCAAATGTGATTCAATCGTTCTGCTTTTGACTATCATGTCATCTATATATACTTTGATGTTCTTCCTAATCTAGTGCTTAAACATCTCGTTCACTATTCTTTGGTATGTAGCTCTTGTATTTTGCAATCTGAATGATATGACTTAGTAGTAATACGTGCCTTATTTGGTGATAAAGGAAGTGTGTACCCAATGCATGAATTCTTCTCATATATTTTTTTATAAATTATTATCCTAATTTCTTGATTTTTTAGCTTTCTTTTAAATCAAGATAGTTTACTATGATTCTTTCTTTTCGCAAAGAAGAGATGTGTCAAAATGAATCATAATTTTTCGGTATTCATGGCTTGATTTTTCACGATTTGAACTTATCTTTGATATCTTTTATGTTAAGATTGGAACATTGATTTTTCACTATTGTATCCTTCTCTTTTTTTCTTTGATAATGACAAATGAAAGAAAGAGAAGTGTTATCTTATAGATCTCAAGAGAAGAAAAAAGTGCTACTTTGCTCATCTAAAAAAAACAAAAATTGCTAGCCTGCATATCTCAAGAGAAACAAAAATTGCTAGCTTGCACATATTAAGAGAAGCAAAATTTACTAGCCTTCGTACTTCTAAAAGAAGTAAAACTTGCTAATTTACTAGCTTGTATATTTCAAAAACTTGCTAGCTGCACTTTCTCCTTTTTGTTGATGACAAAGGGAGAGAAATAATGATGATTTGAAAATTTTAATATTTTGGTATAATGCATATGCCCAAAGTTATGATGATTTGAAATTTTTATGTTTTGAAATTATGCTTAATGATTTAGAATCTTAACTTATACTTTGATATTATAATGATGTATGTAATGATATACATATGAAATAAGCAATGATGACTTTGATATGATGTGTTGCATATGATCACTATGATTCATGGTTAAAATTGTGTTGACTTGAATTCAAAGATATTATAATTAGAAAGTTATTATTTTCTAAATTTAAGTTTTTTTTTATATGACATATAGATAGGGAGAGTTTAGTTAAAACTCCATCATCAATTAGTTGTTATCATCAAAAAGGGAGAGATTATTGAATATTAGATTTTGATGATGAAATTAATTGATGAGTTTATGATCTAATTAATGTTTGAGAAAAGTGGTGTAAGACTAACTTCAATCATGGAAAGGCAAAACGATTGAAGTTGGAGAATCAGACGTTGGGCTGGAGTAGATCACGTCAAAGATCGGGCATTGGGCTAAAAGAATCGGGCATTGTGCCAAGATCGAATGTTGTAGGAGTCAATATGTTGATGGATCGGGCAATATGTCGAAGGAGAGTATGATGTGCCAAGAGTTCGGATGAACCAATGACATGTCGGACAATATAAGATTCATGTTTTATAATCGTTTATGTCTTGATCATCGCATTTTAGGTCTTAATTGAGTTGGTTTTGGATATAACCATGCCAACTCAATTAAGAGCTCATTGGGCCTGAATCAAGGTTGGCTTGGGCCTATTAGATGACCTATTCAATGATTTACAATTGGGTCAAGCGGTAAAACTACATGTGAGCTGGAATGTATGAAGTATACGTTTTCCAAAAGACTTGGCGGTGGTACCACCAGTGTCAAGCGGTGGAATCGCCCAAACTAGCAGTAGTACCATCAGTACATGGTCTTCTAGGGTGTCAAGCGATAGTATTGCCTAGATTAGGTGGTGGTACCACTAGTGCTTAATACTGCAAGCGATCGTACCATCCAACACTGGCAACAATACCGCCAATACCTCGAAAATCTGGGGATGAGACTCTTTGGCTCTATTTTTGAAGTCATTTGAAGCATATAATGCTAGTCATATATGCCCTGTAAGCCAATCACGTAAGTGATGACACGTGTGACTTGATATGTAGTCTTTTAGCTTATTATATTTTGGTATTTATCACTTTATATTACTTGTTGCATATATATATATATTGTGATGTCCTTGGATCTGTGTAATGAGAATCGGATCATGATGAGATCACAATAATGATACTGATTCGCCTTTAAACATATATCCTAAATAATTCTGGTCATAGGTTACTCGAGAGAGACATCGAGATAACCGGACAGACTAGTGTTATATACCCATCCATATGATGGTTGCAGTTGGTCTCATAGCTACTCGTGTGGGGACACTAGGGATATAATACAGGTGCTCATTGGGGAATGAGTTCACTAATTGATCCGCTTACGGAATACTGAATGGTTAATGATGTCTTATTATCAAATAGCGATTTCGTAGTCCTAGTGGTGTATCTGGTCCTTAAACTTGAGACACCAAGGATGTCCTGTATGAGTGCTCCACTCTTTGATACCAGACTTATAGGTTTGGATGTCCCAAATCTAGTACAGTCGGTCATCGGGAGTGACAGTCAACCTTACGAGGGCTATTGAGTGTCAATAGAGGATCATTCACTTTTGGTGTCATGAGAGGAATATCCTATGTGTTCTTGCTCAGACAAATCACTAGCCAAGGTCATTCAAATTGAGAGAGAAAGAGTTCTCCGGGAGAATCCGATTATAGTGAGACTCGAGTAGAAACCGTATGGGTCTGACAACACCATACCAGGTATACGGTCTCTGGGATATTAGATGGATGAGGGACTATAGGTACACGGTAATTGAGGGTAGATAGGTCCAATGGATTGGATTCCCTTGTATCATCGGGAGACTGCGGCGTAGTGGCTTAGTATGTCCGTAGTCGATGAGTCGAATGAATTATTATGAAGATAATAATTTACTAAGCCAGAAGAAGTTCTGACAGGTATGACTCACGGCCAGCTCGATATTGGGCCTAAAGGGTCACACATATATGATAGGCATTCTATGAGTAGAGGTTTAGATATGAGATATCCGCCGGAGCCCCTACCTTATTGGATATCCAATAAGCCCCTGAATTATTAGATCCTATGGATGAGATCCAATTAAAGCTCATGATAGACTATTAGATAGAGATCCACTAATCTAAGAGGCTTGGGTAATTGGATGCAGATCCAATACCTAATAGGGGAGGATCCATTAGGGTTTGACAGAGGGCCTCTATAAATAGGAGAGATTTAGTGGTTCATAGGTTAGAGCCTTTGCTTGCCTCTCCTATTCTCCTCCCCTTCTCTATCTCATAGCAAACCTGGAGTTTTGAGGAGCATCGTCACAGCCCTGTTGTGTGGATCACCGCTAGAGAGGAGGGCACTTGACCTCCTTCACCCTCTCCTAGAGATCTACAGGGATACAAGGATATACGATCTCCCTAGATAACACATCTTACTCTATACGCAGTTTTAAGTTTCACGAATTTTTGCACACCAATCTTCGCACGACAACGAAGAAACTTTTCGGGGAATTGGAGATTTTGTTTTCTGTTCTTTCGTTGCGCATGAGATGTCACCCCCAATATTTCCCAACAATTCATGAACTGCATGGGGTGTTATTTAGAGCTAGGTTGTTTGTACGATAGATTGGTTTTGAACTACATGTGTTGTGCTTTAGAAAAGCTTTTGGCATCAAAATCGTTAACGCAAAAGCGAGAAAGGGTAGCAACTATTGTTGCCCTTGCTACCGTTGCATATGGCAACGCTGCCATATGCGTACAGGCAGGCCACCTACAGCGGCAACCGCAAGGTCGACCGTGTGCAGGCAGGCCCTTGCAACCGCCCCCGTAGGCAGGGCCATAGGCGCGGCAGCCACCTACACACGAGCACTGCGCCCACGCGCAAGGGCGGCGCCTGCGGTTGTTGGACCCATGGGGCGAGGCACCTGTGGTCGCAGCACCCATAGGCTGAGGCACCGCAGTGTCATGGCCTTAGCTAGAATTGCCTAAGGTGTGAGGTACTCTTACGGCAAAAACGCGAACTTAGCTTGCGTTGCATAAGTCTCGCGGTACCCTTGCGGCAAAGACGCGAACTTAGCTTATGTTGCCTAAGTCACGCTCCACCCTTTCGATTTGTGTCCGCAAAGATCAGCCCACTTATAACCTCTCGCAGGTCCCAAAGGACCTGTAAAAGAGAAGTTGATTAGTTCAAAGAACGAGTGACGGACAAGTCCTGACGTCTCGCGAAAAGGGGAAGTTTTACAAACAATTCAACAAGCACCTTGCGTGCATAAGAGAAAAGAGGGAGAGGAGGAAAATAATGACTTTAGAGGGTTGAACGAATAACTGCAAGTCCACAAATAGCTGCTCACTGGGTGCCGGGAGCGACAACAAGTTCCCATCAAGGTAACATACGAACTTGCGAAAGGTTGTTCAACGCTCGACATAATATCGAAGCCCCATCCCCCATGGTGCCACCTGGGTGGTTCCAAGAGGTTGAGATGGTTGACATTTTGGTTGTAGCAGCGGGCTACAGAAATCAGCCTGTAACATGCGAAAACGAAGCCGTTTTAGGCTATTTTGCTCGGTTCTATGAGCGGTTGCACTATAGCGCTATAACTTGTTCGAACTTACATTTTTACAAGAAAAATGACTTAAAATCAAGACAAAATATGCTGCCACATAGTTATACATGTAGGTGAGAGCGATGAAAGGTTCGTTGAACGGAGTTGTTGCGGATGCGCAATGACTGTTCGTGACATTCTCTAGGCTCGAGTTTATCCTTACTGTTTGGCCATCCGTCTAGGGGTGGAGGCTTGTGGAGAAGTATAACTTTGACCCCAACAATTTGAATAGCTCAGTCCAGAATCGTCCTAGGAACCGAGCATCTCGATCACTAATGATATTGTGTGGGACTCCCCAATACTTCACCATATCCTTCATCATCAACTTGGATGCCTCCTCTGCTGAACAGTGTAGGGGAGCAACAATGAAAGTTGCATACTTAGAAAATCGATCGACCACCACGAGTATCGATCCGAGTCTCCCTACTAATGGCAAGCTTGATATGAAGTCCAAGGAAATGCTCTCCCACGGCCTTTTTGGTACAGGTAACGGCTCCAAAAGTTCCACCGGCTTTTGCTGCTCCACCTTGTCTTGTTGGCAAGTGAGGCACGTTCGAACATATTCCTCCATATCAGTCCCCATCTTCGGCTAGTAGAAGGCCCTCTCCATAAGAGCCAAGGTTCTATGAATGCTCAGATGTCCAGCCCAAAGGGAATCGTGACACTCTCTCAAGAGTTCACGTCTCAAATTGTCCACTCGAGAGACATAAACCTTATTCCCTTTTGTGTAGACGAGTCCCTCTTGGACCCAAAATCATTGTGCCTTGCCTTCTTTAATAAGCTGCATCAGGGTTACTGCTTGGGGATTACTGTACAGTTTATCCCTGATCCTGGAAAGGAAGTTGGACTACAATTGACTTGCTTGGCCTCTGCCCTCTAATTGTACGGCATTCACATACTCCACTTTCCAACTCAATGCATCGATCATGACATTTGCCTTTCCAGGCTTGTACTCCATTACCATATCAAATTCAGCCAGGAAGTCCTGCTATCATGCTTGCTTTGAGAAAAGTTTCTTCTGAGTTTGGAAATAGCTCAGAGCAGATGTTGTCTGTCCTTAGCACAAATCACGATTCGAGAAGGTAGTGTCGTCAAACTCGTAGACAACGGATCACCGCTGTCATCTCCTTCTCATGCACTAGATACCATCGCTTGGTCTCGTTAAACTTGCGGCTCTCGTAGGCCACAAGATGACCCTCCTACATGAGTACTCCCCCAATAGCGAAGTCTGAAGCATTTGTCTGGACTTTAAAGAGCTCCCCATAGTCCGGCAATTTGAGCACCGGTTCTTCCAAAACAGCAACCTTCAGATTTTGGAATGCAATTTCATATTTATCAGACCACCTCCATGATTGCTCCTTCTTCAATAACTCCGTTAGTAGAGTTGCACACTTTGAATACCCTGCTATGAAGCGTCGATAGTAGTTGACGAAACCAAGAAAGGATCTCAACTCTGGCACCTTCTTTGGAGTTTGTTATTCTGCAACCACTTGCACCTTCGATTTATCCATCCAAATGGAGCCATTACCGATTTGATGCCCCAAGAATAAGATCTCTGTTTAAGCAAAGTAGCATTTCTCCTTTTTCATGAATAAAGTGTTCTTCTTGAGAACCTTAAAAATTGTCCGAAGGTGCTTGACATGCTCCTCGAGCGTTTGACTATAGACGACGATATTGTCTAAGTAGATGACCGCGAACTTATCCAAATACTCTTTGAATAGCTAGTTCATGAGAGTGCAAAACATGACCGGAGTGTTGGTTAAACCAAAAGGCATCACCAAGAACTCAAACACTCCCTACCTGATCACATAGGTAGTCTTCGCTTCGTCGCCTTCAGCAATGCGCACTTGCCAATACCCTGACCGAAGGTCAAGTTTTGAGAAATACTTGGCCTTGCCCAATTAGTCGAACAAGTCCGCGATGAGCGGGATGGGATACTTGTTCTTCATCATCACTTTGTTGAGGGCTCGATAATCAACACATAGTCAGAGGCTCCCATCTTGTTTCTTTTGAAAGAGAACTAGAGCTTCGAATGGTGCTTTCGAACTACGGATGAGACAACCGCTTAGCAATTCACCTAACTGCTTTCTGAGTTCTGCCAACTATGGCGGGGGCATGTGGTAGGGTGGTCTCACTGGAGGCTTCACTCCTGGCTCCAGCTCGATATTATGATCCACGCCTCTGCATGGCGGAAGAGTCTTTGGCAACTTAGGTGGCATAACATTAGTGAACTCTTTCAGGACATTCGCCACCACAGCAGGTTCATGATTGGCCTTCTCGTCAAGTGGCTCTTGCTTCATAGCAGCCACGAATGTTAGCTCGCATTTTCGTACCCCCTTCTTCAATTGTAATGCTGATATCTTTAGAGGGTCTTTGGTTCCTCTCCGAGAGATAAGAACCACACAGGGGTCGTTACCTCCCATCACACATAGAGAGTTTAGGAATGGCATTGGCATCAATTTCGCTGCGTGCATAAATTTCATTCCAAGAATTACTTGGAAGTCATCTAATGGCACTGCCATCATGTTCGTGCTCCCGCTCTATGTTTCGATCCTGATGGGAACTCCCTTTGCCAACCCGGAGATTTGCTTGGCTTCCGAGTTTATCGCCTTCATTCGACTTGGGCTCTTCTCCAAGATCAGCCTAAGTCGCTTTGCTTCTCGATCGGCAATGAAGTTGTGGGTAGCACCCGTGTCCACCATGGCACGGGTTGTTTGGCTATTGAGCTTAATGTCTACGTACATCAGCTCGCCACTTCCTGCTTTTAGTAGCCTTGTTTTTATGTTATCTTCCATTTGACTCTGCATGGCATTCAACAAACGCATTGCTCCCATCTGGGGTCCTTGCGACTCACCATCGATATTGGATTCAGAACTACTCGAACTAAGAGCGACAGCCTTGCCCTTATCCGATCGGGGGGGATGGATGGAAGCTGTTAAAGCATTAAGTGCCTGTTTTTGTAAGCACTCTCTCACCATGTGCGGCCCTCCACACAGGAAGCATCTGCCAGGTTTTAGGGCCTTACCTTTCGGGTTTGGCCCTTTGTGGGAACTCTTCCTCTTTTGTTCGCCTCCGAGCTCCTTCCCTCGAGAATAATTTTTGCGATTACCTAAAGATTGTTTCCTTCTTCTCGGGTCTTCAAAGGAAATAAAGTTGGTGAGCCTTTCTACGGCAGCAATTGCCCTGATCAAATCGGCGACATTCCTTCGATGTAGTTCTTGTTGCGCCCATGGCTTTAAACCATCGAGGAAGCTAAATAGCTTATCCTTCTCGAACATGTCTTAAATGTCCAGCATTAGCGCAGAAAATTGGTTTACGTAGTCTCAGATGGAACTATTTTGGCGAAATTGTCTCAATTTCCTTCTTGCGATGAACTCAGTGTTCTCCGATAGGAACTGAGTTCTCAACTCCCACTTCAAGTCTTCCCATGTGTCAACTCGATACAGACCTTATTGGATCTCCTCCCAACGGGTCTGCCACCAAAGTTTCGCATCTTTGTTTAGATACATGGTTGCTATAGAAACTTTGATTTCTTTAGAATCAGGCCTTGTAGCTTGAAAGTATTGTTCTATATCAAATAGAAAATTCTCGAGCTCTTTAGCATCTCTGGTCCCTCCATAACCATGAGGCTCGGGTGCCCTCAAGTTTTGTGGTGGCGCAATGTGGGTGTTGCTTCCTCTTGCATTTAGCGCTCTTGTGAGCATGGTCACCCTTGAAGTGAGTTCCACCATAACTTCCTACAGGTGTTGCATGAAGTCTTTGGTGTCATCTAACAATCGGTCGACTAGAGCCTCAACCTTGTCGATCCTGGACTCCGCTTCTTCTTGCGAGCTCTCTACTCCAACAAGCCTTTGTTGGCCATTGTAGAGTTCCTCCAAGCTCGCTTCAAGAACATCCAAGTGGGTTTCCGTCGTTGTGAGTCTCCCTTTGTGACTCTTTTTTCCAGTTGGTGCTCCAGATTGCACCTCCTCCGCTCGTAGAGAGTTGCCAACTTCTTACTCATCATGTTTGCTGCCACGCTCCTCTTGAGTAGCTCCAACAACATGAGAGAGAGTGTGTGCACTTGCAGCTCACCTACGACTACTTGGAGTAAGGGTCCAGCTTGCCCCGTCTTGCTTGATTCGCTACGATGCTTTGCCATGGCGAAGTTGTAAAGGTCATTCATTGTTTGCTCGAAGTGCTTGCCCGCTTTGATACCATAATGTCATGGCCTTAGCTGGAATTGTCTAAGGTATGAGGCACCCTTGCGGCAAAGATGCGAACTTAGCTTGCGTTGCCTAAGTTGCGCGACACCCTTGCGGCAAAGATGTGAACTTAGCTTGTGTTGCCTAAGTCACGCTCCGCCCTTGTGATTTGCATCCGCAAAGATCAGCCCACTTGTAACCTCTCATAGGTCTCGAAGGACCTATAAAAGAGAAGTTGATTAGTTCAAAGAACGATCGATGGACAAGTCTCGACGTCTCATAAAAAGGGAAAGCTTTACAAGTAATTTAGCAAGCACCTTGCATGCATAAGAGAAAATGAGGACTTTAGAGGGTTAAACAAATAGCTGCAAGTCCACAAACAGCTGCTCATCGGGTGCCGAGCACGACAACAAGTTCCCGTCAAGGTAATGTGCAAACTTGTGAAAGGTTGTTCAACGCCCGACATAATATCGAAGCCCCATCCCCCATGGTGCCACCCGAGTGGTTCCAAGGGGCTGAGATGGCTGACATTTTGACTGTAGTAGCGGGCTGCAGAAATCAGCCCGTGGCATGCAAAAATGTAGTCGTTTTGCTTGGTTCGGTGAGCCGTGACACTATAGCGCTGCAACTTGTTTGAACATATATTTTTACAAGAAAAAGGACTTAAAACCAAGACAAAACATGCTGCCAAGCACCTATACATGTAGGTGAGAGCGACGAACGGTTCATTGAACGGAGTTGTTGCAGATGCTCGACGACCATTCGTGACAGCAAGGCAATGGCGATTACGGCCACTGCTCCCACGGGGTGATGCACCGTAGGGTAGCGACGCCTACGATTGTTGCTCCTGCGGGCAAAACCCCTTGCAGGGGTGATTGCTCGACGAGGCAGCACCGCTTGCGGGCGCTGCCCTGCAGGTAGAACCACCCGCGGAGGCGGTGGCGCTCGCCCGCGAGGGCGCCCACCTACAGGGGCAACGCCGCCCGCGGGCGAGCCACCCGTAGGCAGGGGTAGTGCCCCGCCCCTCGTCGCATAGGCCATCGCCGGTAGGGTGGCGACGGCGACTACAACATCAGGGGAGAAAGGAATTAGGACATTCTTGGGCAAAAAGATAATTTTGCCCCTATGAATTTCAAAAATTCCAATTCCATCCTTTTTGTCCAAATTATGAAAATGCCCCTTAGAATTCAAAATTTTTCCTACATGTCCTTGATTTCAAAAAATATTAATTAATTAAAAGGTTTAATTGATTATTATTTTATTATTATCTAATAGTCCTACATGATAATGATTTATACATATGATGTACGATGTGTGGACGGATGATCATGGACCATGTGATGTGTGTACTTGTGATTATTATTATTGGGGCCTACGAGCCTCCATTATATTTCTTGATTATTGTCAAGCTTGCATTCCTATGATTAAGTTGTAATCATACGAGAATGTGTAGCTGGAGCGTGGATGCGATAACGGGACCCACGAGACAGACGATCGCGATGCATGGAGATGCGTCGAGATATCAACGAAACCGACGAGGACGAGATGAACGATCACAGGGCATAGAGATGCACCATTGCACATATAGATCTTGATGTGAGTGATTAGGCCTACTGGCTCGGGCTTGATCATATTAGATTATGGTCCATGATCATCTGGTGTGATTGCTTATACACCTACTAGATATGTATATTTATTTGCATGCGATGTAGATATATATTAAATATGTATATGTGTGACACGTCATATTAAGAGACCAAATCATAGAAACCCCTCTCTCGATAATATTAAGTCGATAAATATGAGGAAATTAAATTGACCCATATGGCCTTCCATCGTTATAGGTAGGGACCGATTCCCGGTGTAGGTTGAGTTGGTCTAATCCCTTGAGGCTCACTTATATCATGATTCGCTATCTTGCCTATGATATAGAGATGTCACCGGTGACTTGAGGACATGGTATGCTTGGTCGAGTCCCTCGAGAGAATCAGATTCATCTTGTAACGATGGTATTGACTTAACTGAGCATCATAGTTAGTCGAGTCCCTCGAGACCATGGTGATTTGGAGGCCGAACAGGATGGGAATCACAAAGAGTTGTGATTGACAATAGTTGCCTATCTATTGAGCTTAGTATGATTGGTCGAGTCTCTCGAGGTTACACTAAGATACCGATTGGATCCTAATCCCCACTAGAAGTTTGTCGGAGACTTTCGTTTCACGTGCTAAGGGTGTCGCGTGACGTACAAGTAAAATAGTGGGAGCATATTAAGATAGAAGTCTATATCTTGATTGTTTTTATAAAATCTACATATTATTTATTTTTGCTACATCTTTATTTTTAGAAAATGTTGCATTCAAATCCCTTACATGACATACTTGATATCAACTGCCTCACTGGTCCAAATTATACGGATTAGCTTCGCAACTTGAGAATTGTTCTCATGGTGAAGAAAATCTCATACGTCCTTGATACAGTAATGCCTACGCCCAAGGAAGGGGCAAGCGAGAATGAGATCGCTCGCTACGTGAAGTACATTGATGACTCCACTCTTACTTAGTATTATATATTGGGCTTTATGACTCTTGAGTTACAGAGACAACATGAAAAGATGGATACCAGACCCATTCTCCTACATGTCCACAAATTGTTTGAGGAACAGAGAAGGACTCAACGATATGAGATATCCAAGTACCTCTTCCATGCTAGGATGACTGAGGGGACACTAGTTCAGAATCATGTCCTAAAAATGATTGAGTGGATAGAGAAACTCACAAATCTAAGAATGGTTCTAGAGGATAACCTGTGTGTGGATCTTGTGCTTCAGTCCCTACCAGATTCCTTTTCATAGTTCATAATGTATTTTAATATGAATAAGCTTGAGGTGACTCTCCCAAAGCTCCTTAATTGTTGGGAAATCTTGGGGGCGACATCACATGCGCAGTAGAGGATCAAGAAAAAACAAAATCCCCAATTTCCCAAAATGATGTTCATCGTCGTGCGAAGATTGGTGTGCATAAATCCGCGAAACAAACTGCATATAAGATAAATTGTGTTACCTAGGGAGATCGTATATTCCTGTTTCCTTGCAGATCTCTAGGAGAGGATGAAGGAGGTCAAGCGTCCTCCTCTCTAGCGGTGATCCACACAGCAGGGCTGCGACGACGCTCCTCAAAAACTCCAGGCCTACTCTGAGGTGGAGAGGGGGAGGAGAATAGGAGAGGCAAGCAAAGGCTCTAACCTATGAGGCTCTGAATCCCTCCTATTTATAGAGGCCTCTTGTCAAACCCTAATGGATCCTCCCCTAATGGGTATTGGATCTGGATCCAATTATCCAAGTCTTTTAGATTAGTGGATCAATATCTAATAATCTCTCATTGGCTTTTATTGGATCTCGTCCATGGGATCTAATAATTCAATGGCTTATTGGATATCCAATAAGATAGGGGTTCCGACGGATATCTTATATCCGAACCTCTACTCATCGCAACGCCTACCATATGTGTGTGACCCTCTAGGCCCAATATCGAGCTGGTCGTGAGTCATAGCTATCAGAACTCTTTCTGGCTCAGTGAATTATTATCTCTATAATAATTCACTCAACTCATCGACTACGGACGTACTAGGCCACTACGCCGTAGTCCCCAGATGATACAGGGGAATCCAATCTATTGGACCTGTCTATCCTCGATTACTGTGTACCTATAGTCTCTCATCCATCTAATATCCTAGAGACCGTATATCGGGCATGGTGCTGTCAGACCCATACGATTTCTACTCAAGTCTCGCTCTAACCGGATTCTCCGAGAGAACTCTTTCTCTCTCAACCTGAATGACCCTGGCTAGGGATTTGTCTGAGCAAGAACACATGGGATATTTCTCTCATGACACCGAGAGTGAATGATCCTCTATCGACACTCAATAGCCCTCGTAAGGTCGACTACCACTCCCAATGACCAGTTGTACTAGATCTGGGACAGCCAAACCTATAAGTCTGGTATCAAAGAGTGGAGCACTCATATAGGACATCCTTGGTGTCTCAAGTCTAAGGACCAGATACACCACTAGGACTACGGAATCATTGTCTTTCAATAAGGCATCATCAACCATCCAGTATTTCGTAAGCGGATTAATCAGTGAACTCATTCTCCAATGAGCACCTATATTGTATCCCTAGTGTCCCCACACGAGCAGCTATGAGACCAACTGCATCCATCATATGGACGGGTATACAGCATACCAGTCTATCTAATTATCATGATGTCCCTCTCGAGTAACCTATGACCGGGATTATTTAAGATTTGTGTTTAAAGGTAAATCGGTCTCATTATCGTGATCTCATCACGATCCGATTCCCATTGCACAGATCCAAGGACATCACAATATATACATGTATATATGCAATAGACAATATATAAAGTGATAAATGCCAAAATATAATAAGCAAAAAAAGATTCTGTGTCAAGTCATACGTGCCATCACTCACATGATTGGCTTGCTGGGCACCTATGACTAGCAATCTTCCACTTAACCTAAAGCCAATCACCTATGTGTCTGATCCCCATCAGACCCCTATGACGCTCAAAGACAATTTGAGACAATGGCTTTGTCAGTGGATCTGCAATGTTGTCTTTGGATGGAACTCTTTCCACTACTACATCTCCTCTGGTTACGATCTCTCTGATAAGGTGGAACCTCCTCAGAACATGCTTAGATTTCCACTACTACGATCTCTCTGCAATTGCTCCATTATTGTCGTAATATAAGGAAATCGGCTCCTCGCTATCCGGCACGACTCCCAAATCTGTGATGAACTTCTTCATCCAGACTCCTTGTATTCCGCCTCTATGGTTGAGTCAGCAGTAGTATCTTGCTTGGAACTCTTCTAGCATACTGCTCCTCTATTCAAGGTGTACACATACCCCGAATTCGACTTGCTATCATCGACATCAGTGTAGCCTTCAACCTTGAGGCTACTACCTCCATATACTAGTAAAAGATCCTTAGTCCTTCTCAAGTACTTAAGGAGACACTTTACTATTTTTCAGTGCTCTAAGCTTGGATCCGCCCGATACTTGCTCGTGACACTCAGAGCATGCGCTATATCAGGCCTAGTACATATCATGGCATACATGATAGACCCTATCGCCAAGGCATAAGGTATCATATTCATGTTTGCCCTTTCTTCTGGAGTCTTTGGGGACATACTCCTAGAAAGCAATATCTCATGTTTCATCGGTATGAGACCTCTCTTCGAATTTTCCATGCCAAACCTTTTGATAATGGTTTTTATGTACCTGGATTGGGACAAGCCAAGCATCCTCTTAGATCTATCTCTATAGATCCGAATCCCCAAGATATAGAATGCTTCCCCTAAGTCCTTCATGGAGAAGTGTCTAGATAACCAAGCCTTCACTATGGATAGCATTCCTACGTCATTCCCAATGATCAGGATGTTCTCCACATATAACACCAAAAAGGTGATAGTGCTCCCACTTACCTTCCTATACACACAAGGCTCATCTTTGTTCTTAACGAAGTCATAAAATCTTATTATTTCATCAAATCTTATGTTCCAACTTCGGAAAGCTTGCTTTAGTCCATAAATGGATCTAAGCAACCTGCACACCTTATCTGGGTAGTCCTTGGACACAAATCCCTTAGGTTGTATCATATACACCTCCTTATCGAGGTTCCCATTGAGAAATGCCACATCCATCTGCCAAATCTCATAATCATAGTATGCTGCAATAGCCAATAGAATTCGGATGGATTTTAGCATTGCTACGGGTGAGAAGGTTTCGTCATAGTCAACACCTTTCCTTTGACGATACCCCTTAGCGACTAGCCTTGCTTTATAGGTCTCTATCTTTCCTTCTACTCCGATCTTTTTCTGAAAGATCCACTTGCAACCGATGGGTACAATACCTTCAGGCGCATCAATAAGGGACCAAACCTTGTTGGAGTACATAGAATTCATCTCAGAATTCATGGCTTCTTGCCACTTCCCGGAGTCTATACTCATAATAGCTTCCTCGTAGGTTTGAAGATCAATATCCTCAACATCTTCTCCTCTAATATGTCCCACATATCTCTCAGGAGGATGGGATACTCTACTGGACCTACGTAAAGTTGGAACTTGTGTGTTAGGTATCTGAACAAACTCGGGCTGTAGAGTAATGCTTGAGCTTGGTTCTCCAACCTCGCTCAACTCTATCATGCTCTCACTATCTCTGCCAAGAATGTGTTCCTTCTCAAGGAACACTGCTCTCTTGGCTACAAAGACCTTTTGGTCCTCGAGATGATAGAAATAATACCCACAAGTTTCCTTGGGGTATCCCACGAACTTGCACCGCTCTGTCCGTGATTCTAACTTATCGGGGTTGTGTCTTTTAACGTGGGCAGGGCAGCCCCAAATCTTAACAACTTTAAGATCGGGCTTCTTCCCTTTCCATATCTTATATGGTGTAGACACTACCAACTTAGTTGGAACTCTATTCAGAAGGTAAGCTGCGGTCTCTAGGGCATATCCCCAGAATGAGATAGGTAGGTCAGCGAAACTCATCATGGATCGTACCATGTCTAACAACGTACGATTTCTCCTTTCAGACACACCATTGAGCTGAGGTGTATAAGGAGGTGTCCATTAGGATAATATCCCATAGTCCTTGAGGAACTGAGTAAACTCTGTATTTAAGTACTCACCTCCTCGATCCGATCGAAGAGTTTTGATACTCTTTCTAGTCTGGTTCTCCACCTCATTCTTATACTCTTTGAATTTCTCAAAGGCCTTGGATTTGTACTTCATTAAGTATACATATCCATATCTTGAGAAATCATTAGTAAAGGTAATAAAGTAGGAGTAACCACCAATGGCATTAGTTGACATGGGTCCACATACATCACTATGTATGAGTTCCAATATCTCAGTGGCTCTTTCTCCAGTTCCACTAAATGGAGAGTTGGTCAGTTTTCCACGAAGACAAGGCTCGCAAGTTGCATATGACTCATAGTCGAACGGATCTAGATATCCATCCTTTAGCAACTTTTGAATCCTTCCCTCATGGATGTGACCTAGCCTACAATGCCACAGGTATGCACTGTTCATCTCATCTCCTTTCCTCTTAGACACACTTACACTCATGATATGTAGAGTAGTGTCTAACATAAATAAACCATTATGCAATGTTCCTTTCATGATGATCTCATCATCTAATAATATTGAACAATCATTGTTCTCAAAAACTAATTTATATCCACTAACTGTCAAACATGAAATGGAGATAATATTTTTGATAATAAAAGGAACAAAATAACATGCATCTAATGCAATAAAAGCTCCACCAGGCAAATGTAGGGCAACCTTGCCAATGGCTATTACAGTAACTTTTGCTCCATTGCCCATCTTGAGGTCCATCTCGCCTCTCTCTAGTCTCCTAGGCCTTGCCAGAACCTGCAACGAATTGCATATATGATAAGCACTACCGGTATCCAATACCCATGTGTTATCATAAGAGTTTGACAAATGGAGACTAATCATGAATATACCTGAAGCTTCACCAAGCTTCTGTTTTGCCTTTTCTGTAAGGTACTCTTTGCAATTCCTCTTTCAGTACCCATCTTTGCCACAGTGGAAGTACTGGCCTTTGTCCTTTGCTAGGTCTTTCTTAGCAATCTTTGCTTTTCCTAGTCTACCCTTGCCCTTTCCCTTCTTAAGGGACTTTTTTGCTTTCCTTTTCTTTTTGGTCTCACTAGTGTAGAGAACTAGCTTCTCTTTCCTAATAGTACTCTCTACCTCCCTCAACATATTGAGGAGCTCTGGGAGAGTCACCTCAAGCTTGTTCATATTATAATTCATTATGAACTGTGAAAAGGAATCTGGTAGGGACTAAAGCACAATTGTCCACACACAAGTTATCCTCTAGGACCATTCCTAGACTTGTGAGTTTTTCCATCCACTCAATCATCTTAGGACATGATTCTCAATCATATCGCTGAGTCCTTCCCTGTTCCTCAAACAATTTACGGGACATATAGGAGAATGGATCTAGTATCCATCTTTTCATGTTATCTCTATAACTCAAGAGTCATATCCTCTCTCTTAGTCTCCTAGCCTTGCCAGAACCTGCAACGAATTGCATATATGATAAGCACTACCGGTATCCAATACCCATGTGTTATCATAAGAGTTTGACAAATGGAGACTAATCATGAATATACCTGAAGCTTCACCAGCTTCTGTTTTGCCTTTTCTGTAAGGTACTCTTTGCAATTCCTCTTTCAGTACCCATCTTTGCCACAGTGGAAGTACTGGCCTTTGTCCTTTGCTAGGTCCTCCCTTGCCCTTTCCCTTCTTAAGGGACTTTTTGCTTTCCTTTCTTTTGGTCTCACTAGTGTAGAGAACTAGCTTCTCTTTCCTAATAGTACTCTCTACCTCCCTCAACATATTGAGGAGCTCTGGGAGAGTCACCTCAAGCTTGTTCATATTATAATTCATTATGAACTGTGAAAAGGAATCGGTAGGGACTAAAGCACAATGTCCACACCAAGTTATCCTCTAGGACCATTCCTAGACTTGTGAGTTTTTCCATCCACTCAATCATCTTTAGGACATGATTCTCAATCATATCGCTGAGTCCTTCCCTGTTCCTCAAACAATTTACGGACATATAGGAGAATGGATCTAGTATCCATCTTTTCATGTTATCTCTATAACTCAAGAGTCATAGAGCCCAACATATAGCACTGAGAAAGAGTAGAGTCATCAATGTACTTCACATAGCGAGCGATCTCATCCTCGCTTGCCCCTTCCTCGGGCGTAGGCATCACTGTATCAAGGACGTATACGATTTTCTCCGCCATGAGAACAATTCTCAAGTTGCAGAGCCAATCCGTATAATTTGGACCAGTGAGGCGGTTGACATCAAGTATGCCACGTAAGGGATTTGAAAGCGATATTTTCTGAAAATAAAGATATAGCAGGAATAAATAACATGCAGATTTTGCAAGAGATAAACTATTAAGATATGGACTTCTATCTTAATATGCTCCCACTATTTTACTAGTGAGTCACGCGACACCCTCAACACGTAAAACGGAAGTCTCTAGCAGACTTCTAATGGGGATCATGATCCAATCAGTATCTTAGTGTAACCTTGAGGGACTCGACCAATCACACTAAGCCCAAAAGGTAGGCAACTCTTGCCGATCACAACTCCTTGTGATTCCTGTCCTGTTCGGCCTCCGAATCACCATGGTCTCGAGGGACTCGACCAACCATGATGTTCAGTTAAGTCAACACCTTCGTTACAAGATGAGTCTGATTTGATGATATACCCTCGAGGGACTCGACCAAGCATACCATGCCCTCAGGTCATCGGTGACATCTCTATGTCGTAAGTAAGATAGCGAATCGCGATATAGGTGAGCCTCGAGGGACTCGACCAACTCAACCTACACCGGGAATCGGTTCCTACCCATAATGATGGAAGGCCACGTGGGTCAATCCAATTGCCTCACGTTTACCAACTTAATATTATCGAGAGAGATGTTTTTATGATTTGGTCTCCTAATATGACATGTCATACATATACATATTTAATATATATCTACATCGCATGCAAATATATATACATATCTAGTATGTCTATAATCAATCACACCAGATGATCATGGACCATAACCTAATGTGATCAGGCTCGAGCCAATAGGCCTAATCACTCACATCAAGATCTATGTGTGCAACGGTGCATCTTCATGCCCCGTGATCGTCCATCTCGTCCTCGTCGGTTCCATCGATATCTCGATGCATCTCTATGCATCGCGATCGTTCGTCTCGTGGGTCTTGCTATCGCATCCACGCTCCCGCTACGCCTCCTCATGTGATTACAACTTAATCATAGGCACGCAGGCCCGACAATAAACGAGAAATATAATGGAGGCTCGCAGGCCCCAATAATAATAATCACAAGTACACACATCACATGGTCCATTATCATCCGTCCACACATCATACATCACATATATAAATCATTATCATGTAGGACTACTAGATAATAATGAAAATAATAATCAACTAAACCTTTTAATTAATTAATATTTTTTTAAATCAGGGACATATAGGGAATTTTTTAAATTTTGAAGGGGTATTTTCGTAGTTTGGTCAAAGGACAAAAACTGAAATTTTGGAAATCACAGGGGTAAAACTATCTTTTTTCTAAAAAAACCTAACCCCTTCTCTCCCTTTCTGTCGCCGCCGCCACCCTACTGGCGGCGGCCTGTGCGACGGAGGGCAGGACGTTGCCCTCGCCTGCGGGCGATGTGCCTGCAGGTGGCGCCCCCACTGGCGGGCGCCCCAATGGGCAGCGCTATCCACCGCAGCACCCGCAGGGGCCACAGCGCCCGCAGGTGCCTCTGCTGCGCGGCGCCTTTGCCCGTCAGCGGAGTCGCACCAGCAGGCCAGTGCCGCCTGCTGGGGCTTGTTATCGCCGCTGCTAGCGGCTTGCGCGCGGGCACAGCGTCGGTTGGCGTCGCCTGTGCCCGTGGGTCCAGCACCCGCAGGCGCCGTCCTTGCACGCGGGCGCAGTGCCCGCGCGCAGGTGGTCGTCGTGCCTACGGGCCTGCTTGTCGGCACCACCGCAGACTGTGCCCGCGGGTGCCCAGCCCCGCCGGCCGCAAGCCTACTGCATGCAGGCCGCCGCCCGGCTGCTGCAAGCGCAACGCCTGCGCATGTGCTAGCGCTGTGCTGCCTGCGGTTGCATGCACGTAGATCGAGGGCAGCAACAGTTGCTGCCCTTTCTCGCTTTTGCGTCAACGATTTTGACATCAAAATTCTTCCTAAACACAACACACGTAGTTCAAAAACTAATCATTCGCACGAACAACCTGGCTTTGATACCACTGTTGGGAAATCTTGGGGGCGACATCACATGCACAACGGATGATCAAGAAAAAACAAAATCCCCAATTTCCCAAAATGATGTTCATCGTCGTGCGAAGATTTGTGTGCATAAATCTGCGAAACAAACTACATATAAGATAAATTGTGTTACCTAGGGAGATCGTATATTCCTATTTCCTTGCAGATCTCTAGGAGAGGATGAAGGAGGTCAAGCGTCCTCCTCTCTAGCGGTGATCCACACAGCAGGGCTGCGACGACGCTCCTCAAAAACTCCAGGCCTACTCTGAGGTGGAGAGGGGGAGGAGAATAGGAGAGGCAAGCAAAGGCTCTAGCCTATGAGACTCTGAATTCTTCCTATTTATAGAGGCCCCCTTTCAAACCCTAATGGATCCTCCCCTAATGGATATTGGATCTGCATCCAATTATTCAAGCCTTTTAGATTAGTGGATCAATATCTAATAATCTCTCATGGGCTTTTATTGGATCTCGTCCATGGGATCCAATAATTCAGGGGCTTATTGGATATCCAATAAGATAGGGGCTCCGACGGATATCTCATATTCGAACCTCTACTAATCGCAACGCCTACCATATATGTGTGACCCTCTAGGCCCAATATCGAGCTGGCCGTGAGTCATAGCTGTCAGAACTCCTTCTGGCTCAGTGAATTATTATCTCTATAATAATTCACTCGACTCATCGACTACGGACGTACTAGGCCACTACGTTGTAGTCCCCAGACGATACAAGGGAATCCAATCCATTGGACCTGTCTGTCCTCGATTATCGTGTACCTATAGTCTCTCATCCATCTAATATCCCAGAGACCGTATATCGGGCATGGTGTTGTCAGACCCATACGATTTCTACTCGAGTCTCGCTCTAATTATATTCTCCGGAAGAACTATTTCTCTCTCAACCCGAATGACCCTGGCCAGGGATTTGTCTGAGCAAGAACACATGGGATATTCCTCTCATGACGCCGAGAGTGAATGATCCTCTATCGACACTCAATAGCCCTCGTAAGGTCGACTACCACTCCCAATGACCAACTGTACTAGATCTGGGACAGCCAAACCTATAAGTCTGGTATCAAAGAGTGGAGCACTCATACAAGACATTCTTGGTCCCTCAAGTCTAAGGACCATATACACCATTAGGACTACGGAATCACTGTCTGACAATAAGGCATCATCAACCATCTAGTATTCCGTAAGCGGATCAATCAGTGAACTCATTCTCCAATGAGCACCTGTACTGTATCCCTAGTATCCCCACACGAGCAGCTATGAGACCAACTGCATCCATCATATGGATGGGTATATAGCACACCAGTCTGTCTGGTCACCATGATGTCCCTCTCGAGTAACCTATGACCGGGATTATTTAGAATTTGTGTTTAAAGGTGAATCGGTCTCATTATCGTGATCTCATCACGATCCGATTCCCATTGCACAGATCCAAGGACATCACAATATATACATGCATATATGCAATAGACAATATATAAAGTGATCAATGTCAAAATATAATAAGCAAAAGAAGATTCTGTGTCAAGTCACACGTGCCATCACTCACGTGATTGGCTTGCTGGGCACCTATGACTAGCATCAATATGTTAAGGGAGGCAGAGAGCACTATAAAAAAAGAGAAGCCAATTTTCTACACTAGTGAGACCAGAAAGAAAATGAAAGTAGAAAAGTCCCTTAAGAAAGGCAAGGGCAAAGGCAAACTAGGTAAAGCAAAGGTTGCTAAGAAAGACCCGGCAAGGGACAAAGGTCATTGCTTCCACTATGACAAAGATGGGCACTGGAAGAGGAAGTGTAAAGAGTACCTTGCAGAGAGGGCAAAACTGAAGCTTGGAGAAGCTTTAGGTACATTCATGATCAATCTCCAATTGTTAGATTTTTATGATAGTGCATTGGTATTAGATACCGGTATTGCTTTTCACATCTGTGATTTGTTATAGATTTTGACAAAGTTAAAGAAATTGGTGAGAGGAATATTGCATAATGGTTTATTTATGCTAGACATTACTCCACATATCATGAACGGAGGTGTGTCCAAGAGGAAATGAGATGAGGTGAATAGTACATACCTATGACATTGTAGGCTAGGTCACATCCATGAGGGAAGGATCCAAAAGTTGCTAAAGGATGGATATCTAGATCCATTCGACTATGAGTCATATACAACTTGCGAGCCTTGCCTTCTTGGAAAACTAACCAACTCTCCATTTAGTGGAATTGGAGAAAGAGCCACTGAGTTATTGGAACTCATACATAGTGATGTATGTGGACCCATGTCAACTCATGTTATTGGTGGTTACTCCTACTTCATTACTTTTACTAATGATTTCTCAAGGTATGGATATGTGTACTTAATGAAGTATAAGTCTGAGGCCTTTGAAAAATTTAGAGAGTATAAAAATGAAGTGGAAGAACCAGACTGGAAAGAGTATCAAGACTCTTCCATCAAATCGAGGTAAATACTTGAGTATAGAGTTCACCTAGTTCCTTATGAACCATGGGATTCTATCCAAATGGACACCTCTTTATACACCTCAATTATGTTTGAAAGGAGGAATCGTACGCTGTTAGACTAATATGATCCATAATGAGTTTCGTTGACCTACCCATCTTCTTCTTGGGATATGCCCTATAGATCGCAACTTACCTTCTGAACAGGGTTCCAACTAAGTCGGGAGTGTCTACACCATATGAGATATGGAAAGGGAAGAAGCCCGATCTTAAGGTTGTTAAGATTTGGGGCTACCCTGCCCACGTTAAAAGACACAACCCTGATAAGTTGGAATCAAGGACGGAGTGGTGCAAGTTCGTGGTATACCCTAAGGAAACTTGTGGGTATTATTTCTATCTTGATGACCAAAAGGACTTTGTAGCTAAGAGAGTGATATTCCTTGAGAATGAACATATTCTTGGCAGAGATAATAGGAGCATGATAGAGTTCAGTGAGGTTAGAGAACCTAGCTTAAGCACCACTCTACAGCTCGAGTCTGTTGAAGTACCTAAAACACAAGTTTCAATTTACGTACGTTCGGCAGAGTATCCCATCCTCTTGAGAGATATGTGAGACATATTAGAGGAGAGGATTTTGAGGATCAAATCTATGAGGAGGCTATTATGAGTATAGACTCCGGGAAGCAACAAGAAACTATAAATTCTTAGATGGATTTCATGTACTCCAACAAGGTTTCGAACCTAGTTGATGCGCCTGAGGGTATCGTACCCATTAGTTGTAAGTGGATCTTTAAGAAAATGATCAGAGTAGATGGAAAAATAGAGAACTATAAAGCAAGGCTAGTGGCTAAGGGGTATCGTCAAAGGCAAGGTGTTGACTATAATGAAACCTTCTTACTTGTAGCAATGCTAAAATCCATCCAAATTCTATCGGCTATTACAGCACACTATGATTATGAGATCTGGCATATGGATGTGAAAATCACATTCCTCAATGGGAACCTCGAGAACGAGATGTATATGATATAACCCAAGGGATTCGTGTCAATGGACTGCCCATATAAGGTGTGCAGGTTGCTTAGATTCATTTATGGACTAAAATAAACTTCCCGAAGTTGAAACATAAGATTTGATGAGACAATCAAATTTTATAACTTCATTAAGAACGAAGATAAGCTTTGTGTATACAGGAAGGTAAGTGGGAGCGCTATCACCATTTTGGTATTATATTTGAATGACATCTTGATCATTGGGAATGATGTAGAAATGTTATCCATAGTAAAGGCTTGGTTATCTAGATACTTCTCCATGAAGGACTTAGGGGAAGCATCCTATATCTTAGGGATTTAGATCTATAGAGATATATCCAAGAGGATGCTTGGCTTGTCCTAGTCTAGGTACATAGATACCTTTGTCAAAAGGTTTGACATAGAAAATTTCAAGAGAGGTTTCATACTAATAAGACATGGGATATCGATTTCTAGGAGTATGTCCCCAAAAACTCCTGAAGAAAGGGTGAACATGGATAGGATATCCTATGCATCAGCAATAGGGTCTATTATGTATGTCATACTATGTACTAGGCCTGATATAGCATATGCTCTGAGTGTCACAAGCAGGTATTAAGCGGATCCAAGCTTGGAGTACTAGAAAGCAGTAAATTGTATCCTTAAGTACTCGAGAAGGAGTAAGGATCATTTACTAGTATATGGACATAGTAGCCTCAGGGTTAAAGGCTACACAGACTTGAATTTTTAGTCCGATGTCGATGATAGCAAGTCGAATTCGGGGTATGTGTATACCTTGAATGAAGGAGCAGTGTGTTGGAAGAGTTCCAAGCAATACACTACCATTGACTCAACCATAGAGGCGGAGTACATTGCTGTAGTAGAGGTAGTAAAAGAGGGAGTCTGGATGAAGAAGTTCATCACAGATCTGGGAGTTGTGCCAGGTAGTGAGGAGCCGATTCCTAATATTGCAACAACTACGGGGCGATTACTCAAATAAGGAAACCCGAGTCTTATCAAAAGTGTTCTGAGGAGGTTCCAGCTTATCAAAGAGATATGACTCAAGGAGATGTAGTAGTGGAAAGAGTTCTATTCGAAGATAATATTGCAGATCTACTAACAAAGCCATTGTCTCAGATTGTCTTTGAGTGTCACAGAGATCTGATGGGGATCAGACACATAGGTAATTGGTTTTAGGTCAAGTGAGAGATTGCTAGTCATATGTGCCCTGTAAGCCAATCACGTAAGTGATGACACATGTGATTTGACACGCAGTCTTTTTGCTTATTATATTTTGACATTTATCACTTTATATTGTTTGGTGTGTGTGTATATATATATATGTATATATACATATATATATGTATACATATATATATGTATACATATATATGTATACATATATATATGTATACATATACATATATGTATGTATACATATACATATGTATATGTATGTATACATATACATATGTATATGTATACATACATATATGTATATACATTGTATATATATATTATGATGTCCTTGGATCTGTATAATAAGAATCGGATCGTGATAAGATCACGATAATGAGATCGATTCGCCTTTAAACACATATCCTAAATAATCCCTATCATAGGTTACTTGAGAGAGACATCGAGATAACTGGACAAACTAGTGTATTGTATACACATTCATATGATGGTTGTAGCTAGTCTAATAGTTGTTCGTGTGGGGATACTAGGGATACAATACAGGTGCTTATTGGGGAATGAGTTCACTGATTGATCCGCTTACGGAATGTTGAATGGTTAATGATGCCTTACTATCAGACAACGATTCCATAGTCCCAATAGTGTATCTGGTCCTTAGACTTGAGACAACAAAGATATCCTGTATGAGTGCTCCACTCTTTAATACCAGACTTATAGGTTTGAATGTCTCAAATCTAGTACAACCGGTCATCGGGAGTGACAGTCAACTTTACGAGGGCTACTGAGTGTTAATAGAGGATCATCCACTCTCAGTGTTATGAGAGAAATATCTCATGTGTTTTTATTCCGACAAATCTCTAGCTAGTGTTATTCGGATTGAGAGAGAAAGAGTTCTCTGGGAGAATCCGATTAGAGTGAAACTCGAGTAGAAACCGTATAGGTCTGACAACACCATATCTGATATACGGTCTCTGGGATATTAGATGGATGAGAGACTATAGGTATACAATAACTGAGGATAGATAGGTCAAAGATTGGATTCTCCTATATTGTTTGGGGATTGCGGTATAGTTGCCTAGTATGTCCACAATCAATGAGTCGAGTGAATTATTATGGAGATAATAATTCATTGAGCCAGAAGAAGTTTTGACAGGTATAACTCATGGCCTAGAGGGTCACACACATATGGTAGGCATTGCGATGAGTAGAGGTTCGGATATGAGATATCTACCGGAGCCCCTATCTTATTGGATATCTAATAAGCCCCTAAATTATTGGATCCTATAAATGAGATCCAATAAAGTTCATGATAGATTATTGGATAGAGATCCACTAATCTAAGAAGCTTATGTAATTGAATGCAGATCCAATACCCAATAAAGGAGGATCCATTAGGGTTTGACAAGGGACCTCTATAAATATGAGGGATTTAGTGGTTCATAGGCTAGAGTCTTTGCTTGCCTCTCCTATTTTCCTCCCTCTCTACACCTCATAACAAGTCTGAAGTTTTAAGGAGCGTCGTCGCAGCCTTACTGTATGGATCACCGCTAGAGAGGAGGGCGCTTGACCTCTTTCACACTTTCCTAGAGATCTGCAAGGATATAAGGATATACGATCTCCTTAGGTAACACAATATACTCTATACATAGTTTTAAGTTCGTGAATTTTTGCGTACTATCTTCGCACGATGACAAACAAACCTTTGGGGAATTGGGGATTTTGTTTTCTATTCTTCCACTGCGCATGAGATGTCACCCACAGATTTCCTAAGATATAAATACTCCACTTATTCTTGCTTGAGAAAGCAATAAAAGAGCTCAAGAAACTTGTAATTCTAAGTGTGCAATCTCTATTGAAAGTGTTGAGTCATTCCTCCTCAATTTTCTAAGTATTGATGGTTAAAAAAGAAAGAGTTATAAGGACTATTCTATTTGAAAAAAAAAAGAGTTATAAAGATTCTTTCTTAAATATGTGAAAATGAAAAAAGAGTTGTAACAACGATGGTTAAACTTCATTCATTGAAAGAAGATTGTTAGTGAAAGCTGATAGTCTCGACGAAAGAGGAATTGGGAGTGGACGTAGATCGTGACGACCGAACCACTATAAATTCGATGTGCATTTTCTTTTATGCTCTTCATTGCTATTGTTTTTTGATTTAATTACTTATTACACTTACTCATATTCTAAGTCAAGCATATTTTCGATATCAATTTCATTAAATAAAATTTCAAATTGTAATTTCTATAAAGTACTAATTTACCCCCACTCTTAGTATCTTCATAGTTCTAACAGCTTTCGCACTTAGAGAGACCTAGGTTACTAACTTGAGAGTCGAAGGAATTAGAATTGAAAGCATCTTTCAACCTCGGTCTTCTTGTAGGTGGCATCTTGGAAGCTCAATATTTCTACCTCAGAGACACCTCAAATAGCCCTACGCATACAGGTTCAAACCACGATGGTCTGATCAAGACATCAATTTTTCTCATCAATCTTCATTCTCAAATATATTGTCATGTGGTCTAGTGAATTTATTAAGATTTTTCTTAACAAGATATATATTTATATTTTTTTACTAATTTAGTACTAATTCTTACCTATCAATAAAATATTTATGGTTTGATATATAATAAAATATTTGTACACCTTTCTGTACAAATATACATTGTAGAGAATCTCTCCACATGTGGCATGAAGTCCATTTTGTGGTTACCCTTACTTCCAAGCGATAAAAACATGTGTTGCAGAGAATCTCTGCGGCCAATTATAGAGGCTTCACGTGGCATACCGTATAATTCCCGATCATATAGCGGACAATACAGCAACATTTGGTGGTGCTGTTTAGACTTTGGAAGGCCATCAATTACTAGGCTTTGCGTCCTTTTGAAGGCCATGTAGAGTTAGTAGTAGGGAAGAGAGGAGCCCGTCTTAGGTTGCAGAGTACCATTTGAGCCTTCTTAATGGGCCTAAGACAGCTGTTTTGGGCCCAAGTTGATAAGTTTACTGGTTTCAGTGGTAAGGGAAGTTTTGGGATCGCGATATAAAGTGGGGATTTAGGGTTCTACGCGGCATTCCGAACTCCGCCGTCTCACGCCGCACGCAGAGAGGCCGAGGGAAGTCTTCACCGCTGCCTCAAACTCGTCTGGTTTGATAGTTCGATCCTGATCTAATCCCTCGATCCCTCCTATCTCTGAAGCCCTCTTTTTTTTTCCCTTCATGTTTTGAGCGATCCGATCTTAGATGTAGTCTCAGGTCGTTGATTCGATAATGTGGGTATTTTCCTGTGAAGGAGTAGTTTCTCTGTCCTTTTTCTTTTTCCGAATTCTTTGATGCGCTATTTTAGATATCCGTTGCTTGTCAAGATCCTTTGAACGGTCTAGGGTTTTGATTGTCGTTACTCATCGTCCTTCGAGGTTTCGAAGTGAGAACCTTTAGTAGGTTTTGTTTGCACGTTTGTGGTGTTGTGACGTTTTCATCTGTTCTTTTTTATTGTTTCTGACATTTTTGTTCGGAGAAACCTCAGTTGATATTCTTCCTTTCAGTGTTTGTATCCTCATATTGAAGGATTTCATTTCTTGGTTTCAGTTAGCTATCTCAACTTTGGCTCTTTTAATTGGATGCTTGGTGAATCTTCGCAGTAGAAATGGCTACTGTCCCTGGCCCGCTCATCTGGGAGATCGTGAAGAAAAACAATGCATTCCTTGTGAAGCAATTCGGCAATAGCACTGCCATGGTGCAGTTCAGCAAGGAGCCTAACAATCTCTACAATGTCAATTCCTACAAGCACTCTGGTGCGAATTTTTGGGTTCCTTCTCGGCCCATCTTTTTTTTAAGCATGTGACCTGCACTTACTTGTTGTTTATTTGCTGATTGAAAATTTACAGGATTGGCAAACAAGAAGTCGGTGAACATTCAGCCCAGTGGGAAGGACCTCTCAGTTGTTCTTGCAACAGCCAAGACAAAGAAGCAGAACAAACCTGGTAGCTTATATCACAGATCAGTCATAAAGAAGGAGTTCCGTAAGATGGCAAAAGTTGTTATGAATCAGGTATCAGCTCCATCAAATTTGTGAAATCTCAACATTTTATTATAATGCTTTCTGGCTCTGGCACATCCTTGTTGTGTTATCTGATATACTAACATTTCTATGTGCCTTTCTTATGTTGACTTTTAGGTAACAATTTTACTATGAGCCGAAGTTGAAGTTTCAAGGATGTATTATAGCTTAGTTGGTAGAGTAAAATTTCGTTTATGATAAATTTATATATTTCTTGATGTAGTCTCTTCCTCTTAGCACAATAAAAGTAAATCTATTAAGATTTATTCTCAATACATAATTGTTGGTTTTATATAACTAAGCATGCCTAATAAGTTACAGTGATGAAGGGAAAAATAAGTCAAATAAACCTAGATACCATGTTTGTAATTATACTGATATAGTTTGCTAGCATATGTTTATGTTATATTGTACTTGCAGAATTGGCCGACACTGCTATCGTATGCATGATCCATATTGGTATTGTCCATGGGCATTCTGATTTTTGCTGATTCTAAGATATGTCTAGAAATGGGGTCAGATTGACTTAGAGTCAATCAAGCTTGACTGAGTTGGACCAATTTTGGTTAATTTTGTGGTAGCCTCAAACTAAAAAAATACATGAGAGGGGAAGGAGAAGAAGAAGTAAGCCGAGACGGGTCTGGCCGAAAAAAGAAACATGTGACTTCTTTTACTTTTGCTATTCCTTTAATCATTGTATGTATGTTGTCACCGTTGTTGCATAATTTGATTCCACCATTATATGTGATAAAGAGGAAATTATTATGAAAAAACTTATTTTTGTAAATTTTTTTTATATGTGTCAATTTCATATGTTATCTCCTTTTTATAGTTATTTTTCTTATGAAAATATAATGGTAATTTGACCTTTTAGTTTATGATATCTTTCATCAATTTTCTTGCAACTTAGTTTGTTGGATGATTTTGATCTCACTGGGCTGATCCAGTCAGTCCTATCAATATAATGTATCGTCGCTAGCCGAACTATAGAAATCTTGTGAATGATGCTTATAATTAGTTGCACACTACATTTTAATGTGTAGTTTGTTCTATCAACCCTTAACAACTGAAGATATTCTTGATATCTAGTAGTATCTTAATAATTCTAATCTTAAGTGAATAATACACTTAACAGAAGTTCTCAAGATACACAAACAATCTGTTTTCAAGATTCAGTTTTGAGTTTCTGTTAACATAAAGACAAACTGTTCTTTTAAGCTGAACATCTGTCATCTGTTTAGCTAAATATTGTGGTTGTACCCTATCAATTAATTCTCTTTTGCTTTACTTATTAAGCCAAAGGAGGCACTTTTCTTGTTCATTGCTGAAGTTAATTGCCATACCGAGATCTGTTATTACTTCCTCAATTGGTTGAATATACATGCTTTTTTAGGTCTTCTTTTCTCAAAAAATCTTTATATCTCTGTCATTTTATGGATTTGCAGTTGATCCATAGTTTTTTTATTTTTAAAATTTTTGCATTTGAAAATGCTGCTACTAATGCATAAGGAAAGCCTCTCACCTCATTGGTTCTTCAGTGAAATACCCCTTCTAATCCTTTCTTTTGTGTGTCAGTATTTAAGCATGTCCACTGATCACTAACCAGTTAAAGATCTATGTTGGAGCTAAAGTCAACCAGGGGTCTTTTCTCTTCATTTTGCTGTATCAAGCATCAATGTTACTTCTAATACTTATTTTTTCTTTATATTTTATGTCTTATTGCATGAGTAACAATTATTAGTTAAATTTTAAATCCACAGGTTTGGTTTTACTCTTGTAGTTCCGCAACTGTATTTTTCAGCTGACCATCTTAAGTACATAATCTACAGCAATAAATTTGCATCTATTTCTGCTCTGCATCCTTTCTCATCTTTTGCTTACCCCTCTGGTGGCTTCTCATACATGTTCTTGTGAAATATGAACTGTTCTGCCGATTCTCTTCCACTTCTGTATCTCAATCAGCAGAATTAATTAATTAAAGCACCAAAAGTTAAGTCCTTGAGGGTGTTTTTTTCCTTGTGTGTGTGCAAGTTTCTGATTGATTTTCCCCCTCGTTTTGGTGTTGGTCTCTTGTTTGCAGGTGACTGATAACTACTACAGGCCAGATCTGACTAAAGCAGCTCTTGCACGGCTGAGTGTGGTGCATCGTAGCCTTAAGGTTGCCAAATCTGGTGCCAAGAAGAGGAACAGGCAGGCAGTTCAAGCAAGAAACTAGCTGTCCTACAATTGTTTCGGTTTGGTTCACGGAGTTTTGAACTGAAGAGATTGTTGTCAACCTGGATCACACAACTTTTTTTGTTATTGTTAATTTCACCAGAAGAATTTACAGTCTAGTTTTAATTAGATCGTGTGATGCTATTACTGCTAGTAAGAATTTCCAATTCAATGTTCTACTACTGCTCATTCTTGTGAAATGAGGTGTGTGAATGTTTTAATCTTTCTGTTCCTTCTAGAGTTATTTAAATCTACTTTGACCTGTGAGTAACTATGTGGAGGAATGTTTCATCAATGGGAGGCTAAATCTCTGTTGTAGTGCTGAATTGCTTCTTTTAGGATATTCTTATCTTTAAAGCGTAACATACATTCATCATTTTGTTCATAAAAAATCTTCTTGCATTTTAATTTTCAGATTATTATTGGTTTGTCAAAGTCATTTTTTCTTTGGTTGCGTTTAAATAAGTTGATTGGGTTAGTGCGCTCCAACGTGCATGACAAGCACGATGCAATTTATATATTAAGAAACAGTAATGCTTTCTAATGTCTTCTCAAAAGACACTATTAAACGTCATATCTAAAGAGTAGCAGTGCCTCCAACGACTTGATTCAAAATGGAATTCGATTTGGGTGCAACATCTTTCGCACTCAAAATTAGTCAGTGGTTTTTCTTTTTGCAAATAAGAAAGAAATGGCGATTTCCAACAAAGTAAAAAAAAAATTAATGTTCACTTATTCTCTTAGTTTTTCTCTCAGCTTTTTTTTGTTTGGTTTGTAAAAATAAAGATCTTGGACGTTTTAGGCAAATGGTTCGGGTCAATACTATTTAAATGAGAAAAATCAGATCAAAATGAGTCGATTAATTTTCCCCTTTCCTATTATGTCTTTTTTTTTCCCTCCCTTTTCTTTCTTTATTTTGTCTCTGTCGTTGGCTTGTCTGGCTACATAAGGAATTGCCCCTAAGTTTCTCATGAGTATCCTTCGTACCTCTCTTTCATTTTTCCTCCACAAAAAGCTCATTAGCTTTGAGAAGCCTTAATAGAATCTCAAGTTGGTCCATAATCTATTTGAGAGTCAAGAATATGATCTTGGGCAGTAGGATTGTCTTAGTGTCATATGCTAAGTTGAAGAATGATTCGTTCGAGTTAGTCGGAGCTCATTGACCTCAGTGTCTTTTACCCTAGTAATCCTCTTTTTTAATCCTTCAATGTTGCTCGGTTGATGACTTTAGTTATGCTATTAGTCTATGAGTGAGCTATCGAACTGAACCTAAGCTGAATCCCGTAGGAACGATAGAACTCCTAAAATTTTACTTTATTGAACTGTGCTCCATTGTTAGTGATGAGGGCCATCGGAATTTTGAATTGGATGATTATGTTTCTCTAAACAAATTCTTCCATTGGCTTCTTCAAGATCGACACCAAGGGCTCGACGTCCACGTACTTCGTAAAGAAATCAAACCCCATGATGAAAAACCTTCGTTAGCTGGACATCGATGAAAAAGGCCCCAAGAGGTCTATTCCCTATTGGGTGAATTGCCAAATACTATCAATCGAGCTCCAAGGGATCATGAATTGGTGTTACACCCAAGCATACCTCTAGCACCTTTGCATATAGTCGATCGTGTCCTTGCTCATGGTCAACCAATAAAAGCCTTGCCCTCCCCTTAAAGCCCAGAGTACGCCCCCCGATATGCTTCCCATAGATGCCTTCATGCACTTCTGCCCTCCTTCTATTGTTAAAATATTATTGTTTTGATGCCGTCAACAGGGGATCAACACGACTCGATTCTATCTCAAATGCATAAGATCATCTGAGTTACTCGTGTGATAATTGAGTGAGGAGGTTGGAGTAAAGGAAAAGCCAACTAAAGTGATTCTGAGGTGGCAATGGAGTATCCGAGATTGTTTTGGGGTTGAGCCAGGATGGGCTCTAGTTTCCTTAAGGGCCCTATACAAAAGGTCAACATCGAGAGAGATTTTCTAACTTGAATCATCCAACGAACAATTGGAGTTAAAACAATAGAGGATCAAAGTTTGATCCCATCACGGATCAACTTTTATTCAGTCGACTTTTAAAATCTTATAATTTCTAAATCTAGAGAGCCAAAAGATTAGTTGCACTATGTAATATTTATTGCTACACTGGGAAAAGTTACTCAAGAAATATGGATTCATGTTTTTTTACTAATGAAAATGTTTCATTTGTTAAAAAAAAAAAGAAGATATCAAGTTTTAGTTGAAAGACAATAACGAGGGTCATTTTTTCCAGTAACTTACATATAATAAAGCTCATGGAATATAATCTTTCCTGTGCATTGATTTATTAAATTGTTGCCACAATAATTTTCATATTGTAAATTAAAAAATGAGCTTACCGGTGGAAGAAAAAATGTGGGAGAAAATCACAGTATCATGTTTATTTTTTATGAATATTTGGTAATTAGTTAAGCATTCCTTTATTGTTGCTCCCTTTCATTCCTTTTATTAAACACAGAATCTGTCAGCAGGTCCTTCGACATGCTATTGCATGATAATAAAAGTTTTCTTTCTGGTTATAGAATTTTTAGTTATTTATGCAAGAATAAAATATGTAATATACTTTATGTAATATAAATTTTTTTAATATTATAATTGAAATCAAATAACATTAGATTAGTTTTTACGATAGGTACCTTTTTTAAGGAGAACTAGACATTTTACCTATCCTTTTACAAGAACACTTAGATTGATAGAGAAATCATAATATCTCAACTGTCCTTTATACGAGAATAGAGGATTTAGAATAAGTTATTAAAAGAGTTCCTTCCATCAAAAATAAATAATATGAACTTATTTTCTATTAACCAATATTTGTCATTAGAATCCAATTAATTATATTATATATCTTATTTAATTATAAAAATATATATAATCTAATGATTTATTCTTAGAATTATATATAGTTTATATATGATAAACAATTAACTTCCACCTATAGAGAATCTGCTGAACATTGCAGTAGGAAACTTTTGTTTCTGTTGTTGGCACACACCAAGTGCAGAATATTTATCATTTTTTGTCTGTTGCAATTGTGTTTGTATATTGCTAGTGCTCATAGTGGTTTTATGTTTTGTGAAATTTTGAAGTATTGGATAATCTAACCATACTGTTGTGGATTGTTGCAACTAGAAATTATATCATGGTTATTAAAGAAGGATTCATTTTCTTTTTTTTCTCTTAATTTTTAACGATATATGGCTAATGGATTTCTTGCTATGTTGCAAATGCAGGTGGATGCCATCCAGCGGTGTGGCGGACAGAAGAGTGCTGATGGACAGCGCTTCCGCATGGGTGGTGGTATTTTGTTCGTGGAGTATTCTAAAAACTCGTGAACCGAAAGCACGCAACAAAATCATGGCCGAAGGAAGAGAATTCGAGGTGCAGAAACATCGATGTGCACTGATGTTTATTCGCTTTATAAGTTAGCTTGAACTGATAGATTGCCTGTTTGGGTTTGGGTTTGGGTTTGGGTTTGGGTTTCTCATGAAGCATCCAATAGGGAATTTCTAGATGAGGGAGGATATTGAATTTATATAATCATTAGTTGCATTCATTCCTTATCTAACTTTAAATCGTATTTGTGATCAAATATTTAAAATATGCAGTTTGGCAGCAGAGAACATCTTTGAAACAAATTTTCATATGCCACCGGAGTTCTTAGTTTTATTTAAAAAATTCAATATGATAAAAATTATGGGATCTTAGTCCAATTTAAACTTTTAATATCATCAATAATAATAATAGATTTATAATAAATCTTTTTCAGAATAATCAGAGGATCATAATAATATCAAAAATATACATCTTGACTTAATATTAATATATCATCATCGTCATATGAATTTCATAAAAAAAAAATAGATTTCATTAAGTAGATATAATAAAAAAAATACTTTAGAAATAATAAAATATAGATCGGTACTATTAAAATTATAAAATTGATAGTAAAAATTATTCACATAAAATTTGGATCAAAACCGATGAAATTTAACGACTTGATCTTGTAATAAAAAAATTAAAACCTTAACTTTCTCTCTCTTCTCTTTGTTCTTTCTTTTCACAGCCATAGTTTCCCTTAGCAAGCTTCTGTTCACGCACCTCTCGCTGTGCAGTTTAGCGAGAACATCTTGGAAACACATTTTCAAGTTTGTATGTGACCAGTGTTAGGAGGTCTTTGAACGTCTTAGTTCAAAGGTTTTAGGTGTTAAAAGCCTGGTGGTCAGGGATTGTAATTTCTGATTTTTTATTATTTAATTATTTATGACTTTCTGTTGGGAACTTAGATTTATACAAAGTATGATTTATTGAAAATTAGATTTAAACTTTTTTCATCTCAGGTTAGATTAAATCTACGGTAGACTCTTGCTGTGATTACTTAGGGAGGTTTTAGATATTGTAGACAGTGACGTAATCCTTGTATCCTAGTTATTCTCTTATGATTATTGCTAGAGTTTAGGGCAAGAGATTGAGATTTGTATATTCATTATTCTCATAGTGGATTATCTGTAGTTTGCCCTGTGGTTTTTATCCTTCACATTGGAGGGGTTTTTCACGTATATCTTGGTGTTATATTTGATTGTGATTTCATTTAATTCTGTTCATATTATGGTCTTCTAGTACTTGTTCATATACAAAAGTTATTCCATAATATATTCCCATCAGTGCTTACTTGAAATTAGATTTAAAAATTTTTAAATATAAATATAAACTAAAAATATCTGTTTTTGTCGGCCTTGTAGTAAAAGAGAGTTTCCGTGTTAATAGAGTTGTAGACTTGGAAGAATTAAAATCAAATATGACGTTTTAATTTGTTGCCATAATTATTTTTGTTGGTTTCTTTTAACATATCAAATATAGATCAAATAATTGTTTTCTAGAATCAAAACCGAATTTTGATTTAAAAACAATCTTAATAGATCCAAAAATAATGGATTAAGAATGTTTCTATAAAATTTGTCAAATCCATTATAATATGTATGAAATCCTACAACAATTAATAAACATATTAATACGGAAGCGTACCTGATGAATCCATTAGAATATTTTCTGAATTAATTGGTGATTTGGTCTTCCAATTGCAGAGTATCCTTAAGAACTTTAGCTTTCTCCTTGACGGGTGAAGAGAAACTTCATTCGATACTGTAACCGGGGACCATAACCTTATTTATAGTCATAACTGATGAATCTACAATTATGATTATATTCATAATTGAAGAATCTACAATTATGCTTCAAGAGTTTCATATTTCTAACTTATCTCGTCATTAAGTTAGAAATATGACTGATGGTATCTACACAATTAATTTTCATAATAATAATTATGTCCCTTAGCCAAATAACTTTACTTTAATTTGATCACTTTAATTTTGACTAATAAAAAATAATGGCTTAACATATTTAATTATACATGTGTGACCCTTAAAATTCTAATAATCTTCCACTGAGTCACATATGTATCCTTATAAATATGTTATACTTTATGAGCTCAAAACTATTACCATTATTAAACAGGACATATAAAACAATCTCGTCCATTGGTCATATTAATATAGGACCAAAGCGGTCTTCGCTATATCAATCATAGCTAAACCCATCAATGATCACTAATATTAACATAACCAAATGACATAGATCAATTATGAAATGTGTAATATGAAAATTACATGAATGTGATCTGTACATGTCAATTTTCAACTGGTCCATCTTTATCTTTATGAGATCATTAATAACTTTAATAGCCATAATGTATAAAGTATAATAAACTGAAGCTTTATTTCTGATCAGAAAATATCTGTACAAATACAGAATCTGGCATAGAACATATAACAAACGTATGACAGACTCTCACTAAACTAAAGTTTCCTCAAATTCTAATATACTCATATGAGCAGTATGCTCATGAAAGACCTTGGGCGGTATACCTTTTGTGAGAGGATCTGCCAACATAAAGTTTGTTCCCAAATGTTCTATAGAAATTTGTTTACTTTGTACCCTTTCTTTCATAACTAGGAACTTGATGTCAATGTGCTTTGACTTAGTCGAGCTCCTATTGTTGTTGGAGAATAAAACAGCTGATTTGTTATCACAGTATATCTTTAGTGGTCTTTCAATCCCTTATACTATTTGCAGCCCTGTGACAAAATTCCTCAGCCAAATTTCATGATTGGATGCCTCAAAACATGCTACAAATTCTGCTGCCATAGTGGAAGAAGCAATAAGAGATTGCTTGGCACTACGCCAAGAAATTGCCCCACCAACCAACATATAAATGTAGCCCGAAGTGGATTTCCTACTATCTTGGCATCCAGCAAAATCGGAGTCAGAATACCCAATGATCTCCAAATGGTCTGATCTCCAATATATGAGCATATAATCTTTTGTTCTCTTTAAATATCTCATGACTTTTTTAGCTGCCTTCCAATGATCCATTCCAAGATTGCTTAAGTATCTGTCTAACACTCCAACAATGTATGCTATATCCAGACGCGTACAAACATGTGCATACATTAGACTCCCTACAGCTGATGCATAGGGAATCTTCTGCATTTCTTGAGTTTCCAGATTTCCTTTAGGGCACTGATTGAGATTGAACTTGTCTCCCTTTGCGACAGGGGTGTCTCCTGATTTGCTATCATACATGCCAAACCTTTTGAGTACTTTATCGATATAGCTCCTTTGTGATAATCCTAGAATACCCCGGGATCTGTCTCGGTGTATTTGGATTCCTAATACAAAAGAGGCGTCACCAAGATTTTTCATCTCAAAATTTCTAGATAGAAATCTCTTGATTTCGTGCAATAAGCCTATATCATTTGTGGCAAGCAGAATATCATCCACATACAATATCAGGAAAATAAATTTGCTCCCACTGAATTTGTGATACACGCAATTATCAACAGCGTTCATCTCAAAACCAAATGAGATAATTACTTGATGAAATTTGTGATATCACCGACGGGATACCTGTTTTAATCCATATATGGATTTTATCAATTTATAAACCATTTCTTTGGGTCTCCTGACACAAAGTATTCTAGTTGTGCCATATAAATTATTTCATCAATGTTTCCATTGAGAAATGTTGTTTTAACATCAATCTGATGAAGCTCTAAATCAAAATGTGCGGCTAGAGCCATAATTGTCCTAAAAGAGTCCTTCGTTGAAACCGGAGAGAATGTCTCTTTAAAGTCAATCCCTTCCTTTAGAGTATAACCCTTTGCTACAAGACATGCTTTATACCTCTCCACATTACCTTTAGAATCCCTTTTGGTTTTAAAAATCCATTTACAACCAATGGGTTTTACACCTTCTAGTAATGGGACAAGTTCCCAAACTTTATTGTCTTGCATAGACTTATACTCTTGATTCATTGCTTCAATCCACTTATCTGAATTAGAATCTTCCATGGCTTGATAGAAGTTGATTGGATCATCTTCCATTATACCACTACTTTCTTCATGTTCTTGGAGAAATACCATATAATCGTCCGAAATGGCACTCTTCCTTTCCCTAGTGGATCGTCGCAAAGGTGCTGGCTCTTGCGGCACAGATTCTTGAGGATGTTGAGTTTGTTCCTCATGAATAATTTCTTCGTACTGTATGGGAGTTGAAATGACTATATCCTTTTGAGGTACAGATTTTGCCACGTGGCAACTATATGAATCGCATCAGACTGAACCAATTCTTCCTCAAAGGTAAAATCTTTAATCTTATTTCTCCCCCCAAACTCAATATCCTCAAAAAATGTAGCAATACCCATCTTAAAAATATTTCTTGATTTGGGATCATAAAATTTATAACCCTCAGATCACTCAGAATAACCAATAAAGTAACTGCTCATTGTTCGGGGTGCCAATTTATTTTCATTAGGCCTGTAAGGCCTTGCCTCAGCTGGACAACCCCATACACGAAAGTGTTTTAGACTAGGCTTTCTCCCAGTCTAAAGTTCATAAAGAGTTTTTGCAGTTGCTTTAGTTGGTACTCTATTAAGAATGTAAGCTGCAGTTTTTATTGCTTCTCCCCAGAGTGACTCTGGCAAAGTAGATTGAGAAATCATACTTCTTACCATGTCCTTAAGTGTGCGGTTTCGTCTTTCAGCTACACCATTCATGCTAGGTGACCCAGGCATTGTATACTGAGGGACAATTCCACACTCCTCTAAGTATAAAGCAAATGGTCCTGGACGTTGTTCACCTGAGCCGTCATTTCTGCTGTAATATTCCCCTCTACGGTCAAATATGACGTTTTTTATCCTTTTGCTGAGTTGATTTTCAACTTCAGCTTTAAATGCTTTGAACACATCCAAAGACTGACATTTTTTCATGTATTAGATACAGGTATCCATATCTAGAGTAATCGTCTATAAATGATATGAAGTATTGTTGACCGTTCTATGAAGGTATAGGAAATGGTCCACAAATATCTGTATGTATCAATTCTAAGACGTCCGTAGCTCTATATGCACCTGATCTCTTAGGTTTGGTTTGTTTACCTTTAATGCATTCGACACAAACATCTAGACTTGATAACTCAATGGGATCAAGAATCTCATATGTCACAAGTCTTTCAACTCTATTCTTAGAGATGTGACCCAAACGTTTATGCCATAATATACCAGAATTTTTAATTTTATATTTAGTACCTCGTAATTCCGCATTCAAGATTTCATGATAGGATACTATAGTATCAAGTAAATATAGATTGTCATAAGTCATAAGTGAACCAGTTCCAATCATATTTGAATTTAAAGACAAAGTAAACTGATTGTTTTCAAATGAACAAGAATAACCAGATTTGTCCAAATAAGAAACAGAAATTAAGTTTCGTCTAAATGACGGTACAATAAAAGTGTCTTTTAAATCCAAATAATATCCAGTACACAATAACAATCTAAATATGCCTATAGCTTCCACATCTACCGATTTTCCGTTCCCTTGCATTGATACACTGATGTTAGTTGTTGCATCAGAGTCTAACCACTAAGTGTTTCTAGGTACTGAAGTTAAATTGACTTCTGAACAAACCAAAGTAAGGAATGTTCTCTTTTTAGCACGCCAAGCGTGATATTTGGCATAGTCCTTCTTTAAATGCCTAGATTTCTTACAAAAGAAACAAGTATCATCTTTATTTTGTTTCTTCTTTACTGGACCCTTATCAGCCTCATTCTTTTCAGATTTGTATTTTCTTTTCTTGCCCTTAAAGTTGGTTTCGTTTAGAACCAGTACTAAATTGAGGTTAGCAGATATTTTTACAAGAGAACCTAAATAAGATAACAATAGATAACAGAAATTATGCTCATAATTATTACTGTAAACTTAAGTAAATTCAAATAATGATATAACCCATCTCAAGATACCAAGTGCAACATTAATATCTTGTCTTTGGACTTCAATATTAATTGCTAGTGGTAGTCTCGTTGTAATGATCAAACACTGATAATAAGACATGTCAAATGATAGACCCTTCTTTGGATTGATTTATCATTTACATGTATAACTTTATAATTGTCACGTGTTTACCATTACAGGTATGTATAAAATCTTGCCAGTCATTAACCTTCCTTTGGGCCGGATAATTACCACATGGATATAAATACACACTGCATTTAATATTTTCATGAGAAATGTTATATATGAGAGGTCACTTTGACGACTTCATATATTAAATTACTCAATCTAATATTAAACAATCACTAATTGAATTTGGATCATATTAGTCAAATTGGTTTGATCTTAATTTGTTGACTAAAATATTTAAAGCATGTAAATCATTCAATTTATGTCAACAAACAACTTTATAAAACCAATATTATGTTTAAACCAATATAATATTGTAACAATATAATTATTAATTAAATTTACATATTGCAACAACTTAATTAAATCAACATAATATTACAACAATATCTAATTAATTAAATTTATATAAATTTAATTAATCAGATAAACTCCAGAGAAAATTTGGGAAATTAATGTCTTGTAGTGCAAAAATGAATTTGCATACTGATGAAAAGGAAAAGACATGAAGAGAAAAAGATATCTCAAAATTAAAGTGATATAAGAAAAAGGTATGCTATAACATGATTACATAAAAGCATCATCTTTCACAACGATGATAGAACTAAATCACTCCAAAATAGCATGATTACATAAAACCATCATCTTTCCCAATGATGATAGAACCAAATCACTTTAAAATACTGATGAAAACATCATTAAAATATATGAAAAACAAGTCTAAATGTTCATCATCATTGGAGGATGGCTATGATACCACTTGTTGGTTTTTTTTAACATATCAAATATGGATCAAATAATTGTTTTCTAGAATCAAAACCGAATTTTGATTTAAAAACAATCTTAATAGATCCAAAAATAATGGATTAAGAATGTTTCTATAAAACTTGTCAAATCCATTATAATATGTATGAAATCCTACAACAATTAATAAACATATTAATACGGAAGCGTACCTGATGAATCCATTAGAATATTTTCTGAATTAATCGGTGATTTGATCTTCCAATTGCAGAGTATCCTTAAGAACTTTAGCTTTCTCCTTGACGGATGAAGAGAAACTTCATTCGATACTGCAACCGGGGACCATAACCTTATTTATAGTTATAACTGATGAATCTACAATTATAATTATATTCATAATTGATGAATCTGTAATTATGCTTTAAGAGTTTATCTTCGTAATTATGCTTTAAGAGTTTCATATTCCTAACTTATCTCGTCATTAAGTTAAAAATATGACTGATGGTATCTACACAATTAATTTTCATAATAATAATTATGTCTCTTAGCCAAATAATTTTATTTTAATTTGATCACTTTAATTTTGACTAATAAAAAATAATGACTTAACATATTTAATTATACATGACCCTTAAAATTCTAATAATTTTGTCATATTCTAACGTGAAACTAGCCTGCGTTTTATGTCATGCAACTAAAAAATGCTTCGTGATACTTTTGCTCAGAAGCAATTCAGGGAATCAAAAGCTACGATGAGAAGTGGCGACCAGGGGGGTCTTCAAGGGTTCCAGCGTACCTGATGATCCAACTCAAGTATTGGACAGATCCGAGCATGGAACAAATGTTCAGCTGAAGCTTGAATCATCTTCCAAGACACAGCACAAAAGGTGATGGATAGGATGCGAATTCCAGTTTCCTATGATGATCTGCTACAAAAGAGTGAGATAGTTTAGAAAAACTACTTGATCATGAACAGGAAAGCGGCAGCCAAATCTCAACCTTACTATCGTTTTTTACTCGCAAATCCATCTTCGTCTCTGGCAGCTCGTATGTGCTGACGAGATGAAATTGTCTCCCTTCAGGACAGAAAGAATACTAGTGAGTGAGATGGACTTTTTTAATGAATGTCTTGATCATATTTATCCTCTAAACGTCTCTGACAATGGATTAGTCTGTTTTGTTATGATTATGTTGCTAGAATAAGGTTAATTTTAGTAGGCTGTGGACAAATCCACTAATTACTAATTTTTTTTGTTAAGCTGTAATTGTCAAAAAAAAAAAAAAGGGGGGGGGGGGGCAAAAAAAAGACTTGACATCTTATTTTTCTCAGCGATCCTTTTATTTTTTGAATTTTTGAATAATATTTTATTGAGTTTAATGAGAATTAAATAAAATTTTATTTATTATTTATTTATTATTAAGAGGGATAGATTTTAGGTGGAACGGAGAATATATCTATTTCTTTTCATAAATATTATTCAACTTTTAATAATGGAAACGATCATTCTTTTTTCCCTCCTTTTCTACAATAATGGAAACAATTGAGTATGTATTTCTTCAGATACTTTAGCTCAGCTTGTTTGATCTACTTATTTGCATCAGTAAAATTTATGGTTTCTTCTCGTCTAGTCACACTTGTTGATTATTATTATTATTATTATTATTATTATTATTAAATCTATGTGCCTCCTTCCTCGAACAAGATACGGGCACGCGAGAGGTCCGCCTTGCCCATCCCCTCGTCTTCGTGTTGCTCGGCTGCGGAGACCGATCGACGGATCCATGGAGCTAACCGCGAAATGGCGAAAGAAGCATCGTGGAGGAGGCGAAGATGGTATCGAGGACGACTCCCACCCCATCGACTCCCAAGGTCCGGGATTCCTTCGTCTAATTGCGCTCCATTTCTATAGGCTTCTCCGTCAGGGTATCAAGATCGACTCGTTTCCGGTTTCTTTTTCCTTGTACAGATCAAGAGGAGATGGTTCGATCGATCGAGAGGGAGCACGCTCGACAGAGTCGTATGTGGAGGGTTTGTTTCACCTTTTCTAATTCTTCTTCCGGCCCTTCTTGAAACCCGCACCCTGGTTCCCTGTTCCCAAATTACGGTTCGTTTTTGGTTTATGATTTGCATTGAGATGTTGTGCGGTTCTCGCAGCGTGTTTTCGCTGGATTTCTCCTCGGATATACCGCGTTCATGGTCTACTCCATCTTCCAGCAAGCTTGGTATCCATGGGAACTGGTAACGACTAGTTTAATCTTGTTCCGCATGTTAGGATCTTTAAACCTTTTTGTTGAGATGAAGTTCTTGTATGGCAATTAGCCTGTATAAGGGATATCATATCAGGTTTCAATGCTTAGAAAAAGAGGATGAATTTTCGACACTTAGATTTCATTTTTTGAAAATTCAGTGTTATGTTACTTTTAGCTCAGACAAATGATCATGCGATGTTTGACCATGTATAGTGTGCTTTGTTTAACCCTCCTCTATGGGTAATAGATTCAGTAGCAATCTTGTTTGTGAGGCATTTCTTGTTCATGTCTTTGGTGAATTTGTCCTAATCTTTCTGGACCTCTGTGAGGCACCCTTTAAATAACTTCTTTGACACAATGAACCTTGTGAACACCACCAAACATCTCAACCTCCGAAATATATTTTTTTCTTGCCCATCCAACATTTGGAACTATTCAATCAGGTGGTTCTTGTGCTGAACGTTGACAACCTTTGCCTTATTTCTGCATAACTTTACTGGAATAACCTATGCCTCTTGAGTCTGTTTGCACTAGCATTCAGCATTCACTTTTGTTATTCAATTCTTGACAATCCACTTCTGCTTATGAGCAGCGTTTTCATGCTTATTTCATGGAAGAAATGCAAAGCTGGATGACCATATCTGCAGGTTTGTTTTTCTCTGCTTCTTGTTCTTTACTGGCGTTTAATGAATGATCTTAACTTCACAAATGAGTATCATTCATCTATACACAGTTTAAATTCATTCTAGAATTTTGTCAGGATTAGGGACATCAAATATACTATTTGATTATTTTGTGCCGTACTAAAATATAAAATAATAAAAGGCAATTATGAAACCAACTATGCCTTTGGATCATAATTTTGAACAATTAGAAAACTACAATATGTAGTAAGAAATATTGACACTAGTGAACAATTTATGGGAGTTCCAATAGAAGATAAGGTGTGAAATTAATTTAGTTGGTATAAATACATTCAAGAAAGAATTAAAAGAAAAAATTTATAAGACAGTTGCTAGGTCAATCATGCTCTATGGATTTGAATTTTGGTGATAAAAAATTCTGTACAAAGAGTTTGTTGATGTAATACTAAGATGGATGTATGGAGTCACTATGAAAGAGCGATTTTTTTTCCATTTTTGAACAATTAGTTGTTACTTTGATAAAGTATAAAATGAGGAACAATCATCTATTGATGGTATTGACATGTTCTAAGAAGACTTATAGAAGTCTTGGCTAGATAAGATGATGCAATTAGGTGAGAGGTACAGGGAGATCCAAAAAAGACTTATAGAAGTCATGGGTAGATAACATGATTCATGAAAAAATGGGTTGCTTTGGTTCTTTTCGCTTCACAAACATGCAGACCAACTTGGCCTACAAAAACTAGGGAAAAACACACGAAAACCAAGCGGAGCACAAAGCTAAACAATTGTACAAGAAAACAAAATCGACAAATAGTCGATTGACAAAGGTGTTGCGGGAGTGTGAGGATCATCCATGACATGCTCCCTTACTGAATCTGTCGATGCCCTCATTGATGCTTGCTAGCAGGCAATTGGTCATTGCGCAATCTTGCGGTTTGACTTGGTCTAAAAAACTAGGGAAAAATACATAAATGCCAAGCAAAAAACAAAGCTAAGCAGCTGTACAAGAAAACAGTTGCCCAAGGCTGTCCAATGATTGCTCGCCAAAACAAGCTGAAAGGGGCCAAAACAACCCCCATTTTCGCGTGTATCGGGTTGAATTCTTTAAGGCGATCGTGTGGTGTAAAATTCAACCATCTCAGATACCTGTAATCGCATAGGTGGCATAGGACTGTATAAGGCTTTGGTAGAGTGTCATGATCAATTTGGAAAACACGAGCTTGTACACAAATCATGCGTAATCATGCCAAGCGACTTGACTCTTGGTTAAATGGCCATTGCTGGATTTCAGTTGTCTTTTTATTGTTTGAAGTCCTTTTATTCTCTTTCCCTTCCAAGACTTTGCTGAATTGATTAAGTGTCTCACTTTTGTACGGGGCGTTGAGACTTTTTCGTTGCTCGTTTTCAAATATAACCAACTTCTTTTTCAGACTATAAAAAGAGGGCTGCAGGAGATCTGTGTGAGGTTGCATTTTGGTTAAACTTTGGAATGACTATTGTAAGGGGGCCTCAAGACTTCGAGTAATTCAAGGTCCATGGCATTTAATATCAAAGTTGGCAATCAATTTGGGCAAACAACAAGGTTCATGCACTCGCCAAGACAAAGCACCCTGCTGAGTTGAGCAAGACTACACAAGGGGATAATAGCCCTTCACGCTCATAGCGGGTGCCCATGTGTAGACTCATTTATAGGCTGCTAGAGCCATTCAAGAGTAGTGGGCAATTAAAATGGTGATCCAAAAGTTGGCAACTTACCTCGAGTGAAGGATGTGTAGTCTAAACTATTAGCTTTAGGGAAGCATAAGAATAAGAAAGAGAGGCTTACAATGTTGTCCTTTAAGCTAGCATGGAGGAACTCAACCAGAGCCAACAACAATTATTTAGGGTACAAAACTCTCAAAAAGAAGTTGAATCTTGGATTGATCAAATGGAATTTCAGGTCGATCGACTGCTAGAAGATGCCATAGAGTCAACACTTATAAGAAGTCATGGCAGATCTTACAATAAGAATTATGGTACTCACAAGGGCTCTACATGTGTGAGGGTGCAATACCTGCGTTTTTGCGCCACAAAACTTGGAAGCACCCAAGCTACATTGGTACGGAGTGTTAGAGATGCAAAAGAACTCGAGATCTTTCTATTTGATGCAATGTATCTTACAAACATGCATCGATGAGGGTATTGACAAATTAAATAAATAGAATGTCACGGATAATCATTGCACACTTGTAACACCTTCATCAACGGATCATTCATCACCTTTGTTTTCATGTTCAATAGCCTTGCTTGTATTTTTGCTTTGTTTTTGAGTGTTTTTCCCTAGTTTATCATTGAATCAAGTTGAAAATGACTAAAACATCCTCATTTTCACGTGTCATGGATTGAATTCTTCAACACAGACATAGGGCATAAGACGTCAGCCATCTCAAACCCTTACAATCACACAAGTGGCACGTGGTTGAATGAGGCTCCGGTATAGTGTAAGTGATCGAGCTTGTACGCAAATCATGCGCAAGCTTGCCAAGCGACTTGGGTTAAGCGACCATTACTGGACTTGTGACTATCTTTTTAACTTTTAAAGTCCTATTCTCTTTTCTTTCCAAGTGTTTGCTAAATTTCTTCAGTGATGCACTTTTGTGTGAGACATCGAGACTTGTCTCCCGCCTTTAGAATCTAACCAACTTAAGATTATAGGTCCTTCGGGACTTGTGCATGGTTGCATTTTGGGATGCCTATCGCAATGAGGCCTCATAACTTAGGTAATTCCATATGAGTCCGTGACAGTATGATATGACCCTCCGTGGGAGACCGGTTCACCATGTTCTTCAGTCCTTCTGGCTCTTTATCAATTTACATGGTTTTCTTATTTTGACTATGCATCTTTGAGATGTAATTAGTAAGGGGACTTACAATGGTGCATGGTAATTTGGGTTTACCAACATAATTCTTGGTCGCTATGTTCTAATCCATAGAAGCAACATGCATCATCTCTTGATAAAAATGGCAAGACTTCTCGTCAGCAGGATCAATTTAATTTGAAAACTTATGGTTAATAATTCATGTTTCCTAGACTTGGTCAACATAGTTTATTAAAGAGGATCAATGTTGTGACATTTACTATAGCTTGGTATGGAGGTGGTCAAGCTTTTTCTAAATTATGAATATTTTGGTCCAAATTTGATGTTCATTTAATGCAAAAGAAGCACAAGTTTGTCTTGAAACTCATTGATTGCAAAAAACATGACATTATAAAGTTGTTCTTGTTGATGGCTACCCAAGGGATGGAAGTTTACCTCACTTATGGTAGTAATCTTATAGCTCTTATGGTGTTGCAGAATGTCATCTATATATATTTCTATTTTTAAATTGTAAATAAAACTTTGCCAACCATTTACTTGGTATTGATTGCTTTAGTTTTCAGATAATGTGCATATTTTGCAGATTGGGTTGCTGTTCTAGCTTGTTCATTCGCAGTCAGGGGTCTAGCTTCTAGCTCGAAGTCTTCCCAACAATGGTTGTGGTATTCATGCTACGTTGGCTTGCTTCATGCCGTCTTTTGGTTGATTTACATGTTCAGGTATGTATCATCTTTCTGAAGGTGGGGTGATTATCCACACTTTAACTTGGTTTTATGAAGATAAAAGGGAAGTATACTATTGTAATTCAGAAAAAAGAAGTGTCACTTTATGATGAGAGGATTTAGATGTGATTGTTCTCCCATTTTGCATTTAATGTTTTGTACATATCTTTTGCTGACTGATGTTGCCTTTTTCAGTTATTCTGGTTTCACTTATTTTTGCATCTTTTCTATTGTTTGTTAATTATTCTGTTTTTATTTTGTTAATTAACCACAAAGACATGTTTAATACATCGGTTTGCTTTTCGCCATCTTTTGATAATTTTGTGTTGAGGTAAGTATCATCTTTCTGAATGTGGGTGATTTTTCGCACTTATAACTTGGTTTTCACGAGGACAAGAAATTTTTAGAAAAAAGAAGCATCATTCAATGATGAGAGGATTTAGACAATGGAACATTCTCTCTTTCCCTTGAACATTTTTAGAAATATCATTTGCTGATTGATGTCCTCTTCTAGTTATTCAGGTTTCACTTTTGCTTCTTTTCTTTTGTTTGTGAATCAATCACACACAGCTTTGTTGGTGCTTGAATAAGACTCCTTTAGTGTAAGGGAAAATCGAATCAGTTATTGTCTTTGGACAACATACATTCTAAAACACCCATCTATGACCTTGGTTATCATTCTGGTTTCCCATATTCATGTGCTATAAGTTTTTACATCTAAATTGTAGGTTGCCAAAGTTTCGTTGGGATGTACTGTGGCTTCCTTTGGGTCCTTTGAGGTACTAATCTAGTCATATTATTTGCTTCTAAATTCTTTGTGGAATTTATTTGATGAGTTCAGATATCACAGGAATATGATAGATAACATAAATGATTAAATGTGCTAATCCACATCACATAACTAATCAAACATCTTTTCATAGAGCTATATCTAGATTATATTTTAATGTACTTGTTGGAGTCTTTCCAGTGGTGCTGGGATCTGCCTCTATGTGGACCATTTGCTGCATGAGTCACTGGAAGACGTAAAACAGCTTCGGAGCCACATGTATAATTTCAAAGCCCTATAAAGCTAGTGATGACATTTTCTCCATATGTGACCCGGCCTTTCTATATAAGTTTTTTTTTTTTCCAAAGAAAACAGTAGTATAGAGCAGTGAAATCTTTGTAATGCCTAGAGAAAAACTTCAGTTAGATATCATTCTCTAATGCTTCTTTCTGGGACATAGTTATGTGATGAGATTCATGCAGCACACACTGATATGTTTCTTGATACCTTTAGGAAGCTAGAGTTTAGATGTAGTGTTTGCTTAAAATCTTGCTCATCGTATCTGCATGTGTTCATTCCGCAGATGAGAGTTGATTCTTTTTCATCAAGATGAAAAACTTTTTGCTGCTATTTAATGTTGAATAGAACTAATTAGCTTTCAGGATGGCCATGTTATTTTTGTAGGGTTCTTGGTAACTAGAAATTGTACAGATTCAGGTCATTTGTTTTTTAAAATTAGAACTTCATGACATATGAGGAACCTGCAATATAATAGAAATAATGTCACCCCCTATTATTAAGGATCGAATTGGATTGGATGCACGATATTTAAGAAATCATATCTATAACCATTTCTAATATCAGGATACAAGAAATCATATCTATAACCACTTAATAGTAGGATACAAAATTTAGATATGGACAAATTGGTGTTAGTTTATGGCGATTTAATTGCTCAGTTGTGGATTCTGTATGTGTTTCATTATCTAGATGACAGTTGATTGTTTTCCATCAAAAATATTCTTTTGTTCCTATTTCATGTTATATAGATCTTATTAGCTTCAATCCAGGGTAATTACATATTATCCTTGTAGTTAACTATGATTAGTATCATAATTCCTATAGTTTAAAAAGTAACTTAGGGATCTCTATATTTATTAAAGTGAAATATTTATTTTTTAAATTATTAATTTTATATAAACCTCTTCTCCTTCGGCTCCGATTAGAGAGGCTTTTACATAAACTTCTTGTTGGTTCCCTCCCCTCTGATTCCCAACACTTTTGATCAAGAGAACATGTATTCTAGTTGACGTAGACTTGAACTGTTAGCCAAGAATATGATGACCACCCAACTGTTGATCGGAACGCTAATGGTGTTCCTCTCCACCAGATCCACCAGGTTAAACTTGGCGGTGTCATTCATTCACGGGATCATAGGTATCGAACCCTTTCTTGATGATGAAGAAGTTGTAGCCATGGAGGTGCAGCTTGTGGCTCTCCATCCCTAGAACGTTGGTTTCCTGCATCACCAACTTTGTGTCGGTGTTGAACGGAAGCACCATCAAGTAGGCCCCATTGCTCACCATCGTGTTGTTCGATGGAGCTCTGGTATAGTTGAATGGCATCAAGGTGACGATAGGGAAGTCTGGGGTGTAGATGCCTTTGGACTTCCTGGTGAAGTGTGCCTGGCTGAGAGCTGTCGTGGGTGACACGAACGAGATGTTGTTGACGGCTGTCATGAACTTGGTGCCATTGGGCCCTCGGCACATTTGTTTCTTCAGGCATGGTCTCGTCCCGAGCCCGACTGTGAAGAAGCAGCATCGGCCCATGGTTTGCGGCATGTTCGTCGGAAACAGAGCTGTCGCTAGACTAAGTAACTTGCCGGTGAAGTTTGCGACAGAGGAAGTGTCATTGAATGCCGGAAGGATTGGCTTGTAGAGCGGGAGATTCTTGTCAAAGCCGGTGGCACACGAACTGTGGGGCTTTTGGTACTCGAGCACGACAGCGACGTAAGCTGTTGACAGCGGCAGCAACGTGAGCTGCTGCATCCCGTCGCTCCACTTGGCGATGGTAACGGTTGAGCTTGACACGATGATCATGTCTTTCTCGTCGTCCTCATCTAAGAATAGCTGCTGCTCCAGCTCCTAAAATCGGTCTTGTCTTTCTCGCCGTCCTCATCTAAGAGTAGCTGCTGCTACAGCTCCTAAAACCGGTCTTGCATCGCGGAGGACGACCTATTATTGGACCCCAAGCCATTCATTATTTGCATGGCAGAGAAGAACATCTCCAATCACCTTGCAAACTCGGACGCTGACAAATTGGACGAAGCTAAGGAGGAGGAGCCTGAAGATAGGTCGATAGGACGAGGAGGAAGGTGGGAGGAAATGAAGGCAAGAAGTGTCCTTTGCTTTACGGATCAAAGGAAGAGCAGAGGAGGACGTTGGTCATCTAGCCCGATGATATCAAGATAGTCTCGGCGTTGAAGGGCTTCATGTAGATGGCATCGACATCGATGATGGTGACAGAATGGTTGGCAATACTGAAGAAGAGCTTGTCATTGACTACAACATTGGTCATCTGGCTCGGTGATATCAAGATAGTCTCGATGTCGAAGGGCTTCATATAGACGGCATCAACATCGATGATGGTGACGGAATGGTTGGCGATACTGAAGAAGAGCTCGTCATTGACTACAACGTTGATCAAGCACAAGAGGTACGTCTTTCCTGGCTTCGCTTTGAGCTTGAATGTATCTGCAATGGCGAACGTCCATGTTGTCAACATGCCCAACACATTTTGTGAAAGCCAAAAGGGGGGAACCAAAGGGGAGGAAAACAACTAAAAGTTTATGTGAACAGAACTAGAGAGGAAAAAAGTTTATATGAAATTAATAATTTAAAAGATAATAGAATTACTTTTTTATCCTTTTCATTTATATCATTTTTGTATATGACAGTAAATGTAATTTTTTTCGTCGATAAAATTAACGACGTAATGTCACAGACAAACTTCTAAACAGGATATTTGATGTAATGTTTATGTATGTCCGTGTCTTTTGGTATGTTCATGCTTTGCACAGTATGTAGAGGGACGATCGAAGGCTTAATAGTCCCATTTTAGCTCGGTCTGTGGTGGACCATTTTACCCTTTATTGTGCAATCACTCAGAGTTTGTAAAGTTTGTTTGTAATTTGCATTGGCTAATAAGTGTTTACAGGGATGATTGCTTGTGGATCCCGAGTGAGGCGTTTTCTCTAATCCGTTTTCTCTTTTGTAGGTCCTAAGGGACCATGGGAGGTTTCGGGGAGGCTGACTTTTGCGGACGGACACGCAAGGGTGCCGCACGACTTAGGCAAAACCAGCTAAGTCCGTGACAGATGGTATCAGAGCGGGACAAGCACTCATAGAAACACTTGGCATGCAAACGTGGGGGACCTAGCAAGGCTGCATTGAGGGCAGCTAGCACGCATGACCGTTTGGGGGAGAACGTGCATGGAGATATAGGGAAAAGGAGTCGCTTAGAGGAGCGGGCATCTGAGATTGACATTCAGAGGAATGACCAACCCTTCGTGCAAGAGACACCACGAGAACAAGTAAGCTTGGAAGAATGCGGAGCGCACAAAGGTTGGGATAGCTCAGTTTGAGCTACGGCTCAATGTTGACCACCATAATTGATGGTGCTCAAGGCAAGCGAGGCGCTTGGTAAAGGAGGAGACCACGCAAGGTGGAATGGGTTGTTTAGTGACCGAAAGAGTTTGCAAAGCTCACAGAGGTGAGGGGAATTGCTAACTCAAAGAATTTGGTACTCATGCAAAGGCTTGTATGCGAACGATGGAGTGTTCGTGGCCATCGCATGGTAATCGAAACTCGATGCCATGGAGCATTGAAACTTTCTCTTAGGCATGTGAATGATACGTCCGTAGGAGGCTAAAGTGTGTAGCGAGTTCAGTATGTTGCTAGGTCTTGAGTTGTGCAGTAGGGGCTGTATTGATGTGGAGTCGCAATCTAGCAAGTGCGTTTGCAGGAGGTAGAACAATGTGCAGTTTGTTCAGCAAATTGGAGTAGTCCAAGGGGATGGTAGTCTCTGAAACGAAGAGTGATGTTGCTCCAACGGGATAGATATCCAGGAGGAATAAGTCCCGACTCTCCAGAGGGAGAATCATGTGCAATAGACCGCACAGGTTGAGGAGTAGTACCTCAAAAACAACTCCATGAAGCTCAATGGACCGAGCAAGCGGTGAGGAGTCGTCGCATGATCTCGCTTGAGAGAATGCATTGGTGGATGCATTGCGAGATCAAGTAGGGGAGCGACCCAAAGCAACACAAATGAAGGCACACTTGGAGTCGATATAGAGATAAGACTCAAGGGAGGGCTGATCTTTGGAATGGTGGGCGTGAGGGCCACCATTAATTCAATGCAAAAACGAGGAGCGGAGCAACTTGGGTGTAACTTGGTGAAGTATCCAAGCCGCATGAAGTGAGCCAGCATAGAAGATGGAACATGGAGCGGAGGCGCATAGCTTCCCTTGGACAGAGGTCAAGGACATGAACTCTTGCAGAGGCAAGAGCAGGATCATGTTGTTCCATGGGTCCTTCATTCTGATGGAGTGGACTCGTCTTGCATGGTGCCAAAGACGAAGAGAACTTCTGGGCACATGCACCTTATCTCGGAGAAGCATTTGATGGAGGAACTAAGGCGACTCAATTTGCGGAGGCGAAGTTGGGTTCAGAAGGCCTTGGCATGAGGCAAGAGGACGCAGAGGCGAGTACTCTTGAAGAATATGCCATAGTGTTGCCATTCAAGTTGCCATGAAGGAAGCGATGTGCAGCGGAGATTGTGCTGGTAGAGGCAGAGGCCTAGAATCCAGACAATGGTGCACTAATTGCAGTGAAGTTGGTGGACTTCGGGAGCTACTAGGCGATGGATTGTCCTAGAGCGATGCTTTATCTAGGTGTGACTTGAGAGCAGGTGGATGAAGATCGATTGCCAAAGGAGCGTACACTATCGAAAGTGGAAGAGACCCTGCGATGTGTTGGCAGAGGCCACACATTGAGGGATCACAATTCGAGTTCATCCCACAAGGATCAAAATGCAATGGAGATGTCACCAGGAGGCGACATGGTGCAACGGATCGTGGTGGAACAGTTCGTGGCAATGCGATACACACGTGTGGTGTCCCGTGAGGGACTTTATCATACAGAGGTATGATCAAGAGCTACTGGCAGCTCCACTTCGGTGAACAACACGACGGCAAGAAGGGCTATGGATTCAAGGAGTGAAGGCTATGGTACCGCAGAGGCAGGTCTTCTGTGCGTGCATCGAATTTTGCATCGGATGAAAGCCTTGGTCATCAGCATATGGGGGCTATGTTCCACCAAGGGAAAAGTTCGAATGCAAGTACTAGTGGGTCCCATGAGAGGGACTTGATCATGCAGAGGTATGATCGAAGCAACTGGAGAGTTGGACTGCTCCAGAGCCCATATTCGCTTAAGGGAGCCCGACAAGTCAGAGGACAAGTCGAGTAAGCGAACGTTGCTACCAAGGAAATCGATACAAAACCCTATAACGTGATGGCAGAGGTCATGCATGGGAGTTGCAGTCTGTCATTCCATCGACCAAAGGGAGCTGCTTGGATAACACAGAGGTGTTGAAGCAAGGGGTCGAAAAGGGCGAAGAAGCGATGATGAGTCCAGAGGGACTTAGCTACCTAAAATCAAGCATCAGTTAGAATGGAGGTGGACTCGAAGGAGTGTCACAGAGACATCTACTAATTGTGAAGAAAAGGGAGGTAGATGCGAGGCAACGGATAGTAGAGCTATGGGCATGGCAACGCCATGGTACCGTAGAGGCGGGACTTCTGTGAAGGTTATTGATCCATTGCTCTCATGAAGGGAGAGCAATTGGTCATGAAAGGGGCTGAGGAGGTGGAGCATACAGAGGAAACTCCAAGTACTGAGATAAGGTTGAAGGGTAGAGGTCGAGGAACTTCATAAGACCAGTGTCAACGAGCTTCTCATCAAGATAGCCGAAAGTGAAGGACTTTGGGTCATGCAAGAGTGCATGACCAAGGAACAAAGCAGACAGTACATGGTGCTGTACCTTTGCTACTCAGTGGAGTAGGCGACAGGGTTGATGGAGAGGACGGTACAATCCCAGAGGTGACCAAAACTATTAAAGACTTACTCCAAGTTGGGGTGAAAACTTCCTGCATTCCAGAAGTTCGATGGTATTGAGAAGGTGAATCACAGTAGCTAACTCAATGCAAGGAGTGCAAACACTTCGAGTGCTTCAGAAGTGTGAGCAAAGAGCAGGCGAAGGCTAGTAACCAGCTCGATGCATGGAGTATAACCCTTGAGGAGACAAACGAAGTCAAATAACCATTGCCTTCTCAACTCTTAAGAGAATGGGCGAAACCGAGTACCCCAATTCTCTTATCTATCCAATAGAGGAGCTCTATACAGGTTCAAAGACCATTCGAAGATATTAGAAGACAATAGTTGTCAAATCCTCACTAATGGTGATCAGTGCTACTAAGAGTAGATTATCTGCTTCATTTCCAACAGAATGTCAATCGAAAGCGGAAGTGATGCGAATCTACTTGGAAGGGACAACTAAGTAAAAGAAGAGTTGATGAGCAAATTTTGTGGAGGAAGGAACCAAAACTTTCGAAGTTTGCGAGACGATGCTCGTTAAAGCTCCAACAAGCATCCACCCAATTCAAGCAACATGTGAAATTTGAGAGACTAGCGCATAGTAAGGATGGTCTTTTCCTTCATTTGGATGATCCGGAGGAACCAATAAGGATTAACACAACTCAGCCAACCCCACACTAGAGTCAGAGTCATTGGTGAGTTGAAGCAGCATGGCGGATCAAAGGTTTGACTACTCAAAAACAACAGCGGAGAGCAGTTGGGAGCCAAGAGGTGCATTGCAACTAGAGTAGAAAATTGAAGACTCAACAAAGGCGAGGAGTTGCAGTGTCGGCAAAGGCTTCGACGAGGACGTCGAAGGAATAAGTGGGGGAGAATGTCATGGACAAACTTCTAAACAGGATGTTTGATGTAATGCTTATGTATGTCCGTGTCTTTTGGTATGTTCATGTTTTGCACAGTATGTAGAGGGATGGCCGAAGGCTTAATAGTCTCATTTTAGCTCGATCTATGGTGGACTATTTTACTCCTTTGTTGTGCAACCGTTCAGAGCTTGTAAAGTTTGTTTGTAATTTGCATTGGCTAAGAAGTGTTTGCGGAGATGATTGCTTGTGGATCTCGAGTGAGGCATTTTCTCTAACCCGTTTTTTCTTTTGTAGGTCCTAAGGGACCATGGGAGGTTTCAGGGAGGTTGATCTTTGCGGACGGACACGCAAGGGTACCGCACGACTTAAGCAAACCAGCTAAGTCCGTGACAACAAGAAAAATTGAGATTAAATATTTCACTGTAGAGATCATAATACTATATTTTAGTGAATGTGATTTCATTTTTCACTATCGAAAATCAAGTCTATCTTCGTCTTATGACAGCGAGATCTTATCCTTTACGATCAACTCATTAATAATATATATATATATATATCTATATATATATATATATATATATATATATATAACAAATATGGATAAATTATCTGGATTCATACATGTTATGTCAACCATTTAATAATATCTTATTTATTAAGTTTACGTGAAGTAAACATAGATGTACACATAGATGTAATGTAACAAATGTGTCTTCTTTTTATGCAAGCATCTCTTTTTCTTTTTTTTTTACATTACATTACATAGATGTAATGTAAATAATATCTCTATTTTCTTTAGGATAAAGATGCAAGAAAGTGTAATTAAGTGAGTCTAACAAATCAATCAAAACTTTTGTTACTTCAATAAATTAAAATCATCTTATGAACGATCAGTTGCATTTGTAATGAGAAGAAAAGTCACTAATAAATTAGTAAGATTACCAACATATGTCTAAATAATAACAAAGAAATTAAGATGATTGTAAGAAATATTTGAGTTGAATATGTCATCAAATTGATAATTATCAATGTTATCTATGATAATTTATAGAAAACGAATGTATACGACTTATCTTGATCGATCAGAACAATTTTATGTCAGCCACTTGATAATGTCTCATTTTTTAAGTTTATGTGAAGTATAAAGATTTTATGCAACATATTTATTTTGTTTTTATGCAAACATATTTTTTAGGATAAAGATGGAAGAAAGTGTACTTAAGAGAGGATAATCAACTCAATCGAAGTCTTTGTTACTATTACAAAGTTCAAAATCATTTACTACATATAGAAAGGATGAATGACCAACAACATTTGTACTGAGCAAAATTTCTTATTTATAAGAAAGTCACCTATAAAATAAGAAAGTCACTAAGCAATTAAAACGATTATAATAGATATTTGAGTTTAATATGTCATCAAATTGAGAATTATCGATGTTATACTTGATAATGTACAAAAAAAGGAATGTGGATGACTTGCCTCAATTCACATAATGATGTCACTCATTTGATAATGTCTTATTTTTAAGTTTATATGAAGTAAAAACAATGCAATGAAATAACCGGTTTTTGTGTTTGTGCAAGTATATTTTTTATGATGAATATGTTAAAAAGTATATAAGTCCTTCGATTGATATAGGAGCTGCATCATCTGATCCAGTTTTACCTTTGTCATAGAATTTATCCGCAAGCCCAATTATTATGATATGCTCTTCATATGATGAACAGTAAATATTAATTTACGACAAATACTTGATGGGAGATAATATATATATATATATATATATATATATATATATATATATATATATATGAATAAATATAAACAAGTCATAACATATAGTGAAATTAAACGAAAATCATAATCAAATAGGATATCAAGATTTACGCAGAAAATCCTTCCAATATGAAGGGTAAGTTAGAAAAAATCTACTATAAAAATAACGAATATATAAATCTCAAAATCTTTTATCGAAAACTCAATCAACAATCACAAAAGAATAACTGGGATACAAGGATTACGTTAGTATGTACAATATCTAAAATCTTTTCAAATAATCACAACAAGAATCTATTATAAATCTAATCTAACATGAGGTGATAACACTACTTGGATGATTAAGAACAACTTTTGTGTTGTTCTTGTTTTCTTTTCATTTCTTATTTTTTTATTTTTCTATCATTTCCTCTTTTTTTATCCCTATTCACAGTCACCGTTATCTCTTTTTTTTTGTTTCTTAGCCACCATACCAATTAAGGTTTAGGTTAGAAAAAAATAGGTTGTGGGTTACTAAAGCCCACTATGGACTGAAATAATGGGCTATCATACTAACATGAAATCTTGTTTCATTAATTTTTCCTCCCCAGTCTTATGGACACACCTAGTCTCTCTAAAGATGGGAAGCAACACAAAAAATACCTACTCTGTCTTAAGATGGGAAGAATCATAAAAAAAAAGGTTTGTGCATTCTATGATTTAGCAAACACATGTCGCTAATTTCGACTAGGTTATATATATATTTTTTCACACAGAAATGTAAAGAATTATTAGTTGATGAATCTAAATATGCTTTATTTTTTCATCGAAAAGTGAGATTCAAATGCTTATATGACCCGTCTTTAATATCCCTTATAAAATGCTAGAGTCTTGGCCGGTTCCCTTTCATTACGATCCACCCATAAAAAAATTTCTCGCTGTCGTCGAGATATTAAAAATATCAGATCATATCATACAAATTGGCCTCCATTATTCATAACTGATTATGCTAATAATTTTGATTCAATGTATCAAAAAGCTATAATTATTTACCTTAACATGTGGCATTCTCGAGCTCAATTGAGATTTACTACTTCATTTGTTTTTCTTTGAGGATAGGATATAAGTTTTAGAGATATAAATCATATCATGTCTCATCTAAAAATTAGGTTGTGATAACATATTTAAGATGATATCCAACCAGAGCGTCCATCTTCTCTTCGAGCTATACTTATGAAATAGTATTAGGTTTAAGTCCTGTCTCCCACACGTCAGGGGATGTTGGAAATATAATATAAATTATAGTGTGTCTCATCCACTAGCTTAACCTACTAGATGCAATGATATTAATAAAAAAAACACTTAGGGCATTCATAAGTTGTCATTGTAGAAGTTTGATGATTAAGGAAACCTTCTTCAAACATTTACCCAGCTGTTCTTTGGTTTAAATCTTGGGAGCTCCTGTGAATATAGAATCTCTAATATGCTACGTGTAATGAGAAAAAAAATTTATGCTAAATTGAAATCAAATAATTTAAGATCGATTTTAAGATATGTATCTTGATATCATCTGAAAAAGATCTCTATGTGATTTACAAAGATATCATTTTAAAATTTAAAATCACTATCAATCTACAAGGAGAATTACTTTCTATCTTTTCATAAGACCACTTAGATTGATGGTTCAGAAAAATTAAGAGAGAAACCGTAATATCTTAATTGTATCCTTTATGAGATATATTATTTAGTCTCCAAAGGTCCTCTATATTTATAGATGAAAACAGAGAATTTAAGATAAGTTATTAGAAGAGTTCCTTCTACTAAGGAATTTTAAACTTCTTTATATTAACTAATATTTGTCATCATAATATCATAATTAAATTAAATTTATTATATATTTTATTTAATTAATTTTATTATATATCTTATTAGACCAATTATGAGGTCAATAAGACATCAAACCAATGAAAAGATAAGACTTTAGAGAAAATATTTTGATGCATGCCTCGGAGATAGCTGAAGCGTGCAAGGGATATCTATCTAAGAAGAAGAAAGCTCATGTGAAGCTGCACTGTATAATGTCCAATCATTCATATCGATCATTCACGAGCTTCACATCATACCGTTAAGCTTCACTGTATACAGACCGATTGGACATTATGTCAGAACTGGATATGAATACACTCTCTACTATTCATGTCCAGTTCTGTATAATGTCCAATCGGTCTCACTAATAGTAGAGAGAGAGAGAGAGTATTCTCAGTCTCTATTTGTGTTGGTTTGGTTATTCTTGTGACCTTCATCTAAGAATTCAATAAGCATATAAAGCCTAATAGTTGATATGCCTTCCCATGACAAGGATCAACACGGTAACAAAAAGGTTAAACAAAGATCCCATAATATTCCTCACTCTGCTCAGAATTAAATCTAACTTTCATCTAAAAACCAGTGGGACGATTGTGATTACTCGAGAAGATCTTGGAACTCTTATTGTTATTGTTGTTTTAGATAAGAGATTTTAAGTCATCATGATTTTTACCTTTCACGTTGAAGGGATTTTTCATATAAATCTTGATGTCCTATTTGATTGTAATTTTTGTTTAATTTCGTTGTATGTTACAATATGCTTATATTTGTTCATATATAATTTTTTTTTATCATGATCCTTATAATTGAGAGAAAAAATGATGTTTATTTTTTATTTTCTTTTAAATGTGGTTCTTATCATGTTGGAATTTCTCCTTCCTTCATGGTGGTAATGACTATTATTATACACAATGATAGAACTCAAAAAGTTGTTCCTGTGTTATTCACCTAATCATGTTGTTCTTACTAACTCATTAGCAATGGTGATTGGTGAGACTTGGTGGATGGCATTTTACATTTTGTCTACTTAACAGCAATCCTTCATCCCTAAGTGACTATGGATTTGACAGCAATCAATAATTTGATGTGAGATGTGCGCAAATTGGTTCACCGTCCTAAACAAGTTTCTGGTTAAATGTCTACACCATTATGGATTGCAGCCTCGCAATATATAATTCTAAGTAGCAATCACTAGTTGCGTATACAACACAATATTCCACCTACAATGTCTAACCCCTCTTACCTGATGCTGAAACTTTTGTTTCCTCCTCATAATGATCAAAGTTGGGAGAAAACATATATATATATATATATATATATATATATATATATATATATATATATATATATATATATATATATACTTTTGGTTCCATCCGAGTTGAAAAGTTATGGTATGGTGAATGAGGATTTCATCGATATGAGGTGTAAAAGGATTAATGTTCTCATCATTGATCCATTAATTTACAAGTAAACAATCATAACATGAAGCCTACGAGACCTATGCGTCCAAATCCCATTCATGTTTGAGAAGTAATATAGAAATGTTACGGAAGATTGAAGAGTCGATCAGCATATGTCGAATTTGACTCATAACTTAATGAGCTTTAATCCTTTTGGAGTATGATAATATCTGATTTAATCTTGATCTATTTCACCCAAACTTAATTAGAAAAATAATCCCATCAATTCATCACATTTATGACACAATCTATGCCTTCAATGGTGCCTAAATCACTACAATGAATGGAGCTGCGTGCGTGCACTCAATCTGAAAGGAATCTGCATCTCTGGGGGGTCCCACGGATTTGGAATCTATCCATAGCACCACATCCAATTATTTGTTCGATTTGGAATCTGGATCTAGTGAAAAACGTAGCATATAATATATATACATATATATATATATATATATATATATGTCAAGAAAATCCTTCAATTTTTGCCTGAGGAAAATATTATTCTTTATAAATTCAGTACATAATACTATTTTACGTATTAATGAAACATATTATAGCAGGAATTTATTTACAAGTCTTTAGTTTTTCCTTTTTCATGGTAGGAGAGAGGGAAATAATAAAATTTGAGGTATAAGTAAGATATAAAGTGGGAAGGAAAAAACACATAAAATGACTTAGAAAAAGAAAAAAAGTGCAATTATGCATCGTTTGATCATAATATTGAGATTTATTTCCAGCAAGGTTAGTGTTAGACTCATATTGCTTCTTTTATGATTCTAGTGGATAAATCACAACAATACGTAGAACAAAATTTTCTTTTTCCCCTCTTAAAACCTGCTTAAAATTTTCTTGGAAAAGCCAATGATCAAGACAAAAAAAAAAGGGGGGGGAAATTCCATGTGATGGTCATATTCCCATTACTATTCTATTATTCTTGTATCCTGTTATGAACTGAAGCTGTTTCCACAGTTTTCTACCATTGATACATATTTTTCTTTTCATCTTTGGTTTATGAAGCATGTAGAGACTTCCCAATGGTTTGTTCTTTCACGGATGAAGGCTTTAGAAGATGAATGAATGAAGTAGGTTATCTAGTTGAAGAAGTTATCACAAGCGACGTTGCTTGTCCATGAAGGCTGTCTCGACCTTCAATTCAGGAATGATGCATATGACCTTGTCTTCTTGTTACAGCCAACTCGCTGCCATTAGATCAAACGGGGAACAAAATGCAGCAGCTAATTGACACATGAGAGACTTCGTCTTCTTCCTGCTGCATCGAGTGGATGAACACTGAAGTGGCTCCTCCATCCATGGTGGCTGAGCTCACAGAATTAGATTATTGCCAACTTGGCATATGAATTCCATAACATGTCATTTCAGCTCCCCATACTGTCGTCCTTCTTTTCTTTTTTCTCACTGAATAATGGTGATGTGTGAAGAATAAAATGTTGACGTTGCCAAAAGATTTGTAATAAACTATTTATGCAGAAACCATCAATTTTGGATTTTCTTTTACAGATCTTAATATATATGCATTCTAATCTTTTTCCTCCTTATAGTGTTTTGTTTCTCGTCTTTCTTTCTCACGGATTGATGGTATGAGAAAAGTAAAATGCAAGTAAATAAATAAATACTTGACAATAAACGAATAAAATACATAAAATCAATAGTGGAGTATGAAACCTGTGTTTTTTATTTTATTTTTCTGGGCCCCGGCGGTCTACTTAATTGTCTCGTGGGTCCCACGTCCAACGCTCCGGTCAGATCGGATCCCGTCCCGTCCTGTCCTGAACCGTTCCGATTAGTCCATCAGGAGCAGCACGAACTGCAAAGCACGTGCCACGTACCAGTCTAGGCCTATAAGAAGTCCACCACCACCCCCTTGCTGTTCGGTGCGATCCCGCGACCGACCCGATACGTCACTATGGGCCGATCCCCTGCCGCCTCCCTCCTCCTCCTCCTCCTCCTCCTCCCGCTGCTGCTCACCCACGCCATCCGCAACCCCATCCGTCTCCCGTCCGATCGCTCCGCCGACCTGCGGATCGGCCGCGACGACGACGCGGTGGGCACCAAGTGGGCCGTCCTCATCGCCGGATCCCGCGGCTTCTACAACTACCGCCATCAGGTGTATATAGCGCCGCCGCTATCCTTCCTCCCTCTCTTGTTTCTTTCTTGTGCTTGTTACCCTACTTCATTTCTTCCTCTTCTTTTCTTTCTTGTTCGGGGTTTTATTGATGCTGTTATTTCTTGCCATATTTCCTTGTTTCCATCTTCGATTTTGTCTCTAGTATTTTTCTTCTTTAATAACGAAGTGGTTTTTACGATGTTAATCACCTTGCGAGATACCAAAGGTTAACTCTTCCAATTTTCTTTTATATCTGTTTCTTTAATTGCAATTTTTTTGTTATTGAATTTAAAGACGTAACACATATATCAATTTTTATTTAGACACCGATTTCGCGATCAAATTTATTACTTTCTTGTAATATTTTTAAATTGATAGGAATATTTGTTGAATAAGTACTTGGGAATTTGACCGAGTGGTAGTTGACAAGGGGGCGCATGATACGTCTTCCGTTGTCACTTGCCGTCATGTTGTTGCTCTCATGTGGTTGGTCACTAATTTATTTGCTTCGTTTTGGTCCCCTCTCGTTTGTCGTTTTCCCTGCAGCATGTTGTAGAAAGCTACGATCGACTGTTTGAATCCCAAGCCATATCAATTTTTTCTTGTAAATTTCTAAATTCATCAAAGTTCTTTTTTTTTTTTTGGAGAATTGGCAACAGGTTGGATAAAGGAATCTTGGATCTATTGCTTGTGCGTGTTAGGTGACGAGGGGAAGAGTAGGTATTGGTTGGAAGTGCTTGGTGTTGGTATTTTCGGCAGTCCTTTTCATTTCCTTGTGGACTTACTGTATTTGGAGGTTATCGGTCGACCATCAATGGGACTTATTGTGTGAGGAGAGAGGAAAGGTTCTCCTTGGAAGTGCTTGCTAATGTTTGTCCTTTTTTATGAAATCTTTAATATTTGTCAAAGCCCTAAGGCATCAACAACATGTAATTTCTTCATCATTTTATGCCCAAAGATTGGTTTTTATCCTGTAATCTAGTGATTGACTGCCTACATGGTCTTTATGGTTGTCTTTAGCTTTTACTTGCTCATGTTCAAGAAAATTGTCTGTTTCCTGAGTATCATCACTTGTAATTCCAAACTTCTTTCGCTGGCATATGACGTAATCCTTTATATTTTTTTCGATTTTTCCTTGTTTTTTGGGATCAGATTTACATACCTGGCTTAAATGTGTACGTAGTTATATGCCAGATGTACTGGTTTAGTGTTAATTTATTCTTTTTTTTTTCCTAGATGAGCTGCTTTAGGTGACATGAAATTGCATGTTAACTTTTTTCTGCCAGTTAACATACTAAAATAGTTTTCTTGATCATGAAGCCTGAATTAGTGGTGATGATTTTTTATATTAAAATTTAATGGTCTTTTCTTTTCTTTTCTATTATTCAATTTCACTTTAACTTTGCCCTTGTGACTTTTGGACCTTGATCGTGGTAGAGAAAGTTCCTTTCCAAAAAGTATTTTTTTTAGTCTGAAATTTGAAGAAATTCTTATAGGAAAAAACTCATTTCTGTATCTTGGTTCAGTTTTTAGGTTAGTTTGCATGTATTCTAACACTTCTCATTAAAAACACGAATCAGGCGGATATTTGTCATGCTTATCAAATTATGAAGAATGGTGGACTGGAAGATGAGAACATTATCATTTTCATGTATGATGACATTGCAAAACATGTGGAAAATCCTAGGCCTGGGATCATAATCAATCACCCAGAGGGTGGGGATGTTTATGCTGGAGTTCCAAAGGTTTTCATTCCACCATAGTTTATTTATTGTGTCTGTCATCTGTGATTCTCTGTCTCAGCCTGGGAGCAACTCCTTGCAGGATTATGTTGGAGATGATGTCAATGTGAACAACTTCTTTGCTGTACTCCTTGGAAATAGAACTGCTTTAACTGGAGGAAGTGGGAAGGTAGTAGATAGTGGTCCAAATGATCATATCTTCATATTCTACTCTGATCATGGTGGACCTGGAGTTCTTGGTTAGTTGTTTCCACTAGCTATTATCATGCCATTACGAATTTAAATATTACATGATCTCTATTTTTTTCTTTTTCCCTGCTTGCATGCTCTGAAGGAAATCATATTTTCTGCCTGTCAAGAAGTTTGACTATAATCAATAGTCAGGCTTTTAATGGCTGTCAAATCCTTGCATCATTTCTAAGCAAAGGTCATCCCTGTTCAACTTACGTTGTCTCATTTAACTGGAGGACATCATTAAACAATATCATGGGGAAACAGCTATTCAAGTTTTACAACTCTTTTTCTTATTCTTCCTTGACGTGTATGTTAACAAGAACTGCAATGTTTGAATGCAGACTGATCTTTTATTTTTATCCTGTCCTGAAACTTTACAGGGATGCCCACCTTTCCTTACCTTTATGCTGATGATTTGATTGATGTGTTAAAGAAAAAGCATGCGTCTGGAACTTATAAAAGCATGGTAACATCTATTTACATCACATGGTTGCTTAGGATTATCAAGATTGAAAATCTTTTTGTTTTTTTTGGTTTACTGTTTCAGGTATTTTATCTTGAAGCTTGTGAATCTGGGAGCATTTTTGAGGGTCTTCTCCCTGAAGACATAAATATATATGCAACCACAGCATCAAATTCTTATGAGAGTAGTTGGGGAACTTACTGCCCGGGACAGTACCCTAGCCCTCCCCCAGAGTTCTATACCTGTCTGGGGGATTTGTACAGTGTTTCTTGGATGGAGGACAGGTAAATGACGCATTTCTTCTAAATGAAATTTGGTCCAGATTTTTCTATTGTTAGACCATGAATAGTTTGCCTTTGCAAAACAAAAATTCACAACCATTCCTTGTATTATCTTATCTGAAACATAGAGTTTGATTGACACTTAGAGGGTTATGCCCCCTTGCTTTTCAAGTTAAAAAAAAAAATCATAGTACATTTTTTTTCTCGAGATCTAGAAATTATGAATGGTTTTAGTGACATTTATTTGTTGATGTATTGACTCCTTTTTATTGTTTTTTTGAAATTAATACTTTGTAGTTGATATCTTTCTTTAGATATATGCTTCTTTTAGTAGTATTGAGCATGAAGCTTTTTCATCTTTGTCTTTTCTCCATTTGACATTAACACAAATCACATTCATTGTGGCAGTCATGTAAATTAAAGGAAAACTGTGGTTGTAGTACATACTTAAGAAACATGATTGTGATAGGAGCTAACAAAGATATAACATTTAGTCATGTTGTAAGCAATATCAAACAGAGGAATGATCCTTATTTTGCCCATGTTTAATATAGATTCTTTTGAATTAAAGAAGAAATTTTGGTTTGGTTTGATTAATACAGCTTTCTTATCTCTTGCATTATTTTGGTTGTCTATCATAAGTTCTAAGCTAACCGGTGCTTTTGCATGTAACAGTGATAAACACAATTTGAGGACTGAAACATTGAAGCAGCAGTATCGGCTGGTGAGCACTTGAGATTATGGTTTCCTTATTTCTTGTCACCTGTTTAAATGGCCATTTGGGTCTAATAAACTCATTCTATTGGTGTTTTCAGGTAAAGACCGGAACTGCTGTTAATGATACGTATTTGTTTGGTTCACATGTCATGGAATATGGGGAACTCGAACTCAACATGCAAAACCTTTTCTTGTATGTGGGTTCAAATCCTGCCAATGAAAATGCCACTTTCATTGATGATAACTCATTATCATCATTTTCTAATGCTGCTGTTAATCAACGGGATGCAGATTTAATCTACTTCTGGCATAAGGTTGGCATCTTCCTTACTCTGTAGTTTGCTTTGCTTGTTCTGTTCATTCTTCTCATGCTTTCTGATCCCTAAATGCAGTACATGGTTCTGGCATTACCTAGTGCAACTTTGTGTTTTTACTTCTTTCAATTGCTTCATCTGTTGTTTTAGACTGACACTTTACCTTTCTTATTGAAGTATCAAAAGGCACGTGAAGGCTCTTCTCATAAACGTAACGCTCAGAAGGAACTTCTCGAAGTAATATCACATCGGTTGCATATAGACAATAGTATAGAATTCATTGGGAAGTTGTTGTTCGGTTCTAAGCAAGGGTCAGAAGTGCTGAAAACTGTTCGCCCTGCAGGCCAGCCTTTAGTGGATGATTGGTCCTGCCTCAAATCGATGGTGAGAATATTGATCAACATGATTTTTAACAATTTCAAAATTTTCTTCCGTTGGCATGCCTCTGAATCCTTCCCAAGTAGTATCTTATGCTTCACCTTTGATGGCATACAACTTGGCCTGTCATTCTTGCATAGGATGCTAACAACCAGGGAATTTCCAAACACTATCATATCTTGATGGGGATTCTCATTGATGTTAAACTAACTGTAACTGTATGGGGGCCTTTAAGCATGTTCCTTTTGACTTAATACAAGAAAAAAGACCCTTAAGGATGTAGTTATGGATGAACAGAATGAATTATGAATGTAATTATGGCTATTTAAGGCAGTCACAAATCAAGATTGAAATACCAGTTTTGGTTTCTGGTTCATGTTTGCCATGATAATAAGATCGGATTGTGAAACTTGTCCTAGTTCGTTTGTGGTTACTTTTGTAGCAATACCTTTCTATCATATTGATGTTTCAGTGGCCTGTGCTCACATGATCTTGTCATCATGCAATTGAGTCTATTTTCAAGCATTTTCTTGTTGGTACCAATTTGGTTGGACATGGCACAGTTTATTATCTAAGTGAAGACTCTTCTGCTTTATAATTTACTGGCGAATAAATAGGTGTATTATTTCCAGTTCTATTGGATAAATATATGAAGGTACAATCTACAGATCCATGATTTGCAAGACCAGTTGTACTCAATTTCATTCTTGAGGAACTTGAACGAAACTTGTGTTAGATAACCTATGGAATATGTGGGAAATTCTTTCGTTTTTGTTCCTTTGAATTTTATAAAGCTGTGATGTCTTTTTTTTTTTTTTTCCCTCTTTCCAGGTGAGGACTTTTGAAGCACACTGTGGATCTCTATCTCAGTATGGGATGAAACATATGCGGTCTCTAGCAAACATCTGCAATGCGGGTATCAGCAAGGAGATGATGGCTGAGGTGTCTGCTGAAGCTTGCATTAGCATTCCTGCCAGTCAGTGGAGTTCTCTCCAGAAGGGATTCAGTGCCTGAGGTGATAATGAAAGACGGCTAGTAGTATGTTACTGATTGTGCATAGTATATAATGAAGTTGCTTGGATATCTTCTCCTGCAATGTGAATATATTGCTGAAAGGCTGGAGAAATTTGCATACGTTTGTGTCACTTAGTCCATGGATTATTGTAGAAAATTCATGCCTGATACTTGAGGCTTAAGGCTGAGCTCATGAGTGGCCCTTTGTTAGTAGTATGTGTTGTTGTTGGGCATCCATAATGAGCTATTATGCAATTAAACTGCTGTTTCCTTGTATGTCTTATGCATATGGGGTGAAAGTGAAGACGTGACCAAAAATTCTGGCTTGTATATAATTAAATATACAAGTATATTTAATTATATACAATTATATACTGGCTTGTATATAATTGTAGTACAAGTATATAATTAAATAAAATGTTATTTTATATGAAATTCTGAATTATCATCAGTATGTGCAATTTGTTTAGATTTCTCAAGAACTTATGCTGGCACCATTGGTACGTGCAATTAGCTTGCTCCTATAGATTTGGTCTAGAACTCAGCATTAACTCGTTAGAGAAGAAGCTTGCACATTATTTATTGTAGATATATTTGTTCTTTGTTGGCCTGTTTCTTTCTTCTTTGGTGCTTACTTTGGAGCTTAAGCATGAGAAGTAAAATGCACTTTGATACCGACTATGTTCTGGTGGAGTTGAAATATATATTTTTCCTTGTTTGAAATATGATTTGATAAAGTTAACTTAGTTTTTCCTTTCCCTTTTATCAGCAGTAAGAGTCAAGTTTATAGTGTCATCTGCAACTGAGACATGCCCAGGTATGTAGTATGCCCTCCTTATAATTTTGATGCTATTAATAGTAGTTTAGTAGGTTATTTGACTATTAGTTACTATTATAAGGCTGTCATAGCTGATAAACGTGAAACCTCTATAGTCATTCCCTTTTGCAAACGGACCAGTTGAAGCGGTGATTTAATGGTGAAAGAGAAATACTAATATGGTTGGCATCATCTCAGCGCTAGATCCTCGGGTAGTTGATATTCTAGTATCAATATTAGATAATCGACATCATGAGATGATTCACATCTTACATAATTTTTTTTAATAATGTTAGTTGAATCCATCAAATCACCATCTAACTTAAGCATTAGAAGAATATTACTGAGAATACGTAGTTTTATAAGATTGGGTTTAATTTGGGATCAATTTAGACGAAGGATCTCGGTTTACTCTGAATCAACTTTCAACTTGGATAATTAAAATATTATGCCAGCTTGGACTGCACTATAGGAGCATTGAGCCTAAATCTGATCGGTTATTAAAATAAAAAAAAGTAGGGTTGTGCGTGGCATCATAGGTGGGTGAACGAAAAATGACTGACGTAGAAAATTAAGGTTTTGAGACTTTTGTTAGACGATTAAGTGATTAAATTTCATCGGTTTTGACTCAAATATCATATGGATAATCTTTATAATAAGCTTTACAATCCTAATAATACCAATCTATGATTTGTTCTTTCTGAGGTGCTTTTCTGATATACCCACTTGGTAAAACTTAAACATTTCCTTTGATGAAATCCATCTATTGTGATGATGATATGTTATTGTTGAGCTAAGATAAATATTCTTGATGTTATTGTGATCCTCTAGTTATTTTGGAGAAGACTTATTATAAATATAATATCATTATTGGTAATAGTAGAGATTTGAAGTGGACTATGGTCCCGTTATTTCTCTCGCATTAGGCTTTTCACGTAAAAATTTGGTGTCTTATTTTATGATTGATTCATTATTCTACTATTTATGCTGCTATGCTAAATATTTGTTTTTAGTAATAAGTTGGTATTTCGGTAAGGAACCCATTTATATACACAAAGAGAGAAAAAAATTATTCCACTGTAATAGTTTTTCCCAACAAAGTGGTATCAAAGCCAGGTTATTTAGTGTTAGTTTTTCTTATGTGATTGAAATTGAAGAGTCAGACGGTATGATTAAATTGAACTCATCAAATTATTCAACTTGGAGGCGTATGATGGAAGATTTGCTATATTGCAAAGATTTGTATAAGTCCATCAAAGTTAAAGAAAAACCTTCTACTATTGAAGATGAGGAATGAGAAGCTCAATATAGAAAAGCTATTGCCTATATTAGATGGATGGATGTAAATTTGCATAAGCATATTTATGATGAAACAAAAGCTGATGTTGTTTGGCAAAAGTTAAAAAATCTTTTTGCAAAAAATGCATTGAGATATAGAATTTTTCTCTTCAAAAAGCTTGTTAATTTAAAGTATAAAGATGGTGGTAATATTATTGAGTACATAAGCTCGTTTCAGAGTCTTGCAAACAAGTTGGTTGCTACGAAAATGAATATAGATGATAAGATACAAGGATTGTTACTTCTTAGCTCTTTATTGGAAAGTTGGGAAACATATGTGGTGACAATTTTTAACTCCACACCAAAGGGGACTCTAACTATAGACATGGTTAAAGATAGTTTGCTAAATAAAAATGCTAGAAGGAAAGAACAAAGAGAATCTTCTTCTGGTGCACTTGTTATTGAAAAATAAGAAAGACATAAAAGAACTCATAGTAGAAATCTATATTATTATAGAGGAAGATCTAAGTTTAGAAGAGATATCAAGTGTTTCCACTGCAATCGGCTAGGTTACATGAAAAAAGAGTATAGATTTTGGAAGTGAGAATAGAATAAAAGGAAGAAAAATGAAAAAGAGACCAATATAATTACTGCTAAAGGTGATATCATTATTGTTTATGATGACAGATGTGTCAGTCTTGCAGCTCAAGATAGTAATTGGGTAATTAACTTTGGTGTTTTATTTTATATTACTTCTCATGATGATTTCTTCATATCTTACACTACTAATGATTTTGGCAATGTCAAAATAGGAAACAGTGGTACACATAAGATTGTGGGTATTAGTGATATTTACTTGGAGACCAGTACTAGGAGTGCTAGTCATAGGTGTCCTGCAAGCCAATCATATGAGTGATGACATGCGTGACATAATATGTATTTTTTTACTTATTATTATTTATTGGCATTTTCTTCCTTTAAATTATATGTTGTATATATTGTGATGTCAATGGATTTGTGCAATGAGAATCAGATCGTGATGAGATCACAATAATGTGGCCAATTCACCTTTAAACACAAACTCTAAATAATCTCGGTCATAGATTACTCGAGAGGGATATCGAGATTATTGGGAAATCTAGGGTGACGTCACATGCATAGCGGAAGAATAGAAATAAAAATCCTAGATTTTCATAGAAAAATTAGTCTATTTTTATTGTGCAAAGATTAGTGTGTAAAAATCTGCAAAATCGAAAACTACACATGTAAGAGGATTGTGTTACCTAAGGAGATCGTATATCCCTAAATTCCTATAGATCTATGGGAGAGGATAAATGAGGTCAACTATCATTTTCTCTAGCAATAATCTACAAGGTAGGGGCTACGAAGATGCTCCTCAAATTATTGCTCAAATTTTCTCACTACGTGCACCACGCAATCTAGAAGGGGCCGACCCTTCTTGCTGTCCACACGCCCCAAATAGGGACTACAAGTTGAGGAGGAGAGAGAGAGAGAGGAGAATATGAGATGGTAGCCAAAAGCGATCTAGTCTATGGCCCTTTAATTTGTTAGTCATAGGTGCCATGCAAGCCAATCACGTGAGTGATGACACATGTGACTTGACACACAGTCTTTTTGCTTATTATTATTTGGCATTTTATCACTTTATATTACATGTTATTTGAATATATTGTGATGTCCATAGATCTATGCAATGAGAATCGTATCGTGATGAGATCATGATAATGAAATTGATTCGCCTTTAAACGGAGATTCTAAATAATCTCGGTCATAGGTTACTTGAGAGGGACATCGAGATAATCAAAAAGACTTGTGCGCTGTATACCCAGTGGATACAACTAGTCTTATAGTTGCTCGTGTGGGGATACTAGGGATACAGTACAGGTGCTCATTAGAGAATGAGTTCATTGATGATGCCTTAAACAGTGATGTCCATGGATCTATGCAATGAGAATCGTATTATAATGAGATCACGATAATGAGATCGATTTGCCTTTAAACAAAGATCCTAAATAATCCTAGTCATAGGTTACTCATGAGGGACATCGAGATAATCAGACAGACTAGTGTGTTGTATACCCGTCCATATGATGGATGCAACTGGTCTCATAGTTGCTCGTGTGGGGACACTAGGGATACAATACAAGTACTCATTGGATATAATACGAAATGCTCGATGGTTGATGATGCCTTATTGTCAAACAGCGATTCTGTAGTTCCAATGGTGTATATGGTTCTCAGACTTAAGACATGAAGGATGTCCTGTATGAATACTTCATTCTTTGATACCAGACTTATAGGTCTAGAGGTAGCCAACCTTACAAGGACTATTGAGTGTCGATAAAGGATCATCCACTCTCGATGTCATGAGAGGAATATCCCATGTATTCTTGCTCAGATAAATCCTTGGCCATGGTCATTTAGATTGAGAGAGAAAGAGTTCTTCGGGAGAATCCGATTAAAGTGAGACTCGAGTAAAACCATATGGGTCTAATAGGACCTTGCAAGGTATATGGTCTTTGGGATATTAGATGGATGAGGGACTATATGTATACGATAACTAAGGACAGATAGGTCCAATAGATTGGATTTCGCTGTATCATTTGGGGATTATGGCATTATGGCCTAGTACGTCCGCGATCGATAAGTTGAGTGAATTATTATAGAGCTAGAAGGAGTTCTGACAGGTATGACTCACAACCAACTTAATATTGGGCCTAAAGGGTCACACATATTTGGTAGGCATTACGATGAGTAGAGATTCAGATATGAGATATCCGTTGGAGCCCCTATCTTATTGGATATCCAATAAGCCCCTCAATTATTGGATCCTATAGATGAGATCTAATAAGAGCCCATAAGAGATTATTGGATAGAAATATACTAATCTAAGAGGTTTGGGTAGTTGGATGGAGATCCAATACCTAATAGCGCAAGATCCATTAGGGTTAAATTGACAGGGGATCTCTATAAATAGGAGGGAATTAGTGGTTCATATGCTAGAGCTTTTTGGTTGCCTCTCCTATTCTCCTCCCTCTCTCCACCTCAAATAGCAGGCCTAGAGTTTCGAGGAGCGTCGTCACAACCCTGCTGTGTGGATCACTGCTAGAGAGGAGAGTGCTTGACCTCCTTCACCCTCTCCTAGAGATCTGTAAGGATTTAGGGATATATAATCTTCCTAGGTAACACAATCTATTTTATACATAATTTTAAGTTTTACGAATTTTTGTGCACCAATATTCGCACGACGACAAACATGTCTTTGAGAAATTGAGGATTTTGTTTTGTTGTTCTTCCACTGTATATGTGATGTCACCCCTAAGATTTCCCAACATGATTTTTTTCTATTTATAGAGGCCCCCTATCAACTTAACGCTAATGGATCTTGCCCTATTAACTACTGGATCTCCATCCAACTATCCAAGCCTCTTAGATTAGTGGGTCTCTACCCAATAATCTTTTATTGGCTCTTATTGGATCTCATCTATAGGATCCAATAATTCAGGAACTTAATGGATATCCAATAAAATAGGGGTTTCGACAAATATCTTATATCTAAATCTATAGTCATCGCAATACTTACTATATATGTGCGACCCTCTAGGCCTAATATTGAGCTGACTGTGAGTCATACCTGTTAGAACTCCTTCATTATGTGCGACCCTCTAGGCCTAATATTGAGCTGACTGTGAGTCATACCTGTTAGAACTCCTTCTAGCTCAGTAAATTATTATCTCTATAATAAATTCACTTGACTCATCTACTACGTACGTACTAGGCCACTACGTCGCTGTCTCTAAACGATATAGAGGAATTCAATCTATTGGATCTGTCTGTCCTCAATTACCTTATAGCTATAGTCCCTCATCCATCTAATATCTTAGATATTGTATACCAATCATGGTGCTATTAGGCCTATAACGATTTCTACTCGAGTCTCGCTCTAATCGGATTCTCCCGTAGAACTCTCTCTCTCAATTCGGATGACCCTAGCCAGGGATTTGTTTGAGTAAGAACACATGAGATATTCCTCTCATGACATTGAGAGAGGATGATTCTCTATCGACACTCAATAGTCCTCGTAAGGTTAGCTGCCACTCCCGATGATTGATTGTGTTAGATCTAGAACTTCCAAGTCTATAATTCTGGTATCAGAGAGTGAAATACTCATACAAGACATCCTTGATGTCTCAAGTCTAAGGACCAGATACACCACTAGGATGACAGAATCGCTATTTGACAAGTATCATCAACCATCTAGCATTTCATGAGCGGATTAATCAGTAAACTTATTCTCCAATGAGTATTTGTGTAGTATCCCTAGTGTCCCCACGTGAGCAACTATGAGACTAACCACCTTCATCATATGGATGAGCATACAACACACTAGTCTATCTAGTCATCTCGATATCCCTCTCAAGTAACCAATGATCGGGATTATTTAGGGTCTATATTTAAAGACGAATCTGTCTCATTATCATGATCTCATCATGATCCAATTTCCATTGCATAGATCTATGGACATCACAATATATGCAACATGCAAAATAAAGTGAGATAATATCAAATAATATAATAAGAAAAAAGAGTTCATATCATATCATACATGCTATTACGCACATGATTGGCTTGTAGGGCACCTATGACTAGCAATCTCCCACTTAACCTAAAGCTAATCATCTATATGTTTAATCCCCATCAGACCCCTGTGATGCTTAAAGATAATATGAGACAATGGCTTTGTTAGTGGATCTACGATGTTATCGTAAGATGGAACTCTTTCCACTACTACATCTCATCGCGCCATGATCTCTTTGATCAAGTGGAACCTTATCAAAACGTGCTTAGAATTTTGATGAGACATTGGTTCCTTCGCTTGAGTAATCGCCCCATTATTATCACAATATAAGAGAATCGACTCCTCCTAGTATGACTCTCAGATCTGTGATGAACTTCTTCATCCAGATTCCCTCCTTTGCTGGCTCTACCACAACAATATACTCAACTTCTGTGATTGAGTCAACAGTAATATCTTATTTGAAACTCTTTCAACATACTGCTCCTCTATTCAAGGTGAACACATACCCTAAATTAGACTTGTTGTCGTCAACAATGAACTGGAAACTCGAGTCCATGTAGTCCTCAACCCTGAGGCTACTACCTTCATATACAAATAAAAGATCCTTAGTCCTTCTCAAGTATTTAAGGATATACTTTATTACTTTCTAGTACCCCAAGCTTGGATCCACTTGATACTTGCTTGTGACACTCAGAGCATGTGCTATATCAGGTCTAGTACATAGTATAACATACATGATAGGCCTTATCGTTGAGGTATAGGGTATCCTATTCATGTTTGCTCTTTCTTTATGAGTCTTTAGGGAAATACTTATAGAAAGCGATATCCCATGTCTCACTAGTATGAGACATCTTTTGAAAATTTTCATGATAAACCTTTTGACAATGATGTCTATATACTTAAACTAGGATAAGCCAAGCATCATCTTAGATTTATCTCTATAGATCTAAATCTCCAAGATGTAAGATGCATCTTCTAAGTCCTTCATGGAGATATATCTAGATAGCTAAGCCTTTATTGTGGTGAGCATTCCTACATCATTCCTAATTATCAGGATGTCATCCACATACAGGCACCAAAAAGGTGATAATGCTCCCACTTATCTTCCTATACACACAAGGCTCATCTTTGTTCTTAACAAAGTCAAGATCTGATCACATCATCAAATCTTATGTTCCAACTTCAGGAAGCTTGCTTTAGTCTATAAATAGATCTAAGTAATCTGCATACCTTATTTGAACTTCTTTTGAACACAAATCTCTCATGCTATATCATATACACCTTCTCCTCGAGGTTGTTATTGAGGAACGTGATTTTTACATCCATCTGCCAGATCTCATAATTATAGTCTACTGTAATAGCCAATAGAATTCGGATAGATTTTAGTATGACTACGGGTGAGAAGGTTTCGTCATAATCAACACATTACCTTTGATTATACCCGTTAGCCACTAGCATCATTTTATAGGTCTCTACCTTTCCATGTACTCTGATCTTCTTCTTGAAGATCCACTTACAACCAATGGGTACAATACCCTCGGGTGCATCAGCTAGGTTCCAAACCTTATTGGAGTACATGGAATCCATCTCAGAATTCATGACTTCTTGCCACTTCTTGGAGTCTATACTCGTAATAGCTTTCTCGTAGATCTGAGGATCAATATCCTCAACATCCTCTCTATTGATATATCCTATATATCTCTCAGGAGGATGGGGTATTCTACTATATCTACGTAAAGTTAAAACTTGTGTGCTAGGTACTTGAATAGACTCGGGCTGTTGAATGGTGCTTGAGTTAGGTTCTCTAACATCGCTCAATTCTATCACACTCTCATTGTCTCCACCAAGAATATGTTCCTTCTCAAGGAACATTGCTTTCTTAGTTATAAAGATAGTTTAGTCCTTGCGGTAATATAAATAATACCCACAAGTTTCCTTGGGGTATCCCACGAACTTGCACTATTCCGTTCTAGATTCCAACATATCAGGGTTGTGTCTCTTAACGTAGGCAAGACAACCCCAAATCTTAACAACCTTAAGATTGGACTTCTTTCCTTTTCATATCTCATATGGTGTAGACATATTACAAACTTAGTTGAAACTTTGTTTAAGAGGTAAGCTACAAACTCTATGGCGTATCCCTAGAATGAAATGGGTAGGTCGGTGAAACTCATTATAGATCGCACCATGACTAACAGTGTGCAATTCCTCCTTTCAGATACACCATCGAGCAGGGGTGTATAAGAAGGTATCCATTGGGATAGAATCTCATGATCCTTGAGGAATTGGGTGAACTCTGTACTTAAGTACTTACCTTCTTGATATGATTGAAGAGTCTTGATACCTTTTCCAGTATGGTTCTCTATTCTTATACTCCTTGAATTTGTTGAAGGCTTCAGACTTATACTTCATCAAGTACACGTGTCTGTACTTAGAGAAATTGCTAGTAAAAGTAATGAAGTAGGAGTAATCACCTATAGCCTGAGTTAACATGGGACTATATACATCACTATATATGAGTTCCAGCAAGTCAGTAGCTCTCTCTCCAGTTCCACTAAATGGAGAATTGGTTAGTTTTCTACGAAGTCAAGGCTCGTAAGTTGCATATGACTCATAGTCGAATGGATTAAGGTATCCATTCTTTAGCAATTTTTGAATCCTTCCCTCATGGATATGACCTAACCTATAATGCCACATGTATACACTATTCAGCTCATATCGTTTCCTCTTGGACACACTTACATTCATAATATATTGAGTAGTGTCTAGCATAAACATACCATTATGCAATGTTCCTCTTGTGATGATTTTATCATCTAATAATATTGAACAACTATTATTCTCAAAAACTAATTTATATCTATTAACTGTTAAATATGAAATAAAAATAATATTTTTGATAATAGAAAGAACAAAATAGCATACATCAAATGTAATAATAGCTCCACCAAGTAGATGTAAAGTGACCTCATTGACAACAACAGTAACAACTCTTGCTCCATTACCTATCTTGAGATTTATCTCTCCTCTCACCAATCTCCTGAGCCTTGTCAGAATCTACAATAAATTACAGATGTGATAAGTGTTGAATCTCATATTTTGATGATGAAACCAATTGATAAGTGTTTATGATTTGATCTGCGATTTGAGTGATGCAGGATGCTTCGATTAGGGAGAGACAATTAAAGCAAGAAGAATCATATTGGGCCGGTGGAACATGTCAAAAGATTAGACTCGAGCTGGAGGATTGGTCGACGTATCGACAGAAAGCTTCAAGCCATGAGTTTGGGCATTGGGCTAAGAAGAGCGAAGGTTGCGCCAAGAATATCGGAGTTGCAGAGTCAACTGGTCGATTGGGCAATAGGCCGCAAGAGAGGACGATACGCCGAAGAATCGGACGAAGCGTCAATGGACTAATGACATGCCGAACAACATGATTCATGCTTAGTATTAATTTTCTAGATTGAAGTGTGTTTTTAAATGTACAGGATTAACTACGATAGCAAGGCATAAAGCAAAATGAAGTCCCGAAGTCAAGAATGCTATTTCGTTGGGAGTTTGAGAGTTCGTCGGAAGTCCGGACGTTTGTCGAAAGTTATTCTAGAACCAATTGAGAAGTCCTGGAGCTTGCCAAAGAAGATCATCATGAAGTCTAGGAGCTTGTCGGGAGTCCACTGGAATATTGCCGAGAGATCATCGGAAGTTCGTCGAAAGATCGTTGGAAGCTCGCCGGAAGAAAACTTGATTTGCGGACTCTGTTTAGCTTAGTAAATGTCTTAAAATTCGTAGTTAGTATATAATTGAGATTATAATTAGGCCAACTCAATTAGGGGATAGTTGGTCCCAAGTTTGGGTTGGTTGGGCCAAGAGAAAGGCCCAAACAGTGACTAAACAGGTGAAACCATCGTGGCATAGTCTCTAAGACGGTGTCAGGCGGTGGTACTATCAGTTTGGGTGGTGGTACCACCCAGCATAGTCTTCTAGGCGGTGGTACCACTAGACTGGGTGGTGGTACCGTCCAGTGTCAGACTATAGGCGATGGTACTGCCCAGAACAGGCGGTGTTACCGCTCATACCCTGAAATTTCAGGGGTTTAAATTTTGGGCTCCAAATTTGAATCCATTTGGGGCCTATAAATACCCCAGCTATTCATGCATAGATAAGTAAGAAATATTGAGCAAAACCCTATGATTCTAAAGTTGTAAACCTTAGAAAGTTGAGTTCCCTTCTCCCAAAGCTTAGAGAGAGTTCTAAGGGAGGTGTGAGAGGGATACATTATAAAAGAGGGTTGTAAAAGGTTATCTCCAAAACCTATGAAAAGGAGAAAAAGGGTGTAAAAGGATAGTTGGTCTTTGTCCATTGAAAGAAGACCGATAGTGGATGCCGGTGGCCTCGACGGAAGAGGAATCGACAAAGTGGATGTAGGTCATGATGACCGAACCACTATAAAAATCTGGTTTGCGTTTCTCTATGCAATTTACTTTACTACAAACCACTTTACTTGCTTTATATCCACTATGCTCTTCTATACACTTTCAAAGTTAATACCTTTACGAAATAGTTTTTCGTCGGAAATGGATTTAATCGCAATGAAGTTTTGAACTGACATAATTTTTATCGTTGCACTAATTCACCCCCCTCTTAGTGCCGATTGCTTTCCTAACAATAAGCACTACCGGTATCCAATACCCATGCATTATCATAAAAATCTGACAAATAAAGACTCATCATGAATATACATAAAGCTTCTCCAAGTTTCTATTTCACCTTTTTTGCAAGGTACTCCTTGCAGTTCTCCTTCTAATGCTCATCTTTATCTTAGTGGAAGCACTGACCTTTGTCCTTTACTGGGTTATTCTTGGCAACCTTTGCCTTACCCGGTCTACCCTTACCTTTGTCCTTCTTAAGGGACTTCTCTATCTTCCTTTTCTTTCTAGTCTCACTAGTATAGAGAATTAACTTCTCTTTCTCTCAGTCTCTCTCAACATATTGAGGAGCTCAGGAAGAGTTACCTCAAGCTTGTTCATATTAAAATTTATGATGAATTAAGAAAAAGAATCTAGTAGGAACTGAAGTATAAGATCCACACACAAGTTATCTTCTAGGACCATTTCTAGACCTATGAGTTTCCCTATCTATTCAATTATCTTTAGTATATGGTTTTGAATCGGTGTCCCCTCAATCATCTTGGTGCGAAAGAGACTCTTGGATATCTCATATCGTTGAGTCCTTCCCTATTTCTCAAACAATTTATGGACATGAAGGAGAATAGATATGACATCCATCTTTTCATGCTATCTTTATAACTCAAGAGTCATGGAGCCCAATATGTAACATGTTGAATCTCGGATTTTGATGATGAAATTAATTAATAAATTATTTGATCTAATACATGTGTTAAGATAAATGTGCAGGATTAACTACGATAGCAGTAAAACGTAAAGCAGATGATGGGCCAGAGTCGAAGACTCGGATGATATACTGGGAGCTCGCCAAGAGTTCATCGTGAGATCACCAGAAGCATGCTGGAAGACTCGCCGAAAGCTTGTCGGGAGATAGCCGGAAGTACGCTGGAAGACTAGCCGAGAGTTGGTCGGGAGTTTGCCGGAAGCTCACCGAAACACTTGCCGAGAAGTTTGCCGAAGGATCACTAAGTGAAAAATCGACATATCAGACCATGCTTGCCTTAATCGTAGTTAGAACGATAATTAGAGTTGATTTGGGAGGTAATCTCATCAACGCTGTTAGGGGGCCAACTAGGCTCGGAGCTAGGATGGTTTGGGCTAAATACAAGGCCCAACCAAGTTGCTGGACTCTGACTAGCGGTGGCACCGCCTGGAAGACCCAATCTCCCAAGTGGTCTGGGCGGTGGTACCACCCAAACTGGGCGATGGTACTTCCAGCAATTATTGCTGTCAGCGGTCGTACCGCCCCTGTCAAGCGGTGGTACCGTTAGAGCTCGGTCTCCAAGCTCTGTCAGGTGGTAGTACCGTCCAATGTCAGACTACAGGTGGTAGTACCGCCTAATAATGGTGATGGTACCGTTAGTACCCTAGAAAACTGGGATGAGATACTTTTTGGCTCCATTTTTGAAGCCATTGGGGCCTATAAATACCCCACCCTTTTTTGCATGAAAGGGTACCGAAGCGTGATTATAATCTTGAATTTTTGGGTGTAAAAGTACTAGAGTTTTCCTCTCCCCTCTCTTAGCTTTGTAACCATTCAAGAAAGAGGAGTAACACTTGCAAAGGTTCTCTCCTAAACTTGACAAAAGGAGAAAGAAGCTGTAAAAGGTGGTTGGCCTTCGCCTATTGAAGGAAGACCTTTAGTGGATGTTGGTAACCTCGACGGAGGAGGAATCTGAAAGTGGATGTAGGTCACATTGACCGAACCACTCTAAATTTTGGTTTGCTTTTCCTTTGTGCAATTTACTTTAACTGCAAATCGTTTCATAGCAAACTACCTCTTCTTCTCCTCTTGCTTTCATGCTCTCATACGTTCAAGTTGTTATCTTTCCAAATTGGTTTTAATCGAACATACGAAATATTTTTCGAAATCGAAGAATTTTTCGTTGCACTAATTCACCCCCCCCCCTCTTAGTGCCCCTCTTGATCCTAATAATTGATATCAGAGTAAGGTTCACTCTCATTTAGTTTAAAACCCAAGAGAGATGACATTTGCCGGCAACCAAGAGGGTTATTCAATTACACATATGCCCATGTTCAATAGGATGGATTACGCATATTGGAAGACTAAAATGAGGATCTTCGTAATTTCAATGGATTTCGAATTATGGAATATTATAGAAAATGGGTTTCAAAAGTTTTCTCTTCCAATGAACGATTAGAATGAGTTGGAGAAGAAGACTTTCGCCTTAAATGCCAAGACTATGAATGCCTTGTTTTGTACTTTAGATAAAAACGAGTTCAATCGTGTGTCTATTTGTAAATCGACTTTTGATATTTGGCACACACTCGAAGTGACTCATGAAGGCACTAGTAGAGTGAAGGAGTCAAAAATTAATCTTTTAATACACACTTATGAGTTGTTTCAAAAGAAACCAAGTGAGACCATTGGAGACATGTACACCCGATTTACGGATGTCGTCAATGGTCTAAAAGGACTTGGTAAAAGTTTCTTGGATTTTGAACTTGTTAATAAAATTTTAAGATCCCTTCCAAAAAGTTGGGACCCTAAAATAATGACCATTCAAGAGACCAAAGATCTAAATAATTTTTCTCTCGAAGAACTAATTGGGTTACTAATGACCTATGAGATGACCTGTAAAGCTCATGAAGAGCTTAAGTACACCCTTCCAAAGAAAAGGAAGAATATGATACTAAGAACATAAGAAGACCATTTGAAAGAAAATTCAAGTGATGAGGACTTTGATGATGACTTAACACTCTTAACAAAAAAAATTAAAAAATTTATAAAAAGAAATAAATTTAAAAATGATACTAAAAATAAAGTTGAACCTAAGAAAAAAATAAGTGATATGCTACGAGTGCAAGAAGTTGGGACATTTCAAAAGTGAATGTCCCCAAGCAAAGAGGAAGCAACCAAAGAAGAAGAAGGCCCTTAAAGCAACGTGGGACGACTCAAGTGCATCCGAGGAAGAGGAGCCAACCAACACCGAGTAAGTTGCTTACTATGCACTAATGGCTATTGGAGATGAGGTAACAAGTTCATTAGATGCAAATTTATCTTTCGATAAGCTTTTAAGTGCTTTTCACGAATTGTTTGATGAATGTAGAATCTTGAGTAAAAAGTATAACTCTTTCAAAAAAGGAACATGCTTCCCTTGTTAGCAATTTTGATGGACTAAAAATTGAGCATGATAATAGCTTAGCACCCTACACAAAATGCCATGAAGTAGAAACACTTAGAAAGGAAAACTTGCTATTCAAAGAAATCTTAGAAAAGTTTAAGGTTGGTAGCAAGTCATTGAATATGATCCTTGCTAACAAGGGTCACGTTCATAGGAGAGGCGGAATCGGATTTGTGAGTAGCTCTCACCAAAATCCAACCACCTTTGTTAAAGGCCCTACCTTGCATGTATCACCTCACACCAAATGCAACTTTTGTTTCAAACTTGGATATGTTGCGTACAAATGTCCATTTAAGAAATATAGTCTACATAAATTGATTTGGGTTCCTAAGAGAATCTCAAATGACTCAATGCAATATAATAAGCTTTGTAGATCAATTTTTGAGGCACTCAACGTCAAATGGATACCTAAAAATCATCATTTTTTTTATAGAAAAATATACTATCACAAGCTAGGAACAAGAGATGGTACCTTGATAGTGGATGCTCAAGGCATATGACCGGAGATCCATCTCAATTCTCTAAGCTCACTAGCCTAGACAAAAGATATATCACCTTTGGAGGCAATAACAAGGGTAAAATCATTGGCAAAGGAATCATAGGTAACAAATCCAACCTTTTTATTGAAGGTGTATTGTTAGTTGATGGTTTAAAGCATAACCTTTTGAGTATTAGTCAATTGTATGATAAAGGATATATCGTTAGATTTGAATCTAATCTTACATTATTGAAAAACCACATAAAAACACATCTATGATTGTCCTAAAACAAAATAATGTATACACTATCGAGATTGATGATCTTTGTAGTGAAATGTATTTTTTGGTTTTAAATGACAATGCTTGGCTTTGACATAAGAGATCAGGTAATGCTAGCATGAAACTAATATTTCAAATCTCATCTAAAGAACTTGTGAGAGGAATTCCTCACATTAAGTTCATTAAAGACAATGTGTGTGATGCATACCAACTAGGAAAATAAATAAAAAGTAGTTTCAAACCAAAGAACCTAATAAGCACCTCTTGACCATTGCAATTGATCCATATGGACTTGTTCGGACTAATTGCTACATCAAGCCTAGGAGGTAGCAAATATGCCTTTGTCATCGTGGATGATTATAATAGATATACATGGACTTATTTCTTGGCATAAAAAAGTGATAGCTTTAGATATTTTTCTAAGTTTTGTAAACTTGTTCAAAACGAGAAGGGTTTTATGATTTCATCAATTAAAAGTGATTACGGTAGTGAATTTCAAAACCATGATTTTCAAGATTTTTGTGAATCTAATGGATACAACTATAATTTCTCTACTCAGAGAAATCCTCAACAAAATGGAGTAGTAGAAAGAAAAAATAGAAACTTATAAAAAATGGCAAGAATCATGTTAAATAAACATAGCCTACCCAAATACTTTTGGGCTAAAGCTGTAAATACGATATGCTATATCATGAATAGGGTTCTAGTAAGACCATTACTTTCCAAAACTCTTTATGAGTTGTGGAATAACAAAAAACCCAACATTTCATATTTTAAAGTTTTTGGGTGTAAATGTTTTATTTTGAATGAAAAAGATACATTAGGAAAGTTTGATGCAAAATCTGATGAAGGAATTTTTCTTGGTTATTCTTTTATTTTAAAGGCTTTTCGTATCTTTAATAAAAGAACTTTAGTTATAAAAGAATCTATTCATGTTGTTTTTAATGAAATTTCCAAAGTTAAGAAAAATGATTTTGATGATGATCTTAATTTTGATACTTTGAATTTAAATGAATCCCTTTCTCCATCTAGCAACTCAGATGCATATTATTCTGAATCTTCTTTACCGAAGGAATGAAAGTATGTAGATGCTCATCCTAAGGAGCTAATTATAGGAGACACATCGAAAGGGGTTCAAACTTGTTCTTCTCTTAAAAAGTTTTGTGCCAACGCCGCTTTTTTCTCCCAAATTGAACCTTAATGCATTGATGAGGCCATGAAAGATAATTTATGGGTCGTCATAATGCAAGAAGAATTGAATCAATTTAAGAGAAATGAGGTGTGGAAGCTTTTTCCAAGGCCAAATGACCATTTGGTTATTGGTACCAAATGGGTCTTTAGAAACAAGCAAGATAAATTTGGTATCATAGTTAGAAACAATATTAGATTAGTGGCCAAGGGTTTCAACCAAGAAGAAGGTATCGATTATGAAGAAACCTTCGCTCCTGTGGCACGATTAAAAACCACAAGGATGCTCCTTGCCTATGTTAGTAGTAATAATTTTAAGTTGTTTCAAATGGATGTTAAAAGTACTTTTCCTAATGGCTTTATTTCCGAAGAAGTTTATGATGAACAACCTTTCGGATTTGAGAATGATAATTTTCCTAATCATGTGTTTAAATTGATTAAAGCTCTCTATGGATTGAAACAAGCCCCAAGGGCTTGGTATGAGAGACTTAGCTCATTTCTACTTCATAATAATTTCTCTAAATGCAAGGTTGATACTACATTATTTATTAAAAATTTTGAAAATGATTTTCTTATTGTTCAAGTTTATGTTGATGACATTATTTTTGGTTCTACAAATGAATCATTATGTGAATCTTTTGCAAATAGTATGAGTCAAGAGTCTGAAATGAGTCTAATGGGTGAACTAACCTTCTTTTAGGCTTACAAATCAAATAATTTAAGGATGACATTTTTATTAGTAAAAAAAAATATGCATTAGATTTGCTAAAACGTTGATAGTTCAAAGGCTATCAACACTCCTATGAGTACTTCTACTAAGTTAGACATTGACGAAAGTGGAGAAAGCTTTGATCAAAAAGCTTATAGGGGTATGATAGATAGTTTACTATACCTCATCGTAACTAGACCGGACATTATGTTTAGTATAGGACTTTGTGCTAGATTTTAGTCTAATCCTAAGTTATCTCATCTTAAAGCAGTCAAAAGAATACTTAGATATCTTAAAGGAACCATAAATTTAGGATTATGGTATCCAAAATTTAAAAAATTTAAATTAATTGCTTATGCTGATGTGGATTTTGCTGGATATAGATTAGATAAAAAAAGCACATCCGGAACGTGTCAATTTTTAGGACACACACTTGTCTCTTGGTCTTCCAAGAAACAAAACTCGATTGCACTATCCACGATCGAAGCCGAATACATTGCAGTTAGTGCATGTTGTGCACAAGTTATATGGATGAAAAATATATTGAAAGATTATAAAATTTATCTTAAGAATATTCCTATAAAATGTGATAATACAAGTGCAATATGTTTAACAAAAATTCTAATTCAACATTCTAGAACTAAACATATCGACATTAGGCATCACTTTATACGAAATCTTGTTAATAATTATGATGTAATCTTAGAGTTTATTGATATAAAACATCAATTAGCTGATATCTTTACAAAACTATTGAATGAAGAATAATTTGATTTCATTAGAAGGGAATTAGGGATGTTAAATTATCCAAATGCATGAATATTATTGAATTTCATTTTTGGACTTTCTCGATTTTTATCGTACAAAGTTTGTTCAATTGAATCATGAACTTATAGTATGCATTTTATGAGTTTTGTATGATGTTTTGATATAAATCATGAACTTGTGGTATGCATTTTACGAGTTTTATATGATGTTTTGATATGGATCTTCTCCTCTTATGATGCAAATTTTACATGATGATGTGTGTGAGTGTGTGTGCACTTTGTGAGCAGTGCTCACTGCCTGTAGTGTTAGGATCGGAGTGGCACTAAGAGGGGGGGGGGGGGGTGAATTAGTGCAGCGGATTAAAACTCGTAAGTTTGAAAACAATTTCGTAAATGTGTAGAGATTTCGATGCGACAAGAAATAACTTAGTAAAAGTAGCTCGAGTAAAGTAAAGAGATAAAAACCAAAAGCTTGATGCTATATAAATAAAGGTTTCAGAAAGTTAAACACTCACACATGTAAGGAACACACCAATTTAAAGTGGTTCGGTCAAATAACCTACATTCACTTACGAAGCCTTCTTCGATGAGGCTCCTAACTTCCACTAGTAAATCACTTGAAGGGGAAGGACCTAATACCCCTCTTATAACCTTTTTACAAGTGGTTCACACTCTTACAGATTTTTTAAAGAGAAAGAGGGAGGTGAACACTTAAGCTATTGAAAACAAGACTTTGTTAAGGACTTGGCTAAAGTTTTTCTCAATTTCTAACTTCTCAAAAGGTGTATTCTCTGCTGAGAATTGAGAGGTATTTATAGACCCCAAGAGGATTCAAATTTGGGTTTCAAATTTTGAATTGCTTTAGGTTCCCGGAGCTGGCGGTAGGTTTCATTATTGAATTGCTTTTGAATTGTTATTCATTATTGAACTATTTATAGTTTCTTTAGGAACCCATAACAACTTATGTGGACTAATTTTCCTAAATGGACATTTGTAAATAACATGTCCGGATTTATAACAAAAGTTACATTTCAAATGAGATGAAACATGTAATGTGGGTCCTTTAATGAAGGTGGTAGGTTTTTGGTGAGATCCTCTCACGAAACCAATTCCACTTCTATTTCCGACGTGACCCTTGTTTGCAAGGATCATGTCCAAGCCTTTGCTACCGACCTTAAACTTGTTTAAGGTCTCTTTAAGTAGTAAATTTTTATTTTTTATTGCTTCTAAGTGTTTATACTTAGAGCATGGAGGAGTTTGAAGACTATCAAATTTATTTTGGAGTAAGACATGTTATTTCTTTAATAGATTGAACTTCTTACTAATAGTTCTACACTCAGCAAATAATTCATGAAAAGCGATAAAAAGTTCATCGAAAGATAAATCTTTATTAAGTAAATCACATACCTCTTCTCCTAAAGCCATTAGTGCGAAGTTTGCCTCATCTTTGTTGCTAGCTTCTTTACTCTCGGAATCACTTGAATCATCCCAAGTCGCTTTTAAAGCTTTCTTCTTCTTCGGTTGCTTCTTCTTAGCTTGGGGGCATCCAATTTTGAAGTGCCCTGGTTTTTTACATTCGTAGTATATTACTTGGTCCTTTTTATGTTTAAGTTTGTTTTAGGTGTTATTTTTAAATTTATTCTTTCTTATAAATTTTTAAAATTTTTGAGTTAAAGGTGCAATGTCATTGTCGCCGTCCTCATCACTTGATGTTCCTTTCAAGTGGTCTTCTTGTGATGTAAGTGTCATATCCTTTCTGTTCTTTGGTAGGGGGTTCTCGAGCTCTTCATGACACGTCATTTCGTAGGTTATTAGAGACCCAATAAGTTCTTCGAGAGGAAAAGTTTTAAGATCCTTGGCCTCATGAATGGCCGTAACTTTTGGATCCCAACTCTTTGGAAGGGATCTTAAGATTTTAGTTACTAGTTAAAAATTAGAAAAACCTTTACCAAGAGCTTTGAGTCCATTGATGATATTCGTGAAATGGGTGTACATGTTTCCGATGGACTCACTTGGTTTCATTCGGAAAAGTTCGTAAGAGTGCATAAGAATGTTGATTTTGGATTCTTTCACTCGGCTAGTGCCTTCATGAGTGACCTCAAGAATTCTCCAAATATCAAAAGCTGAATCACAAATTGAAACATAATTAAATTCATTTTTGTCCAATGCACAAAACAAGGCATTCATAGCCTTTGCGTTTAAAGCAAAAACCTTCTTCTCCGATTCATCCCATTCGCTCATCGGAAGAGAAGATTTTTGAAATCCATTTTCGACAATAATCCAAAGCTTGAAATCCATGGAAATGAGGAAGATCCTTATTCGAGTCTTCCAATACGTATAATCTGACCCATTAAACATAGGCGGATGTGTAATAGAATAACCCTCAAGTATGCCGAAGTAAGCAATCTCTCTTGGGTATTATACCAAATATAAGAGTGAGCCTATCTCTGATACCAATTGTTAGGATCGAAGTGGCACTAAGAGAGGGGGGGGGGGGGGGGGTGAATTAGTACAGTGGATTAAAACTTGTAAGTTTGAAAACGATTTCATAAATGTGTAGAGATTTCATTGCGACAAGGAATGACTTAGTAAAAGTAGCTCAAGTAAAGTAAGGAGATAAAAACCAAAAGCTTGCTGCTATGTAAAAAAAGGTTTCAAAAAGTTAAACACTCACACATTCAATGAACATACCAATTTAAAGTGGTTCAGTCAAATGACCTACATCCACTTGCGAAGCCTTCTTCATTGAGGCTCCCAACTTCCACTAGCAAATTACTTGAAGGGGAAGGACCAAATACCCTTCTTACAACCTTTTTACAAATGGTTCACACTCTTACAGATTTTTCAAAGAGAAAGAGGGAGGTGAACACTTAAGCTATTGAAAACAAGACTTTGCTAAGGACTTGGCTAAAGTTTTTTCTCAATTTCTAACTTTTCAAAAGGTGTATTCTCTATTGAGAATTGAGAGGTATTTATAGACCCCAAGAGGATTCAAATTTGGGCTCTAAATTTTGAATTCCTTTTGTTTCCCGGAGCTGGCGGTGCCATCGCCTATCGGTGGTGGTGCTACCACCTATCAATGTCACATTGACTGTGTACTAGCAGTGCCACCACCTGACCTTTCGGGTGTTGGGCGGTGCCACCGCCTGACCTTACTAGTCATTGGTTGGGCTCCAAATTTGGCCCAAAACAATTCATATTCGGGCCCAATTGGCCCATAACCAGGTTATAGGATTAACTCTTAATCCTAACCCTAATTACATGCAAACTATGAAGTTAAGACATAGTCTTAAGCAGGTTTTTAATCGACAATGTTGAGTTTCCTTCCAACGAGCTTTCCGACGAACTTCCGATACACCCTCGGATTTCTTCCGGTGGACTCCCAGTAGGCTCCCGGTCTTGTGGCGAGTTCAGTGAGTCTTTGGCAAGTAGCCGAACCTTCTTGGTGATCTCCGCGAACCTCCAATGATTTCTCCAGTGGACTTCCGAAAACTTCGGCAAGTTTTCGATTTCTTCTCGGTTGGTTCCGGCAACACTTCCGACAAATCTTCGGACTCTCAACGGACTCTTGAACACCCATCGAACTCAACTCCGGTAGACTTGCTTTATGTCTTCAAGCTATCATAGTTAATCCTGCACATGTAAAACAAAACTTCGATCGAGACAATTAATCCTAAGCAATTAATCAAGTTGTCCAGCATGTCATTGGTCCCTCGACGTTTCGTCCAATTCTTTGGCGCATCATCCTCTCTTGCGGCCTATTGCCCAATCGGCCAGTTGACTCTGTAACTCCGATATCCTTAGCACAATCTCCGCTCTTCTTAGCCCGATGCGTGAGTCCATGGCCCGAAGCCTTCTATCGATATGTCGACTGATCAACCGGCCCAATGTCCAATCTTCTAACATGTTCCTCCAGCCCAACATGATTTTCCTGCTTTAATTGTCTCATCCTGATCGAAGTATCCTATGTCACTCAAAATGCAGATTAAATCAAAAACACATATCAAGTGGTTTCATCATCAAAATATGAGATTCAATAATCTCCTCCTTTTTGATGATGACAACCACTTGATGACGGAGTTAACCTTAACTCCCGGAGTTTAAACAAACTCCCCCTATCAATATGGCTTATTGATAGAAACTCTTGGATTCAAAACTCTAAATAACATGTCATCATAAACTTATGCATAATATGTCATTTCATCATACTTCTCCCCCTTGGTCATCAACAAAAAGGAGAAGTTGCAACTCTTATGTGTTTAGAGATAAAAAGTTCAAATCAATGCATAATAAACATAGTATCAAATTTTATCATCATGCAACCTAGCAATTAAAGATGTGCAAGTTTAGCATGTTTGCTTTTCTTGAGATAGCAACTATTTGCTTCTCTTTAGACTACAAGCTAGCAATTTTTATGATATGCAAGTTTTACTACATACAAGCTAGCAAAAATTTCGAAAGCAAGTGCAAGATAGCTTTCTTGTGTAAGCTCATGATTCTTGCTTCCTATTGCAATGTGCAAGTTGCAAGTTTTGCTTCTTGAGATAGACAAGATAGCACTTTTGCAATTTTTGTTTCTTAAGATAGGCAAGCTTATGATGTTCAAGATAGCAAGCTCTTTCTTCTCTTTTGAGAAGTGTTATTTTTGCTTTCTTAGCAAAATACCAAACTAGCAAGAGATAATGTTTTCGTATAATGTTTCCTAACAAAATGCCAATTGTTAGGATCAAGGAAAATCCGAAAATGAATTTAACACTTTCATGCATTGGACAAGGTTTCGCTATAGATTTTCAAAACTACAATCTTCGCTATAGATTTTCAAATACAATCATGAAGATAAAACATACTTATTATCATGAAAATTTTTGTATCCAAAACACATAATTTTCAACATGTTATTAAGGCATGTAATAGTGTAAAATTCTCATTATAGCAATTGAATGAATCAAGAAAGTCCAAAAAATAATCTTAATAAGTTCATGCATTCGGACACATTAAGAGAGTATGAATCTTCAACATGCTCATCATGGAAACCAAGGCACAAGATTTTCAAAGTAAGCATGTTATAGAAACATTCAATTTCAATGTGATCAAGGAAAATCCGAAAATGAGTAACGTAAAGAGATTCAAGGAAAATCCGAAAATGATGTTCAATTAATATTCCTTACTCTACCTATGCTCACCAAATAATTCATCAAGGAAAACAAATCAAGGATGAGTAGTCATCAAGGCAAGGGGCATTAAAAAGTAATTGTTACAACAAGACAAGAAGTGATTGTGTCCATATTTACATGAGGCAAGCAAACAATTTGGCAAGTGTTACATTTGCATATTCTCTTTAGATGTGCAAGAAAGTAAGCAAGTTTTTGCATTTTCTTGACTTGTGCAAGCTAGCTAATTTCTCTTTGAGATGACCCTTTACATCAATTCAAGATAGCACATTAGCAACTCTTTCTCCCCCTTAGTCATTCACAAAAAGAAAGTTATATCATTTCTAAATTATGACAAAGGTAAGTATCAATCTTATTTGTGCATCATTATGTTTTCAAATTAAAATATGCACAATTTCAAAACTTTACATTTATATCCTTACTTCATGCATTATACAAATGAATTAATCACTATGGGCATATCAAACATGATACATTATTTTGGTAATAAATCATAGCATTTATCAATATTTTGATCATGATACCAAGCATCCATCATTTAGAGCATTCATGATACACATTATATATCATCACAACAAAAAGCAATTGCATGCATAATTTCAAATCATAAATATTTCAAATCATGATGGTATTAATTTGTCAAATTGCATCCTACCATGCATGATCAAAACTTCTCCCCATTTGTATTTTATACATAATTTCATTTCATCACATTAGGAATATCAAGAAGAATTAATTGGGTGATGAGATGAATATACAGAATTGTATAAAAATTATATCATAAGTGTTTCATGCATTCATATCATCACATGAAGGAATATAAAAAAATGGTGATGAGATATTACTTCATGAATACAATAAAATTCATATAGCATATCATGGTTTATTAGAATTAGTCTTCTTTTTGGTTAATAGCAAAAATAATAGTAGGAGAGCAAGATCTCAATTCATGCATATCAAATATTCAATCATCAAAATCATGATTCATCTAGAAAATTCTTCTCTTTAAATATTCAAAGAGAGATCTTAGGAGATCAAATAAGAGATTTTCAAATAAAATTTTAAATCAAGAATTAAAAAAAAGATATTCTCTTTTGTAAATCACAAAAGGAAACGTAGGAGAAAAAGATTTCAATTCATGCAATAAGAACTCTTATGATTCATATTGAAAATTTTCTCAAAATGTAAGAGAATAAAGAGTAAGAAATCTTGATTCATAAAGGATTTCATGTTATAAATTTCAAGAGATCAAGATCATGATTTCGATAAAACCCATTAGATTCAAACCATTAAAATTAATTTCAAGGTTCACAAAATTCATAAATAGATTCATGATTTTAAACCCAATAATATACTTCCTTTTTTATGTGATACTTTTTAAGTGATTGATTTCGTATAAGCATGCTTTTTTCATTTATGTCAAATAAAAACATGCATCAACATTTAAGAACAAAAAATGAATTTTGTCATAAAAATCATCAAGATCAACAAACCATAAAAATCATCATGTATAACTTTAAAATCTGATGCATAAAATCGTCAAGTCATGGAATCAAAATTTCAATATTTTCATTACAACTTTATGCATCATTAAGTATACAATCATCAAGCATATAAAATTTCTCAATTCATTATGAATTATAAAAAGAATTGTGGTTCCGAAAAATCATGATTCATTTAGGATAGTAGATGCTAAAAATGAGGATAAAAGATCTTGATTTTTATAGGGTAAATCTCAAGTTATAAATCTTGAAAAATCAAGATAAAGCTCATTCAAGTGCAAATCATCAAATCAAAATCATTTTCAAGATGATAAAATAGATTCATCAAAGTCAATAAGATAGAGAAAAATAATTTTCAAGAAAAAAATGCGTTTCTCTATTTAGTTGTTTCATACAAGCATGCCTTTGTCCTTTTTGTGCTATAATATATATATATATATATATATATATATATATATATATCATCAATCTTTAAAGCCACTGTTATTATCATGAAAATCAATAATCCATAAATATCAAGAATCATCATGCATAATGTCAAAATATAAACTCATTAATCATAACTTCAAATTAAACATGATTTTATATACACAAAATCGAGAAATAACAAAGGAAATCAACATGATACACATTATTACTTCTTAATCACATATAGCATGATTTCATAAGGCATTTTTATGAAGGTGAGAAGGAAATAATTCAAAGGTACAAAGGTTTCAACTATCTCATAAACAAATGAAAGATCAAGTCATGAATCCAAAATTCCATGAATCAAAATAATCAAAATGATCATCAAAGGTAATCTCATGTTATTCCAAGAAATCAATATCATGATTTTGATAAAACTTATTTCAAATTCAAATCATCAAAATTATCAAACTCTCACCCTTACTATCAAGAGATTCAAAATGACATAAATAATTTTATTGATCTCTTAGTGAAAAATCGATAAGATAGAGAAAAAGGAAAATTTTCAAGAAAAATGCTTTCCTCCTTTTGTTTCAACTCATTGATTGATTTCATACATGCTTGTTTTTTTCTTTTATCCCAAATCCATGCATCATTCATTAACGTCGAAAAAGATCTTTCAAAACAAAAAGATCGCAAAGTTCGATAATCACAAACATCATGCATCATTTCGAAAGAAAACTCACTAAGCATGATCATTATATATAACTTCAAATCAAACATGATTTCATTTATTTTCAAAATATTGATAGGACATATAAGGCAAAGAAATTATTAAACATAAAGCATATTCATCAATCATGGTTTCATTGAGCATAAGGTATTTTCAACCAAAATTATTTTGTTATTTGTTGTTGTCTTTGAAGGTAACATAACAATCTTCTTTGCTAGTGAGCATAGAGAAGTGAGATAGATCTCCTCGAGCATCCACTATCAAGATACCATCTCTTGCTCTTAGCTTGTGAGTTTGTTTATAAAAGAGGATGGTATTTAGGTACCCATTTGATTTTGGGTGCCTCATAAATTGATCTACTAATTTTGTTATTGATTATTGAACTATTTATAGTTTCTTTAGGAACCCATATCAACTTATGTGGACTAATTTTCCTAAATGGACATTTGTAAACAACATGTCCGAATTTACAACAAAAGTTGCATTTCAAATGAGGTGAAACATGTAATGTACGTCCTTTAATGAAGGTGGTAGGTTTTTGGTGAGATCCTCTCACGAAACCAATTCCACTTCTATTTTCGACGTGACCCTTGTTTGTAAGGATCATGTCTAAGCCTTTGCTACCGACCTTAAACTTGTTTAAGGTCTCTTTAAGTAGTAAATTTTAATTTTTATTGCTTCTAAATGTTCACACTTAGAGCATGGAGGAGTTTGAAGACTATCAAGTTTATTTTGGAGTAAGACATGTTATTTCTTTAATAGATTGAACTTCTTACTAATAGTTCTACACTCATCAAATAATTCATGAAAAGCGATAAAAAGTTCATCGAAAGATAAATCTTTATTAAGTAAATCACATACCTCTTCTCCTAAAGCCATTAGTGCGAAGTTTGCCTCATCTTTGTTGCTAGCTTCTTTACTCTCGGAATCACTTGAATCGTCCTAAGTCGCTTTTAAAGCTTTCTTCTTCTTCGGTTGCTTCTTCTTAGCTTGGGGGCATCCAATTTTGAAGTGCCCTGGTTTTTTACATTCGTAGTATATTACTTGGTCCTTTTTATGTTCAAGTTTGTTTTTGGTGTTATTTTTAAATTTATTCTTTCTTATACATTTTTAAAATTTTTGAGTTAAAGGTGCAATGTCATTGTCACCGTCCTCATCACTTGATGTTCCTTTCAAGTGGTCTTCTTGTGATGTAAGTGTCATATCCTTTCTGTTCTTTAGAAGGGGGTTCTCGAGCTCTTCATGAGCATGACACGTCATTTCGTAGGTCATTAGAGACCCAATAAGTTCTTCGAGAGGAAATGTTTTAAGATCCTTGGCCTCCTGAATGGCCGTAACTTTTGGATCCCAACTCTTTAGAAGGGATCTTAAGATTTTAGTTACTAGTTCAAAATTAGAAAAACCTTTACCAAGAGCTTTGAGTCTATTGATGACATTCGTGAAATGGGTGTATATGTTTCCGATGGACTCACTTGGTTTCATTCGGAAAAGTTCGTAAGAGTGCATAAGAATGTTGATTTTGGATTCTTTCACTCGGCTAGTGCCTTCATGAGTGACTTCAAGAGTTCTCCAAATATCAAAAGCTGAATCACAAATTGAAACATGATTAAATTCATTTTTGTCCAATGCACAAAACAAGACATTCATAGCCTTTGCGTTTAAAGCAAAAACCTTCTTCTCCGATTCATCCCATTCGCTCATCGGAAGAGAAGATTTTTGAAATCCATTTTCGACAATAATCCAAAGCTTGAAATCCATGGAAATGAGGAAGATCCTTATTCGAGTCTTCCAATACGTATAATCCGACCCATTAAACATAGGCGGATGTGTAATAGAATAACCCTCAAGCATGCCGAAGTAAGCCATCTCTCTTGGGTATTATACCAAATATAAGAGTGAGCCTAGCTCTGATACCAATTGTTAGGATCGAAGTGGCACTAAGAGAGGGGGGTGGGGTGGGGGGGGTGAATTAGTACAGTGGATTAAAACTTGTAAGTTTGAAAACGATTTTATAAATGTGTAGAGATTTCATTGCGACAAGGAATGACTTAGTAAAAGTAGCTCAAGTAATGTAGGAAGATAAAAACCAAAAGCTTGCTGCTATGTAAATAAAGGTTTCAGAAAGTTAAACACTCACACATTCAAGGAACATACCAATTTAAAGTGGTTCAGTCAAATGACCTACATCCACTTGTGAAGCCTTCTACGTTGAGGCTACCAACTTCTACTAGCAAATTACTTGAAGGGGAAGGACCAAATACCCTTCTTACAACCTTTTTACAAATGGTTCACACTCTTACAGATTTTTCAAAGAGAAAGAGGGAGGTGAACACTTAAGCTATTGAAAACAAGACTTTGCTAAGGACTTGGCTAAAGTTTTTCTCAATTTCTAACTTCTCAAAAGGTGTATTCTTTGCTGAGAATTGAAAGGTATTTATAGACCCAAAGAGGATTCAAATTTGGGTTTCAAATTTTGAATTGCTTTAGGTTCCCGAAGCTGGCGGTGCCACCGCCTGTCGGTGGCGGTACTACCGCCTGTCAGTGTCATATTGACCATGTACTAGCGGTGCCACCTCCCGACCTTTTGGGTGCTGGTCGGAGCCACCGCCCGACCTTACGGGTCACTAGTTGGGCTCCAAATTTGCCCAAACTAGTTTGTATTCGGGCCTAGTTGGCCCCTAACCAGGTTATAGGATTAACTCTTAATCCTAACCCTAATTACATGCAAACTATGAAGTTAAGACATAGTCCTAAGCAGGTTTTTAACCGACAATGTCGAGTTTCCTTCCGTTGAGCTTTCCGACGAACTTCCGGTGGACTTCCGATACACCCTCAGATTTCTTCCAGCGGACTCCCAACAGGCTCCCGGTCTTGTGGCAAGTTCAACGAGTCTTTGGCAAGTAGCCGAACCTTCTTGGTGATCTCTGTAAATCTCCGACGATTTCTCCAGCGGACTTCCGAAAACTTCGGTAAGTCCTTGATTTCTTCTTGGTTGGTTCCGGCAGCACTTCCAACCAATCTTCGGACTCTCAGCGGACTCTCGAACACCCATCGAACTTGACTCTAGTAGACTTGTTTTATGTCTTCAAGCTATCGTAGTTAATCCTGCACATGTAAAATGAAACTTCGATCGAGACAATTAATCATAAGCAATTAATCAAGTTGTCCGGTATGTCATTGGTCCCTCAATGCTTCATTTGATTCTTCGGCGCATCATCCTCTCTTACGACCTATTGCCCAATTGGCCAATTGACTCCGCAACTCCGATATCCTTGGCAAAATCTCCGCTCTTCTTGGCCTGATGCTCGAATCCACGACCCGAAGCCTTCTATCGACACGTCGACCGATCCCCCGGCCTAACGTCCAATCTTCTGACATGTTCCTCTGGCCCAACATGATTTTTCTGCTTTAATTATCTCATCCTGATCGAAGTATCCTGCATCACTCAAAACATAAATTAAATCACAAACACATATCAAGTGGTTTCATCATCAAAATACAAGATTCAACATGTAGGTGGTGGCATCGCCTTGCTAGCGGTAGCACCGCTAGTTGTCACATGTTGTAGGAGGTAGCACCGCCTAGCTAGAGGTGCCACTGCCCGCAACCTGCCCCCTTATAAACACAAGTTAGGGCTGGCGGTAGAACCGACCCCAACACATTATGCACTCCTCCAAACAACTACAAACCTATTGCTCTCCCTCTAGTAACTCAAAAATCCCCACTTCCTACTAGATCAAGGATCAATCTCTGACATTCTTTTAAAGATCACTAGAAGGAAGAACTACTAAGGTATCCTCTAAACCAAATTAATTCCCCTTTGAATTATTTATTCTTGCTTCTTATTTGTCTTCATAATTGTAGTCTTCATAGGTTCTAGAAGATCCTCTAGGGACAAAGGGAAGAGGAGATCAGATGAAAATTATGACTCCTTATTTTTTGATTCTAATCAACATGCTCTAAAATTTTCATCCATAGAGTCTAGACATGTTCATAAGGGTAAACATGTTGATTTAGACGAATTAAGTGATTTAGAATCTATTCAATGATTTGCTAATATAGACATTCTCCCAATCATTCAAATGAGTGAACCTATATATCCTAAACTTATTAGGCTATTTTACAACAATTTACTTGTAGATAAAAACGAAAGGGTATCTACCTATCTCTTAGGACATCATATACCCATTACGGATAGCATAATTTGTAACATCATAGGAATTTCGGTAAAAGAAAAAGGGTGTTATTTTAAGGACAATGGGATGAAGAATTAGTTGTGACTACTTACGTTGATGCCTTAAGAATAATTTTTGGTAATCCTAACTTAATTATTCTTCCAAAAAGTTATGAACACTTACTACCTTTAAGCACCAAAATACTTCATCACATCGTGATAAGTATCATTCTCCCAAAACAATATCATCATGATGAAGTAAGCCAAATGGAATTAGGTACCATGTATTGGATTCTGAAGGGACATAACAATTGTTTTGGTTACCTAATCTAACAAAACATAATTGAACTATCAAAAAAAGACATGATGCTTCCATATGGTGGCTTAATCACAAGACTACTCCATGCCTATGATATTGCTATTCTACCCGACAAAGAAGTTATAAAACTAGACAAATTTAGTATCATAAATAGAAACATACTTTGACGGTTGAGATGTATATTTAGAAATGACATATGGTCTAGATTGCTAAGAAGGACTGATCCTCTCTAACTAGAACTAAAACCTGAAACACCAATTTTTATGGGTAATCAATCTCCTCTAACTGGTTCTTTTGAGGAATCACCTCTAGTACAACAAGCACCTCCCTCGTCTATCGACGACATAGGGACTCGAATGGATTGATTTGAACAACATCAAGTTTGACTTGAACAATACTAAGATTAAATTTTGACTGAGTTGTAGTAGATTCATCAACAACTCAATACCCTGTTTAGACATTTGATTGGCCACCACTTGAATAAATTGATTATGACATTTTGTCGATGACAAAGGGGGAGAAATGGATAAAATCCCTCTCTTTTATTCTACTTACTTTGATGTTGTATCTTTTATTTTATTTACTTTGATGTTGTAATCCTATGTTACCTTGATGTTGTAAACTTAAAATGCTGCTTACTTTGATGATTGTAATTCTATTCTTTGATGCTGAAAATTTCCATGTTATCTCTTCAAATGATGAGTATGATGATGCAATATCGTGCTTACTTTGATGCTGAAAATTTCTGTGATTTTGACTTGAAAATGGATGTCATGCCTTGACATCATTTCTATCGACGAATACGTGGTATCATCTTTAGATTTAGTAAATCATGATGTGCATGATGATAATAAGTCTAACTTATCAATTTGATGCTTGAATTCAAAGGCTTTGAATTCAAAAATGTCTTTTCTCAATTATAGCATAAAGATAGGGGGAGTTAAGATTAGCTCTATCACCAATTGGTTGTCATCATCAAAAAGGGAGAGATTGTTGAATCTCATATTTTGATGATGAAATCAATTGGTAAATTATTTAATCTAATCCATGTGTTGAGATAAGTGTGCAGGATTAACTATGATAGCAGTAAGGCGTAAAGCGAATGATGAGTCGGAGTCAAAGACTCGGATGATATACTGGGAGCTCGCTAAGAGTTCATTGTGAGATCACCGGAAGTACATTGGAAGACTCGCCGAAAGCTCATCGGGAGATCGCCGGAAGTACGCCGGAAGACTAACCGAGAGTTAGTGGAGAGTTCGCTAGAAGCTCGTCGGAAGACTCACCGAGATGTTCACTAGAGGATCGCCAAGTGAAAAATCGACGTACCAGACCATGCTTGCCTTAATCATAGTTAGAATGATAATTAGAGTTGATTTGGGAGGTAATCCCATCAACTCTGTTAGGGGGCCAATTGGGCTCGGAGCTAGGATGGTTTGGGTTGAATACAAGGCCCAACTAGGTTGCTAGGCTTTGACCAACGGTGGCACCGCTTGAAAGACCCAGTCTCCCAAGTGGTCTGGGCAGTGGTACCGCTAGTAATTATTACTGTCAGCGGTGGTATCACCCCTATCAGGTGGTGGTACTATTAGAGCTCGGTCTCTGAGCTCTATCAGGCGGTAGTACCACCCAAACTGAGCGATAGTACCACCTAGTGTCAGATTATAGGTGGTAGTACCACCTAGTAATGGCGGTGGTACCGCCAGTACCTTAGAAAATCGGGATGAGGTATGCCTGTGATTATGTTCTAATTACATGAGCAGGTGTAACGGGAGCGTGGAGGTGATAGTGGGACCCACGAGACCGAGACGAATGATCGTGACATATGGAGATGTGCCAAGATGCCAACAGAATTGATGAGTATGAGATGAACGATCACAAGGTATGGAGATGCGTCGAAGCACACATAAATCATAATATGAGTGATTGGGCCCATTGGCTCACGGTTGATTACATAAGGTTGTGGTCCATGATCATCTAATGTGATTGCTCATGTGATATGTGATTATTTGTACACCTACTAGATATGTACATATATTCACATACGATATATATATATATATATATATATATATATATATATATTAAATATATATGTGTGTGACAAATCATTGTTAGGATCAAGAGCGCACTAAGGGGGGGGGGGTGAATTAGTGCAACGGATAAAAATGTTGGTTTCGAAAAATATTTTCATACGCTGAAAACCGAACTCGGAAATGCTTAACTTTGAAGGCGAAATAAGAGCATAAAGATAGCTTGAAGGTAGTAAATAATTAAAGAGGTTTGCAGTAAAGAATGATGCTAAAAGTAAATGCAAACCGAGATTTTAGAGTGGTTCGGTCAATCGTGACTTACATCCACTTTCGGCTTCCTCCTCCGACGAGGTCACCAGCATCCACTAGATGCCTTCCTTCAATATGCGAAGGCTAACCACCCTTTTACAGCTTTTCTCCTTTTGACGTGCTTAGGAGGCAACCCTTACAAGCACTCACACTCCTCTTACAGAATTCTAAACTTAGAGTGGAGGAGGGAATTTCTAAAGAGATTGCAACAGCGTTTTCTTACTTTTTAATCCTCTATGCTTGTGTGTTTTAATAGGGATGAGAGAGGTATTTATAGGCTTCAAGTTGATTCAAACTTGGAGCCTAAAACTTTCCCATCCCGGGTTCCCCGGGCACGGGCGGTACCACCCAGTGTTAGTCTGACACTGACACTGCCTTGGGCGGTACCACCGCTTAGACTAGCAGTACTACCTCCTGGCACCCTGCTAGGGACGGTATAACCACCCAGATTAGCGGTACCACTGCCTTACACAATCTCAAAAACTGTGCCACGATGGTGAGACTTTTTGGGACACTGTTTGGGCCTCTTATTGGGCCCAACATAGTTCTTACATGGTCCTAGTTGGCTCCTAATTGTGTTGGCCCAAATCCAAGCCTAATTACGTGCTAACTACGAAATCCTAAGACATTTGCTAAGCTAAACAAGTCCCTATGTCTATTCTTCCGGTGAGCTTCCGACGAACTTCCGACGATCTCTTGGTAATATTCTAGCGAACTTCCGGCGAACTTCCGACGATCTTTTGGCAATGTTCCAGCGGACTCCCGGCAAGCTCCTAGACTTCACGATGATCTTCTTGGCGAGTTTCAATGAGCTTCTCTGGCAAGCTCCGAGACTTCTCGACTGGTTTGCTAGAACTTTCGACGAACGTCCGGACTTCCGACGAACTCTCGAACTCCCAACGAAATCGTATCCTCGACTCTGGGACTTCATTTTGCTTTATGTCTTGCTATCATAGTTAATCCTACACTTGTAAAATATACTTCGATCTAGACAATTAATACTAAGCATTAATTACGTTGTCCAGCGTTTCATTGGTCCCTCCACACTTCGTCCGATTCTTCGGCGCATCATCTTCTCTTGTGGCCTATTGCCCAATCGGCCAATTGATTTTGCAACTCCGATATCCTTAGCGCAATATCCACTCTTCTTGGCTTGATGCCCGAATCCACGGCCCGAAGCCTTCTATCGATATGTCGATCGTTCCTCTAGCCCGACATCCAATCTTCTGACATGTTTTCCCCTGGCACAAAATGATTTTTTCTTTTTTAATTGTCTCATCCTGATTGAAGCATCTTGTGTCACTCAAAATGTAGATTAAAACATAAACACTTATAGATTGGTTTCATCATCAAAATTCACGATTCAATAATCTCCCCCTTTTTGATGATGACAACCAATCGATGATAACCTTAACTCCCAGAGTTTAAACAAACTCCCCCTATCAATAAGCCATATTGATAGAAACTCTTAGATTAAAAAATCAAAGTAACATGTCATGATCAAATCATGCATGACATCAACATACTTCTCCCTCTTGTCATCAACAAAAAGGAGAAGTCCAACTATTCATGTGTTTAGAAGTAGGAGTTCAAATCGTTGCATAATAAATCTTCAAGTTCTATCATCATGCAATTTGAAAGCTAGCAAAATTAAGGATGTGCAAGTTGGCATATTTGCTTTTCTTTGCGATGTGCAAGATAGCATATTTTTGCATCTTCTTGAGATTTCAAGTTAGTAATTCTTGGTGATGTTCCAAGATAGTAATTTCTTCTCTTTTGAGAAGTGCAATTATTTTTGCTTCATTTGCAATGTTTGAGCTTAGCAATTTTGCTTTCATTGCAAAGTGCAAGTTAGCATGTTTTGTATCTTGAGCTAGGCAAGATAGCCCTTTTGGTATGCGAATGCAAGCTATCAAATTTTACACATAAAAAGTTAGCAAAATTTTTACATCTTGAGATGTGCAGGATGGACTATTTTGCCTCTTTTTGAAATATGTAACTTGGCAAACATTGCTTCTCTTAAGATTTGCAAGATAGCACTTCTTGCTTTCTTTTTTAGATGAGCAAGCTAGCAAGTTTGCCTCTTTTCGAATTGTGTAAGCTAGCAAATTTGCTTTCTAGTAAGTTTTGCTCCCCCTTTGTCATTGTCAAAAAGAAGGGAAAACCCTTTACGTCAATTTCTAAATCATGACACAAGTAAATAGCATAGATGAAAATTCAACTCATGAATGTCAAAATAATTATTTAATCATGAATATTTCATCATTGCATACATTATTATCATAAGCTAAAGTATTGCATGCATAATGCCAAATCATCATGTATATAAAATATAACATCATCATTACATGATTCCAAATCATCATTCTATCAGAAAATGATAATTATTGATTTTCACATTGTTTCAAAAAATCATAGTGTTGCATGCATTTTTATCTAAGGGAAAAATCATAGTGTTGCATGCATCATTCCAAAACATTTCAAGCCATGCAAGCCATAAATACAAAGAAATCATGTCATGAAGGATAAAATCACTTGAATACCAAAAGACATGATTCATATAGTAAATCTCTTCTTTAGTTAAAATATTAAGAAAAATCATAGAATTACAAAGAGGAGATCTTGTTTTAAAAGAAAATCAAGTAATAAATCCAAGAACTCACAAGGAAAAATCATGATTCATTTAGAAAATCTCCTCTCAAGAAAATATCAAGTAGAATTATAGGAGAACGATTAATGAAAAATCTTGATTCATAATAAATCTTAATTTATAAATATCAAGGAATTAAGATCATGATTTGGATAAAAAATTATTCAATTTTAAATCATCAAATCATCAATTCAAAATCATTTTCAAGAGATTCACAAAAGTGATACAAATAGATTCATTAATCTCCTTGAAAAATCAATAAAATAGAGAAATTTTTCAAGGAGAAAGGTTTCCTCTTTTTAGTTTGTTTTATACAAGCATGCCTTTATCTTTTTTATACCAAATCAAAATATATATATCATCGTTTAAAATGAAAGTGCAAGATTTATCATCATAAAAATCATCAAGATCAATAAGGCATAAATCACTCAAAAAACATCATTACTTCAAATCATCATGCATAATTTTGAAAAATAAATTTATTAGGCATGATATCATTAAACATGATTTCATAAGGCATTTTTAATCAAAATCATTTTGTTTATCATAAACATGCAATTTTCATGATTATTTTTAAAATTACCAGCATGATTCCTAATTTTTGCATTTTCATTATAAAACATGTAATTTTCAAGAAAATTAATTCTAAACTAAATAAAAAAGAAAATGCATCATGAAAAGCATCATGTATTTTCGAATAAATTAGGGGGATTTCGATTACCTCATCATTGAAAGTGGTTAAGGCGTAGTTTGCCACCTTGCCTTTCTTGATTTTCTCCTCGTCTTCGTAAGAACTCGATTCATCCCAATTTTTGTTCTTCTTCTTACGTTCAAAGCAAGTAGTTCCGTTCTTTTTGTTCATAAATTTTTGTTTCATTAACTTTTTAAATTTCGTAGTGAGTTCAAGTTCACCATCACTTGAGCTTATACTCGAGTGGTCTTCAAATGTTCTTTGTCCCAAATCTTTCCTATTCTTTGGAAGGTGGTTTTGTTCATCATGTGCATTGTGCACCATTTCATATATCATCAATGAACTGATAAGTTCTTCAAGTGGAAAATATTTAAATATTTTGTTTCTTGTATTGTCGTTACTTTCGATTCCCAAGTTTTAGAAAGTGATCTTAAGATCTTGTTAACAAGTTCAAAGTTCAAAAAACTTTTACCAAGTGCTTTTAGACTATTGACGACATCTGTAAAATGGGTGTACATGTCTCCAATAGTCTCTCTTGATTCCATACAAAATATCTCAAAATCGTGCATCAAAAAATTTACTTTAGAATATTTTACACTACTTGTGCCTTCGTATATGATTTCAAGAGTGCGCCAAATATCGAAAGTCGTTTCACATAAAGAAACCCGACTAAACTCCATTTTATCTAAGGCATAAAATAGAGCATTCATAGCTCTAGCATTTAGAGAAAATGTCTTCTTCTCCAAATCATTCCAATGGTTCATTAAAAGAGAAGATATTTGAAAACCAGATTTGACTATATGCCATAAATCGAGATTCAATGAAAGCAAGAAAACTCTCATTCGAGTTTTCCAATAAGTGTAGTCCGTCCCATTGAAAAAGGGAGGACGAATGAGAGAGTGACCCTCTTAAAAGCCGAAAAGAGCCATTTTTATTTGGGTGTTAAACCAAAATAGAAAACCATGGCTTTGATACCAATTGTTAGGATCAAGAGCGCACTAAGAGGGGCGGTGAATTAGTGCAACGGATAAAAATGTTGGATTCGAAAAATCTTTTCGTACGCTGAAAACCGAACTCGGAAATGCTTAACTTTGAAGGCGAAGTAAGAGTGTAAAGATAGATTGAAGGCAGTAAACAATTAAAGAGGTTTGCAGTAAAGAATGATGCTCAAAGTAAATGCAAACCGAGATTTTAGAGTAGTTCGGTCAATCGTGACCTACATCCACTTTCGGCTTCCTCCTCCGACGAGGTCACCGGCGTCCACTAGAGGCTTTCCTTCAATATGCAAAGGCCAACCATCCTTTTACAGCTTTTCTCCTTTTGATGGGCTTAGGAGGCAGCCCTTACAAGCACTCACACTCCTCTTACATAATTCTAAACTTAGAGAATTTATAAAGAGATTACAGTAGTGTTTTCTCACTTTTTAATCATTTGTGCTTGTGTGCTTTAACCAGGGATGAGAGGGGTATTTATAGGTTTCAAATTAATTCAAACTTGGAGCCTAAAACTTTCCCATCCTAGGTTCCCCGGGCATAGGCGGTACCACCGCCCAGTGTCAGTCTAACACTGACACGGCCCTGGGCGGTACCACCACCCAGGTTTGGTGGTAATGTTGGGTGGTACCACCGCCTGACATAGTCTCGAAGACTGTGTCATGATGGTGAGACTTCCTAGGGCACTGTTTGGGCTCTTATTGGGCCCAATATAGTTCTTACATGGGCCTAGCTGGCCCCTAATTGGGTTGGCCCAATTACGTGCTAACTATGAAATCCTAAGACATTTGCTAAGCTAAACAAGTCCCTATGTCTATTCTTCCGGCGAGCTTCCAGCAAACTTCCGACGAACTTCCGACGATCTCTCGGCAATGTTCCGGCGGACTCATGGCAAGCTCCTGGACTTCACGTCAATCTTCTTGGTGAGTTTCGATGAGCTTCTCTGGCAAGGTCTGAGACTTCTCGGCTTATTCCGCCAGAACTTCCAATGAACGTCTAGACTTCCGACGAACTCTCGAACTCCCAACGAAATCGCGTCCTCGACTCTGGAACTTCAATTTGCTTCATGCCTTGCTATCGTAGTTAATCATGCACATGTAAAACATACTTCGATCTAGACAATTAATACTAAGCATTAATCACATTATCTGACATGTTATTGATCCCTCGACGCTTCGTCCGATTCTTCGACGCATCGTCCTCTCTTGTGGCCTATTGCCTAATCGGCCATTTGACTCCGCAACTCCGATATCCTTGGTGCAATATCCGCTCTTCTTGGCCCAGTGCCCGAATCCACGGCCCGAAGCCTTCCGTCGATACGTTGATCATTCCTGCGGCCCGACGTCCAATCTTCTAACATGTTTTCCCCTAGCACAACATGATTTTTCCTGCTTTAATTGTCTCATCCTGATCGAAGCATCTTACATCACTCAAAACATAGATTAAAACATAAACACTTATAGATTGGTTTCATCATCAAAATCTGAGATTCAATAGTCATAAGAGACCGAATCAAAATCCTTTCTCTCGATAATATTAAGTCGGTAAACATGAGACAATTAGATTGACCCACGTGGCCTTCCATCGTTATAGGAAGAAATCGATTCTTGACGTAGGTTGAGTTGGTCGAGTCCCGAGGCTCACCTATATCGCGATTCGATATATTGCTAATGACATAGAGATGTTACTAGTGATCTGAGGATTAGTACGCTAGGTTAAGTCCATCGAGGGCATATCATCAAATCAGACTCATTTTGTAATGATAGTGATGACTTAACCAAATATTATGGTTGGTCAAGTCCCTTGAGACTATGATGGTTTAGAGGCTGAATAAGACAAGAATCACAAATAGTTATGATCGGTAAGAGTTGTCTACCTTTTCGGGCTTACCGTGATTGGTCAAGTCCCTCAAGGTTATATTGAGATGCTGATTGGATCCCGATCCCCACTAGAGATTTGTCGAGGATCTTTGATTCACATATCGGAGGGAATTGTATGATTCACGAGAAAATAGTGGGAATAGATTAAGATAGAAGTCCTTATCTTGATTATTTACTTTTATGCAAAATATGCATGTTATTTATTTATTTACTCATCTTGATTTTCAGAAAATATCACTTTCAAATCCCTTACGTGACATACTTGATGTCAACCACCTCACTAGTCCAAATTACAGAGATTTTCTTCGCAACCTAAGAATCATTCTTACAGTAGAGAAAATTACATACGTTCTTGATATAATGATGCCTATACCCGAGAAAGGGACAAGTGAGTATGAGATTGCTCGCTGTGTGAAGTATATAGATAACTCTACTCTTATTCAGTGTTATGTTAGGATTAAGAGCGACACTAAGAGGGGGGGTGAATTAGTGTAGTGAAAAATTCTTCCATTTTAGAAAATATTTTATATGTTCGATTAAAACCAATTTGGAAAGATAACAACTTGAATGTATGAGAGTGTGAAAGCAAGAGGAGGAGAAGAGGCAGTTTGCTATGAAACGATTTGCAATTAAAGTAAATTGCACAAAGGAAAAGCAAACCAAAATTTAGAGTGGTTTAGTTAATGTGACCTATATCCACTTTCGGATTCCTCCGTCAAGGTCACCGGCGTCTACTAAAGGCCTTCCTTTAATAGGTGAAGGCCAACCACCTTTTATAGCTTCTTTCTCCTTTTGTCAGGTTTAGGAGAGAACCCTTACAAGCCTTACTCCTCTTTTTTGAATGGTTACAAAACTAAGAGAGGGAAGAAGAAAACTCTAGCACTTTTACACCCTAAAGATTCAAGATTATAATCACACTTTGATACCCTTTCATGTAGAAAAGGGTGGGGTATTTATAGGCCCCAATAGCTTCAAAAATGGAGCCAAAAAGGGTATTACTGCTGTCAAGCGGTGGTACCGCTAGAGCTCGGTCTCTAAGCTTTGTCAAGTAGTCGTACTACTTAGATTGAGCGGTGGTACTGACTAGTGTCAGTTTGTAGGCGGTAGTACCGCCCAATAATGGTGATGGTACCATCAATACCCCAAAATCCGGAGATATGACACTTTTTGGCTCTAATTCTGAAGCCATTGGGGCCTATAAATACCCCACCTTTTTCTGCATGAAAGGGTAACAAAGCGTGAAAAAAAACTCTAAGTGTTGGGGTGTTAAAAATGTTATAAAAGTGAGAAGAGTCCTCCTCCTCCCTCTCTTTAGCTTTGTAATCATCCAAGAAGAGGTCTGATGCTTGTAAGGGTTATCTCCTAAACCCATGAAAAGGAGAAAGCACTATAAAGAGGTGGTTGATCTTCGTCTATTGAAGGAAGACCATTAGTAGACGTCGGTGACCTCAACGGAAGAGGAATCGGAAGTGGATGTAGGTTACAATGACCGAACCACTATAAATTCCAGTGTGCTTATTTCCATTCTACTTTTTATTACTGTCATTATTTTCTAAGTTAATTGCTAGTTCATTTACTCTAAAGTCAAGCTCTTTCCGAAATTAGTTTTAATCGAATGAAAGATTTTTGAACTAACATAATTTTATCCGCTGCACTAATTCACCCCCCCCTTAGTGCCACTCTTGATCCTAACAATTGATATTAAAACAAGGTCACTCTTAGTTTAGTTTGAAACCCAAGAGAGATGATATTTGTCGGCAACCAAGAGGGTCATTCAATTACACGTCCACTCATATTCAATGGGACGAATTATACTTATTAGAAGACTAGAATGAGGAATTTTCTAATTTCTATGGATTTTGAGTTATGGAACATTGTGAAAAATGGCTTTTAAAAGTCCTCTCTTCTAATGAATGATTGTAATGAGTTAGAGAAGAAGACTTTCGCTTTAAATGTCAAGGCCATGAATGCTTTGTTTTGCGCTTTAGATAAAAATGAGTTCAATCGAGTATATATTTATGAAATGACTTTGGATATTTGACACACATTCAAAATCACTCACGAAGGCACTAGTAGAGTAAAGGAGTCCAAAATTAATCTTTTGGTCCATACTTATGAGTTGTTTCGGATGAAACTAAGTGAGACCATTGGAGACATGTATATTCGATTTATGGATGTCGTCAATGGTCTAAAAGGACATGGTAAAAGTTTTTCTAATTTTAAACTTGTTGATAAAATATTGAGATCCCTTCCAAAGAGTTAGAACCCTAAAGTAATGGTCATTCAAGAGGCTAAGGAGTTGAATAATTTCCCTTTCGAATTATCAGGTCATTAATGACCTATGAGATGACTTGTAATGCTCATGAAGAGCTTGAGAACAACCTTCCAAAGAACAGGAAGGATATGACACTAAGAACTCATGAAGACCACTTGAAAGAAAATTCAAGTGATGAGGACTATGATGATGACTTGGCACTTTTGACAAGAAAGTTTAAAAAATTTATAAAAAGAAATAAAACTAAAAATGACACTAAAAACAAAATTGAACTCAAGAACGAATAAGTTATATGCTATGAATGCAAAAAGCCGGGACATTTCAAAAGCGAATGTCCCCAAGTAAAGAAGAAACAACCAAAAAAGAAGGCACTCAAAGCAACGTAGGATGACTCGAGCGATTCCGAATGTGAAAAATAAAGCAACAAGGAGATCGCCAACTACGTACTAATGGCTATCAGAGATGAGGTAAGTAGTTCATTTGATGCAAATTTATCTTTCGATGAGCTTTTAAGTGCTTTTCATGAATTATTTGATAAATGTAGAACTTTGAGTAAAAAGTATAATTCTTTGAAAAATGAGCATGCCCTTTTAAGTATTAATTTTAAAAATTTTAAGCATGATAATCCTTCTTTGCCTCCATGTACTAAGTGTGAACATGTAGAGGCACTTGAGAAGGAAAACTTGCTTCTCAAATAAACTTTAAAAAAATTTCAAGTTGGTAGCAAGTCCTTGAACATGATCCTTGCCAATAAGGGTCACATTCATAAAAGAGGCAAAATCGGATTTGTGAGTAACTTTCACTAAAATCCAACCACCTTTGTTAATGGTCCTACCTTGCATGTACCACCTCGCACCAAATGCAACTTTTGTTGCAAACTCGGACATATTACTTATAAATGTCCGTTTAAGAGATATAGTTAACACAAATTGATTTGGGTTCCTAAAGAAATCGTAAAAGTTCTATACAAAATGATAAATTGAGTAGATCAATTTTTGAGGCACCCAAGGTCAAATGGGTACGTAAAAATCACCTTTTTTATAAAAATGTTTACCATCACAAGCTAGAAGCAAGAGATGGTACTATGATAGTGGATGCTCAAGGCACATAACTAGAGATCCATCCCAATTCTCTAAGCTCACTAACCTAAATGAAGGGTATGTGACCTTTAGAGACAATAACAAGGGTAAAATCATTGGCAAAGGAATCATAGGTAACAAATCCAACTTTTTGATTAAAGATGTGTTGTTGGTTGATGGCTTAAAGCATAATCTTTTGAGCATTAGTCAATTATGTGATAAATGATACATCATTAGATTTGAATCCAATGCTTGCATTATTGAAAAACTACACAAAAACACATATATGATTGCCCTAAAATAAAATAATATATATGCTATTGACATTGATGATTTTTATAATAAAATATATTTTTCAGTTTTGAATGATGATGCTTGGGTTTAGCATAGGAGATTAGGTCATGCTAGCATAAAACTAATTTCTCAAATCTCATCTAAAGAACTTGTAAGAGGTATTTCTAATATCAAGTTTGTTAAAGACAATGTGTGTAATGCATGTCAACTAAGAAAACAAATAAAAGGTGGTTTCAAATCAAAAAATCAAATAAGCACATCTAGACCATTGCAATTGATCTATATGGATTTATTTGGACCAATTAATATAACAAGCCTAGAAGGCAGCAAATATGTCTTTGTAATTGTAGATGATTATCGTAGATATTCTTGGGCATGCTTCTTGGCACACAAAAGTGATTGCTTTATGTATTTTTCTAGGTTTTGTAAACTTGTTTAAAATGAAAAAGGCTTTATGATTTCATAAACTCAGAGTAATCATGGTGGTGAATTTCAAAATCATGATTTCTAAAATTTTTATGAATCTAATGGATACAACCATAATTTCTCTACTCTAAAAAATTCTTAACAAAATAGAGTAGTAGAAAGAAAAAAAATAGAAATTTATAAGAAATGACAAGAACCATATTAAACAAATATAGTCTACCTAAATATCTTTAGGCCGAAGTCATTAACACGGTATGCTATGTCATGAATAGGATTCTAGTAATTACTTTCCAAAATTCCTTATAAATTGTGGAATGACAAAAAACCTAATGTTTCGTACTTTAAAATTTTCGGTTGTAAATGTTTTATCTTGAATGAAAAAGATGCCTTGGGAAAGTTTGATGCAAAATCTAATAAAGCTATTTTTCTTGGTTATTCTTCTATTTCAAAAGCATTTCGTGTCTTTAATAAAAAAGCCTTGGTCATAGAAGGGTCTATTCATGTTGTCTTTAATGAAGTCTCTGAATTTAAGAAAAATGAATTTGATGATGATCTTAATTTTGATGCTTAGAATTTAAACGAACCTTCTCCTCCAACTAGCAACTCGAATACATCTTCTTCCGAAACATCCTTACCTAAAGAATGAAAGTATATAAATGCTTATCCTAAGAAGCTAATCATAGGAGACACATCAAAAGGGATTCAAACTCATTCTTCTCTTAAGAATTTTTATGCCAATGTTGCTTTTCTTTCTCAAATTGAACATAAATGCATTGACAAGGCTTTGAAACATAATTCATGGATTCTCGCAATGCATGAAGAGTTGATCCAATTTGAGAGAAATGAGGTGTGGGAGCTTGTTCCGAGACCTAGTGACTATTTAGTTATTGGTATTAAATGGGTCTTTAGAAACAAGCAAAATAAATTTGGTATCATGGTTAGAAACAAGGCTAGATTAATGGCCAAGGGTTTCAATTAAGAAGAATGTATCGATTATGAAGAAACCTTTACTTCTGTGGTAAGATTAGAAGGCATAAGGATGCTCCTTGCCTATGCTAGTTGTAATAACTTTAAGTTATTTCAAATGGATGTTAAAAGTGCTTTTCTTAATGGCTTTATTTATGAAGAAGTTTATGTTGAACAACCTCCCAGATTTGAGAATGATAATTTTTCTAATCATGTGTTTAAATTGACTAAAGCTCTCTATGGATTAAAATAAGCCCCAAGGGCTTGGTTTGAGAGACTTAGCTCCTTTTTTATCTAAAATAATTTCACTAAAGGCAAGGTTGATACTACATTGTTTATTAACAATTTTGAAAAAAATTTCTTGTTGTTCAAATTTATGTTGATGATATTATTTTTGGTTCTAAAATGAATTATTATGCAAATTATTTATCAAGAGGATGAGCCAAGAGTTTGAAATGAGTTTAATAGGTGAACCAACTTTCTTTTTAGGCTTACAAATCAAACAACTTAGTAATGGTATTTTTATTAGTCAAACAAAATATGCATTAGACTTTCTAAAACAGTTTAATATGGATAGTTCAAAGGCTATCAATACTCCTATGAGTACCTTCACTAAGTTAGATATTAACAAAAGCGGAAAAAACTTTGATAAAAAATCTTAGGGGTATGATAGGTAGTTTACTATACCTCACCGTAACTAGATCGGACATCATATTTAGCATAGGACTTTATGCTAGGTTTCAATCTAATCCGAAGCTATCTCATCTTAAAACTGTTAAAAGAATTCTTAGATATCTTAAAGGAACCACTAATATAAGATTATAGTATCCAAAATCAGAAAACTTTGAATTAATTACTTATGCTGATGCGGATTTTACTAGATGTAGAATAGATAGAAAAAGTACATCTGGAACATATCAATTCTTAGGTCATACACTTGTCTCTTGGTCTTCAAGGAAATAAAACTCGGTTGCACTATCTACGATCGAAGCCGAATACATGGCGGCTAATGTATATTATGCACAAGTTGTATAGATGAAAAATACATTAGAGGATTATAAAATTTATCTTAAGAATATTCTCATAAAATGTGATAACACAAGTGCAATATATTTACTAAAAAATCCTATTCAACACTTTAGAACTGAACATATTGACATTAGACATCACTTTATATGAAATTAGGTTAATAATCATGATGTAATCTTAGTAGGTTTCACCACTTTAGAACTGAATATTGACATTAGACATCACTTTATATGAAATTAGGTTAATAATCATGATGTAATCTTAGAATTCATTGATACGAAATATCAATTAGCCAATAGCTTTACAAACCTTTAAATGAAGAAAAATTTGATTTCATTAGAAAAAAGGTAGGCATGTTAAACTATATGAATGCATGAGTTTGTTGTATTTCTTTTCCAGACTATCTTCCTCTTAATATATTTCATGAATGGAGTTTTCATGAATTTATTTTGTTTTTATCTTCCTTGGTATCAAGTTTACTTGATACCCTTGCTCCATCACTTAATGATGTTTGATACACTTAGTCCTTCACTCATGGAATTTATTGACAAATGCATCTCTCACGGATTTCACTCTTGTGAATTTTTAATGAGAAACGGATTTATTTTATGAAGTTTTATTCATGGATTTTTTTTATGATGCTCCTTTCTCATGAATTCTTCCTTACTCTTCTTATGAAAGAAGAATGTTTATGAATTTTTTTTAGTATGTGATGATCACTTGCAAGAATGGGGATTTGAATTCATATGAATATCTTGATCCTTTTCATGAATCACTTCTCTTTGTTAAAATTGAAGCATGATTCAATGAAACTCATTTATTGTTTTAAATTTGACTTGGTTCAAATCATTTTATAAATTTGGTTCTTAATGGATTCTTTCCTTATCTTTCTTCCTCTTCTTCTTAATTTTATGACAAAGGAAGAACAAAACTTGCACATCTAAAGAAGAACCAGAAAGCCCTTGAGTAAAAATGTTAGCTTATCCAAAAGGTTATCATGCAAAGTTTTTGCTTACCTTCCTTTATGGCTTGGATAAATTGGTGTGAAATTTGCTTGATTTTTTTTACCACACTTACATGTTAAATTGTTCTCCTTTTTATTGATGATAAAGGGGGAGAAATGTGGCAAATTGATAATAAATTGGCATAATGAATGTTTTAGATAAATGCATAAAATGTATCTTATCATAAATACTTGAATGTTTTGCGAATGCTAAATGCTTGAAGGTTTTGCGAATGCTTGAAATATAATTGGAATCATCAAATACATCGCAACACATCACAAATACTTGTAACATATCAAAATGTACTTCATATGCATCATAGAAACTTGAAATGTTTCGTGAATCCTTGATAATTGTCTATCATTATGATGAGGTATCAAATTTATCATGCTATTTACAATTGATATCATGCCTCGGAATGATGAATTGTCATCTTTTATCGAGAATTGTCATCTTAATAAATTTCATATTTGAAATTCGCATCGTACTTGAAAATGATGATTGTCTATCACCTCTCTATACTAGATTTGATATTATGCCTTGACATCATTTTTATTAATAAATACATGGTATTGTATTAGTAAATCATGATAAGTATCATGATGTGCATCTTGATAAGTTTAAATAAATGTAACTTATTAGTTTAATGCTTGAATTTATAGGCATTGAATTCAAGAGTGTCTTTTCTCAAGTATGACATATAGATAGGGAGAGTTAAGGTTAACTTTGTCATCAATCGATTGTTATCATAAAAAAAGGAGAGATTGTTAAATCTCAGATTTTGATGATGAAATCAATTGGTAAATTGTTTGATCTAATCTATACGTTGAGATAAGTGTGCAAGATTAACTACGATAGCAGTAAGGCATAAAGCAGATGTTAGGCCGAAGTCAAAGATCAGACGATACGTCGAAGATTCGAACAATGTGCCAGAAGTTTGTTAGAAGCTCACCGAGAGCCTATCAGGAGCTCACCGAGAGTTCATTGGGATTCGCTGAGAATTCATCGGGAGTTCACCAGAGTTTGTCGGAAGTTTGCCGAGAGAACAATTGATGTACCGAACAGAGATTGCTTAGCTAAATGTCTTAATTATTGTAGCTAAACTATAAGTTGAGTTAGGATTGGGAAGTAATCCCATTAACTCAATTAGGGGCCAATTGGGCCCTTAACAGGGCTGAATTGGGCCAGTTAAATAGCCCATTCAACACTTGAAGTCACGGTCGGTGGTGGCACTGCTTGGGACTCAGTCTCCCAAGTGCTCTGGGCGGTGGTACCACTGGTACTTAATGTTGTTAGGTAGTGGTACCACCCTGTCAAGCGATGGTATCGCTAGAGCTCGGTCTCCAAGCTTTGTCAAGCGATCGTACCGCCTAGACTGAGCGGTGGTACCGCCCAGTGTTAGTCTACAAGCAGTAGTACTGCCTAATAATGGTGGCAGTACCACTAGTACCCCGAAATCCAAGGACATGACACTTTTTTGGCTCCAATTCTAAAGCTATTGGGGCCTAAATACCCCACCCTTTTTTGCATGAAAGGGTAACAAAGTGCAATCAAAGTGTGAAAAAAAACTCTAAAGTATTAGGGTGTTAAAAGTATTATAAAAGTGAGAAGAGTCCTCCTCCTCCCTCTCTTTAGCTTTGTAATCATCTAAGAAGAGGTGTGAGGCTTGTAAGGGTTATCTCCTAAACCTGTGAAAAGGAGAAAGTACTGTAAAGAGGTGGCTGGTCTTTACCTATTGAAGGAAGACCATTAGTGGACACCGATGACCTTGACGGAGAAGGAATCATAAGTGGATGTAGGTCACAATGACCAAACCACTATAAATTCTGGTGTACTAATTTCCATTTTGCTTTTCATTACTGCCATTATTTTCTAAGTTAATTGCTAGTTTATTTACTCTAAAATCAAGCACTTCCCGAAATCGGTTTTAATCGAATGAAAGATTTTTGAACCGACATAATTTTATCCATTGCACTAATTCACCCCCCCCCCCTCTTAGTGTTGTTCTTAATCCTAACAATTAAATCTCATCCATAGGATCTAATAATTTAGGAACTTATTGGATATCCAATAAGATAGGGGCTTCGATGAATATCTCATATCCAAACCTCTACTCGTCGCAACACCTACCATATGTGTGTGACCCTCTAAGCCCAATATTGAGCTAACTATGTGTTATACTTGTTAGAACTCCTTCTGACTTAGTGAATTATTATCTATATAATAATTCACTCGACTCATCGACTATAGACGTACTAGACCACTACGTTGTAGTCCCCAAATGATACAGGAGAATCCAATCCATTGGACATATCTATCCTTAGTTATTGTGTATCTATAGTCTCTCATTTATCTAATTTCTCAAAGACCGTATATCGGGCATGGTTTTGTTAGGCCCATACAATTTCTACCTGAGTCTCGCTCTAATTAGATTCTTCTAGTGAACTCTTTCTCTCTCAATTCGAACGACCTTAGCTAAGGATTTGCCTGAGTAAGAATACATGAGATATTCTGTCCCCTTTCTCAATTTTTGTACTAACAATTTTGACATCAAAAGCCTTTCTAAAACATAACATACGTAGTTCAAAACTAATCTTTCACATGAACAACTTGGCTCTATTACCACTATTGAGAAATCTAGGGGCAACATCACAAGCATAGTAGAAGAACAAAAAGAAAAATATTAGATTTTCATAAAAAATGTTTCATTATCGTATGAAGATTGGTGCACAAAAACTTGTGAAACTAAAAAAACCATGTATAAGATAGTTGTGTTACCTAGAGAGATCATATATCATCGACTACGAATATATAAGGCCATTATGCCCTAGTCCCCAAATGATATAGGGGAATTCAATTCTTTGGACCGATCTATCCTCAATTACCATATATCTACAGTCCCTTATCTATCTAATACCCTAGAGACTGTTAGGCCCATATGGTTTTTACTTGAGTTTCGCTCTAATCAGATTCTTCTAGAGAACTCTTTCTCTCTCAATCTGAATGACCCTGACTAGGGATTTGTCTGAACAAGAATACATGAGATATTCCTATCATCACACCGAAAATGGATAATTCTCTATTGATACTTAATAGCCCTCGTAAGGTTGGTTGCCACTCCCAATAACCAGTTATATTAAATCTGGAACTTTTAGACCTATAAGTCTAGCATCAAAGAATGGAATACTCATACAGGGCATCCTTGGTGTCTCAAGTCTAAGGACCAGATATACCATTAAGACGATGGAATCACTGTTTGACAATGAGGTATCATCAACCACACAATATTCCGTAAGCGAATTAATCATTGAACTCATTCTCCAATGAGCACCTGCATTATATCCCTAATGTCCCTACATAAAGAGCTATGAGACCAACCCCCTTCATCATATGGATAGGTATATAATACACTAGTCTGTCCGGTTATCTTGATGTCCCTCTCAAGTAACATATGACTAGGATTATTTAGGGTTTGCGTTTAAAGGCGAATTGGTCTCATTATCATGATCTCATCACAATCCAATTTCCATTACACAAATCCATGGACATCACTATATGTATATATATATATATGTATATATATACATACATACATGTATGTATGTACATACATATACATACATGTATGTACATACATACATACATGTACATACATGTATGTACATACATACATACATGTATGTATATATACATACATGTATGTATATATATACATATATATATATATATGTATATATATATATATATATACATATACATATATACATATACATGTATGTATGTATATATATACATACATGTATGTATATATACACATACACATACACATATACACATGTATGTATATATACATACATGTATGTATATATACATAAATGTATGTATATATATGTATGTATATATGTATATGTATATATGTATATGTATATGTATATATATAAATGTACATGTATATGTATATGTATATGTGTATGTGTATATGTATATGTGTATGTGTATGTGTATATGTATTTATACATATATGTACATATATATATATATATATATATATATATATATATATATATATATATATATATATATATGTATATGTATATGTACATGTATATGCAACAAGTAATATATGTTCGGATCGAGTTGGCACTAAGAGAGAGTTGAATTAGTGCAATGGATAAAAACATCGATTTTGAAAATCTTCGTTTTGATAAAACCGATATCGACAAAGCCCGTATAGGAAATTTGTTTAACTTGAAAACATGTTCCTAAGCATAGTAGAAGTAAAGCATGTAAGGCAGTTTGCTGTGAAAGTAAATAGCAAGAATAGAAATGCAAACCAAGTTTTTCAGTGGTTCGGTCATCGTGACCTACATCCACTTTCAATTCCTCTTCCGTCGAGGCCAATGACATCCACTAGCGATCTTCCTTCAATAGGCGAAGATCAACTACCCTTTTATACTCTTTCTCCTTTTCACGAGTTTAGGAGACAACCCTTACAAGCCTCTCTTTCTTAAACCTTGCTTTTCCCTTTAAACAAACTTCTAAATACTAGGAAGAAGTGATCCTAAATCCTAAGAGAGTTTTTCAATTTTTTTCTCAAGTATTTTCTTCCCTTTTTCAACTCAATTTCATGCTCAAATCTTGCTGCTCCATGCAGGTATAGCTAGGGTATTTATAGACCCCAAATAGCTTCAAAATTGGAGCCAAAAAAGGTCTCATCCTGAGTTTCTCAAGTCCTGGCAGTACCACTGCCTGTGCTGGGCAGTAACACCATCTACAACACTGACATTAGGTGGTGCCACTACTTAGTCTAGCGGTACCATCGCCTAGGAGACTGTGTTTAGTGGTTCCACCTCCTGACAATCTCGGAGACTGAGTCTGGGCGGTACCACTACCCAGACTAGTGGTACCATCGCCTGACACAGTCTCAGAGACTATGCCACCGATGGTTTTATTTGTTGGGTCATTGTTTAGGCTTTTCACTTAGCCCAACATAGCCCAAGCTCGGGCCCAACTGGCCCCTAATTGAGTTGGTCCAATTCCAACCCATTTATGCTTAAAACTTACTTTGACCTAGACAACTTTTACAAAGCTTGAATTAAATATCGTCCAGCATGTCATTGGTTCATCGACGCTTCGTTTGATTCTTTGACGCTTCGTCCTCTCTTATAGCCCATTGCCCAATTGGCTAGTTGACCTCTGCAACTCTGATTTTCTTGATACAATTTCAGCTCTTTTTGTCCCGATGCCTGAACCCATGGCCTGAAGCCTTTTGCCAATACGTCAACCGATCCTCCAACTCGATGTCTAATCTTTTGATATGTTCTACTCCAGCCCAACATGATTCTTCCTACTTTAATTGTCTCTGTTAGGATCGGAGCGGCACTAAGAGGGGGGGGTGAATTAGTGTAGCGGATTAAAACGTCGGTTTTGAAAACTTTTTCGTACGATAAAAACCAAACTCGGAAGTGCTTAACTTAAAAGCGTGTTCGTAAATGTGTGCAGCAAAAGTAATGAGGAAGTAAAGCACTTATAAAGATTTGCAGTAAGGTAAAGTGCAATAAGTAAATGCAAACCAGAGAACACGCCAAATTTAAAGTGGTTCGGTCAAAATGACCTGCATCCACTTGCGAAGCCTTCTTCGATGAGGCTCCCAACTTCCACTAGCAAATAACTTTGAAGGGGAAGGACAAATACCCCTCTTACAACCTTTTACAAGTGGTTCACACTCTTACAAAGTTTCAATGAGAAAGAAGGAGGTGAACACTCAAGCAATTTGAAAGTAAGACTTGCTAAGGCTTTGCTAAGACTTTTTTTCACTCTATTGCTTCTCTAAAAGTTGTTATCTCTGTTGAGAATTGATGGGTATTTATAGGCCTCAAGAGGATTCAAATTTGGGCTCCAAAATTTGAATTCTCTTCGGTTCCCGAAGCTAGCGGTGCCACCGCCTATCAGTGGCGGTGCCACCGCCTGCCAGTTCTGTCACTGACAGTGTACTGGGCGGTGCCACCGCCCAGTCCAGCGGTGCCACCGCCTAGCTCTCGGGTGTTGGGCGGTGCCACCGCCTGGCTCTCGGGTGCTGGGCGGTGCCACCGCCTGGCTATTTCAGCTCACTGGTTGAGCTCCAAACTTGGCCCAAACCAATCCGAACTCGGGCCCAATTGGCCCCTGCTTGGGTTATAAGATTAACACATAATCCTAACCCTAATTAATGTGCTAACTACGAATTTAAAGACATTTCCTAAGCTATTACAAAGTTTGCAAGTCAAGACTTCTTCCGGCGAGCTTCCGGCGAACTTCCGGCGGTCTCCCGAAAAACTCTCGGAAACCATTCTGCGGACTCCCGACAAGCTCCGAGACTTCACGATTTGATCTTGGCGAGTTTCGACGAGCTTCTTCGGCAAGCTACGATCTTTCTCGGTGAGCTCCGCGAACTTCTGACATACATTCTGGCGAGCTTCCGAAACCCTTCGGTAAGCTCCCTACTCATTCTCGGCTAGTTCCGGCAGCATTCCCGATGAACCTTCAGACTTCCGTCAAACTCTCGAACTCCCAACGAATCCTTCGCGCTTGACTCCGGCACTTTGTTTCGCTTTATGTCTTCATCGTTATCGTAGTTAATCCTGCACACACAAACCAAAACTCTACTCCGATCTAGACAATTATTACAACGCGAATTGACATTCTGTTGCCCGGCACGTCATTGGTTAGCACTTCGTCTTATTCTTCAGCGCATCGTTCTCTCTTGAGGCTTGTTGCCCAATCGGCGGTTGACCTCCGCAACCTCGATATCCTTGGTGCAATTCCGCTCTCCTTGGCCCGATGCCCAACGTCCGAAGCATTCTACCGTCCAATATCCTGACATGATCTCCTCCGGCGCAACGTCAATTCCTTCTACGTCAACTGTCTAATCCTGATCGAGTAGACCTGCATCACTCAAAATGCAGTTAAACATCTAAACACAATCAATTAGTTTCATCATCAAAATCCGAGATTCAACAATCTCCCCCTTTTTGATGATGACAACTAATTGATGACTACCGGAGTTAACCTTAACTCCCCGAAGTTTAACCAAACTCCCCCTATCAATATGCCATTGATAGAACACTTGGATTATCCCAAATCCAAGCAACATTCATCACATGTTATGAAAAATATTTAAACCATCATGTAAATATATAAAATATTCAATTCAATGCATGAAGTCATCAATATACTTCTCCCCCTATGTCATCAACAAAAAGGAGAAGTAGCTCTAGCTATTTTAAAAGATATTCAAGTTTTTGTAACGTGAAGCTAGATTTTCATCACAACATATAAGCACAAAAGCATAGTAATATTCTTAAGTTCAATTATGGCAATTCAACACTTGCTTCTTGTGCAAGATTGCATTTTGCTTTTCTTTGCATGTTCTAACTAGCAAAAGCTTTCTCTCCTTTGTTTTTGTCGAAAAGTAGGGAAGAGTACAAGCTAGCCAGCATTTGCCTTGAGCTAGTAATCTTTCTCCCCCTATGTCATTGCCGAAAAGAAGGAGAGGAACCAATGATTTAGACTTTTACATAAATTATGAATTTGCATCAATCAATATTTCAATCATCACATGATACATACAAGACAAAAATGCAAAGAAATCATGTGATGAAAGACATCAATTGTTAAAATTAGTCTCAAAAATTCAATTTGCGATACATGTGATACATTGCGATACTAAAAAATTTAATGCGATGCTTTTAAGGATATCAACCTATTTTTGATACAAAGCATGGCAAGAGCAAATATATTATAAGTTTTCTAAGTTTTACAATTTTTGCTTCTTTTGAGATAGCAATTCTTTGCTTCTCTACAAGCTAGCAACTTTTACGATATGCAAGTTTTACTACATACAAGCTAGCAAATTTTATAATATTTTTAGAACATGCAAGCTAGCAGTTTTGAGATGTTCAAGAAAGCAACCCTTGCTTCTTAAAATATACAAGTTTGCTAGATGTGCACGTTAGCATGTTTTGCTTATTGAGATAGGCAAGCTAGCAATCAAGTTTTTGCATCTTCTTGACTTGTGCAAACTAGCTATCTCCCCCTTTGTCATTGTCAAAAGGAAGGGAAGACCCTTTACATCAATATTCCAATCATTATTTTAGTTTACACATCATGAGATCAATAAATTTGCATTATAGACAATCTCATGTTTTATCATTCATATTATTTCAATCATTGTTTCAATCGTCACTATAACTCATCATGCACAAAATATAAAATCATCTAACATGATTCAAACATTTATTTTCAAAATATTTATCACTATTTTCATGTATGATAATAAAATATTCATGATACCGAACATTAAATCAACATTTTAAGTATTAATCTCTTCATGATTGTTGGTACCAAACATTTATCATTTAAAGCATTCATGATACACAACATATGCAATACATCACATACATCATCATAATAAAAAGCATATGCATCATTTCAAATCATAAACATTTCAAATCATCATGGTATTAATCTATCAAATTACATCTTGCCATGTATGATCATAACTTTTTCAAATGATAGTATCTAAATGTCAATATTCATTACATCCTATCATGCATGATAATTAACTTCTCATTTGTATTTCATGCATAATTTCATTCATCACATTAGGAATATCAAGAAGAATTAATTGGGTGATGAGATGAATATTTTCATGAATACAAGCAATTGCATAAAAATCATATCATGAAGGATTAGAATATGTGTATACCAAAAGGCATAATTTCTTTTGAAAAACCTCCTCTTAAATAATCAAAAGAAAATCTTAGGAGATCAAATAATAAAAGATATTCAAAAGAAATTTTAAGTCATGAATTTCGAAAAAGATATTCTCTTTAGTAAATCGTAAAAGAACCTTAGGAGAAAAAGATTTCAATTCAAGCATATAAAATCTTGACTTAGCATAAGAAATCTCAATTTACAAATTTTGAGAAATCAAGATAAAGCTCATTTAAATTTAAATCATCAAATCAAGATCATTTTCAAGAGATTCACTAAAGTGATACAAATAGATTCATGATTTTAATTCCCATGATAATATATTTTCCTTTTAAAGTGTTTCTATTCATGTGATTTATTTCATTTATGCCAAATAAAAAAATATGCATCAATGTTCAAAAACCGAAAAAGCCATTTTCATTACCGTAAAAATCGATAATCCATAAGTCTCAAGAATCATCATGCATAATTTCGAAATCTATTAAGCATGATCATTATGCATGACATCAAGACATGGTTTCAAAATATTTAATATTTTCATTACATAATTACATCATTATGCATCATCAAAATTGATTTCATAAAGTATTTTCCATCAAGATCATTTTGTTTGTTGTAGTCATGCATTTTTCTTTTTAGGTGAATCTAACTTTTCAAGCTTAGTTTTTGATACAAAATCCATACATCATCATTAAGCATGATATCAAACTTCTTTATATTTTCATTAAGACATCAAGCATGGTTTTAATCAAAATTGGAAATCATCAAAATACACATTATTTCTTCTTGAAACACATTTATCATCATTGAAACCAAAAAAGAGCTTTCATTACGACAAATATAAATAATTCATAAATCACAAAAATTATCATGTATAACTTTAAAATCTCATGCATAAAATCGTCAATCATGGTATCAAAACATTTAATATTTTCATTACATCATTATGCATTACTTCAAATCAAACATGATTTCATTTAATCAAAATTGAGAAATAACAATGGAAATCAACATGATACACATTATTACTTCTTAACCACATATAGCATAATTTCATAAGGCATTTTTAATCAAAATCATTTTGTTTATCATAAACATGCAATTTTCATGATTATTTTTAAAATTACTAGAATCATAAGCATGATTCCTAATTTTTGCATTTTCATTATTAAATTATTAGACATGTAATTTTCAAGAAAATTAATTCTAAACTAAATAAAAGAGGAAAATGCATCATAAAAAGCATCACGTAATTTCAAAATAATTTAAGAGAGTTGAGTTACTTACCTTGTAGTCGAAGCCCGTCAAAGCCCAATTCGCCGTTTCACCTTTGGAAGTTCTTGTTTCATCCTTGGTTGCCTTCCTCTTCTTTGGCCTCTTCCTCCGTTCAAGTTCATTGTTTATTTTAGATTTTTGTTTAATGAACTTATTAAGATTTAGTGTTCGAAGTTCAAGTTCATCATTGTCCTCATCACTTGAGTCATCGCTCAAGTGGTATTCATTTGTCCGGAGTTCCAAATCCTTCCTATTCTTTGGAAGGTGGTTCAAGTGCTCATCGGGTTCAAAATGTTCCAAGAGTGTCATTTCATAGGTCATTAATGACCCGATTAATTCTTCTAATGGAAAATCATTTAAATTTTTTGTCTCTTGTATTGCGGTTATTTTAGGATCCCACCTTTTTGGAAGGGATCTTAAGATCTTACTTATGAGGTCAAAATTCGAAAAAGATTTACCAAGAACTCTTAGATTATTGACGACATCCGTGAAACGGGTGTACATGTCGCCTATAGTCTCGCTTGGTTGCATTCGTAAAAGCTCAAAATCATGCAATAAAATGTTAACTTTCGAGTCTTTGACTCTACTAGTTCCCTCGTGCGTGATTTCAAGTGTTCGCCAAATATCAAAAGTCGTTTCGCACATAGAAATCCGATTGAACTCATTTTTTTCCAAAGCGCAAAATAAGGCATTCATAGCCTTTGCGTTTAAAGAAAAATACTTCTTCTCCAAATCCGACCATTCGTTCATCGGTTTAGAGGGAAGTTGAAAACCGTTTTCAACAATATTCCATAAATCCAAATTCATAGAAATCAAGAAAACTCTCATTCGAGTTTTCCAATAAGTGTAGTCCAATCCGTTAAACAACGGTGGACAAAAAACTGAAAAGCCCTCTTGAAAGCCATGAAGAGCCATTTCTCTCGGGTGTAAATCCGAAAATGAGAAATAACAATGGAAATCAACATGATTTCATTTAATCAAAATTGGAAATCATCAAAATACACATTATTTCTTCTTGAAACACATTTATCATCATTGAAACCAAAAAAGAGCTTTCATTACGACAAATATAAATAATTCATAAATCACAAAAATTATCATGTATAACTTTAAAATCTCATGCATAAAATCGTCAATCATGGTATCAAAACATTTAATATTTTCATTAAGACATCAAGCATGGTTTTAATCAAAATCATTTTGTTTATCATAAACATGCAATTTTCATGATTATTTTTAAAATTACTAGAATCATAAGCATGATTCCTAATTTTTGCATTTTCATTATTAAATTATTAGACATGTAATTTTCAAGAAAATTAATTCTAAACTAAATAAAAGAGGAAAATGCATCATAAAAAGCATCACGTAATTTCAAAATAATTTAAGAGAGTTGAGTTACTTACCTTGTAGTCGAAGCCCGTCAAAGCCCAATTCGCCGTTTCACCTTTGGAAGTTCTTGTTTCATCCTTGGTTGCCTTCCTCTTCTTTGGCCTCTTCCTCCGTTCAAGTTCATCATTGTCCTCATCACTTGAGTCATCGCTCAAGTGGTATTCATTTGTCCGGAGTTCCAAATCCTTCCTATTCTTTGGAAGGTGGTTCAAGTGCTCATCGGGTTCAAAATGTTCCAAGAGTGTCATTTCATAGGTCATTAATGACCCGATTAATTCTTCTAATGGAAAATCATTTAAATTTTTTGTCTCTTGTATTGCGGTTATTTTAGGATCCCACCTTTTTGGAAGGGATCTTAAGATCTTACTTATGAGGTCAAAATTCGAAAAAGATTTACCAAGAACTCTTAGATTATTGACGACATCCGTGAAACGGGTGTACATGTCGCCTATAGTCTCGCTTGGTTGCATTCGTAAAAGCTCAAAATCATGCAATAAAATGTTAACTTTCGAGTCTTTGACTCTACTAGTTCCCTCGTGCGTGATTTCAAGTGTTCGCCAAATATCAAAAGTCGTTTCGCACATAGAAATCCGATTGAACTCATTTTTTTCCAAAGCGCAAAATAAGGCATTCATAGCCTTTGCGTTTAAAGAAAAATACTTCTTCTCCAAATCCGACCATTCGTTCATCGGTTTAGAGGGAAGTTGAAAACCGTTTTCAACAATATTCCATAAATCCAAATTCATAGAAATCAAGAAAACTCTCATTCGAGTTTTCCAATAAGTGTAGTCCAATCCGTTAAACAACGGTGGACAAAAAACTGAAAAGCCCTCTTGAAAGCCATGAAGAGCCATTTCTCTCGGGTGTAAATCCGAAATGAGAAATACTGGGCTCTGATACCAATTGTTAGGATCGGAGCGGCACTAAGAGGGGGGGGTGAATTAGTGCAGCGGATTAAAACGTCGGTTTTGGAAACTTTTTCGTACGATAAAAACCGAACTCGGAAGTGCTTAACTTAAAAGCGTGTTCATAAATGTGTGCAGCAAAAGTAATGAGGAAGTAAAGCACTTATAAAGATTTGCAGTAAGGTAAAGTGCAATAAGTAAATGCAAACCAGAGAACACGCCAAATTTAAAGTGGTTCAGTCAAAATGACCTACATCCACTTGCGAAGCCTTCTTCGATGAGGCTCCCAACTTCCACTAGCAAATAACTTTGAAGGGGAAGGACAAATACCCCTCTTACAACCTTTTACAAGTGGTTCACACTCTTACAAAGTTCCAATGAGAAAGAAGGAGGTGAACACTCAAGCAATTTGAAAGTAAGACTGGCTAAGGCTTTGCTAAAACTTTTTTCACTCTATTGCTTCTCTAAAAGTTGTTATCTCTGCTGAGAATTGAGGGGTATTTATAGGCCTCAAGAGGATTCAAATTTGGGCTCCAAAATTTGAATTCTCTTCGGTTCCCGAAGCTAGCGGTGCCACCGCCTGTCAATGGCGGTGCCACCGCCTGCCAGTTCTATCATTGACAGTGTACTGGGCGGTGCCACCGCCTAGCTCTCGGGTGCTGGGCAGTGCCACCGCCCAGATCGGCGGTGCCACCGCCTGGCTCTCGGGTGCTGGGCGGTGCCACCGCCTGGCTATTTCAGCTCACTGGTTGGGCTCCAAACTTGGCCCAAACCAGTCCGAACTCGGGCCCAATTGGCCCCTAATTGGGTTATAAGATTAACACCTAATCCTAACTCTAATTAATGTGCTAACTACGAATTTAAAGACATTTCCTAAGCTATTACAAAGTCCGCAAGTCAAGACTTCTTCCGGCGAACTTCCGGCGGTCTTCCGAAAAACTCTCGGAAACCATTCTGCGGACTCCTGACAAGCTCCGAGACTTCACGATTTGATCTTGGCGAGTTTCGACGAGCTTCTTCGGCAAGCTACGATCTTTCTTGGTGAGCTCTGCGAACTTCCGATGTACATTCTGGCGAGCTTCCGAAAACCCTTCGGTAAGCTCCCTACTCATTCTCGGCTAGTTCCGGCAGCATTCCCGATGAACCTTCAGACTTCCGTCGAACTCTCGAACTCCCAATGAATCCTTCGCGCTTGACTCCGGCACTTTGTTTCACTTTATGTCTTCATCGTTATCGTAGTTAATCCTGCACACACAAACCAAAACTCTACTCCGATCTAGACAATTATTACAACGCGAATTGACATTCTGTTGCCCGGCACGTCATTGGTTGGCACTTCGTCCGATTCTTCAGCGCATCGTTCTCTCTTGAGGCTTGTTGCCCAATCGGCGGTTGACCTCCGCAACCTCGATATCCTTGGTGCAATTCCGCTCTCCTTGGCCCGATGCCCAACGTCCGAAGCATTCTACCGTCCAATATCCTGACGTGATCTCCTCCGGCACAATGTCAATTCCTTCAACATCAACTGTCTAATCCTGATCGAGTAGACCTGCATCACTCAAAATGCAGTTAAACATCTAAACATAATCAATTAGTTTCATCATCAAAATCCGAGATTCAACAGTCTCTCCCTGATCGAAGCTTCCTATATCACTCAAAACTTAGATAAGATCATAAACACATTAATTACTTTAATCATTAAAATGTGAGATTCAATAATCTCCCCTTTTTTGATGATGATAACCAATTGATGATGGAGTTAACCTTATCTCCCCCTATCAATATGCCATGTTGATAGAACCTTAAATTCAACTTGAATTCAAGTTAAAGAAAATTTAATCATGAATATTTGTAACACATTATATGCATATCATTGCATTGCATGCATCATTATCATAAGTTTTGCTTGCATCATCATAAATATTTCAAATCATCATGGCATCAAAAATATCAAAGTATATTACATCCTACTATGTATGATTCTCATATCATCATATCTTCTCCCCCTTTATCATCAACAAAAAAGAAGTGCAACTATCAAGTTTTTAAGATACGAAAGCTTAGCTATTTAGCAAATTTTTCATCACTTTAGAACATTCAAGCTAGTGAGTTTCTTTCTTCTCTTTTGAGGAGTGTAAGATAGCTTGTTTTTGCATTTTCTTGAAGTGTGCAAGCTAGCAAGTTTTTCTTCCTTTTGAGATATGAAAGCTTAGCTATTTAGCAAATTTTTCATCACTTTAGAACATTCAAACTAGTGAGTTTCTTTCTTCTCTTCTTCTGAGAAGTGCAAGATAGCTTGTTTTTGCATTTTCTTAAAGTGCGCAAGCTAGCAAGTTTTTCTTCCTTTTGCAATGTGCAAGTTTCCAAATTTTGCATCTTGAGCTAGTAATTTTTGAAATGTACAAGATAGCATATTTTTGCATCTTCTTGAAATGTATAACTTAGCAAGCATTACTTTTCTTGAGATTTACAACATAGCACTTCTTTGCTTATCTCTTGAGATAAGCATGCTAGCAAGTTTGCTCTCTTTGCGATGTACAAGCTAACAAGTTTTAGCTTCTTCTTGTATATATCATCATGCAAGCTAGTAGATTTTATCTCACCCTTTTTCATTGTCAAAAAGAAGGGAATAATACAATTTTGTAATTCTTTTTTCTTTTACAATAATTTTTAAAGCATGACAAAGATAAATAACAAATTTACATCAATATTCCAATCATTATTCCAATCATAAAAAATGAAAGATCAAGTCATGATTTTTGACATATCTCTTCTTTTGTATATAGAAGGAATGACAGGGAAACGATCTTGATTCAAAAAGAAGATTCAAGTCTAAAAATCAAGAAATCAAGAAATCAAGATCATGATCTGAAAAATGTATAAGAAGAATTTATGCATTTAGGAGATCTAAGTTTATCATTCAAGCTAGCAAATTTGGTTCTCTTAAGATGCTAGCCATTTTCTTTCCCCCTTTTATTATTGTAAATAAGAAAGAAGAAGGGAAGAACATAATGGTGTAAATGTTCAAGTCATCATAAAAAAAAAATTAATTTGGTGATGAGATATACATTTTATGAATACAAAGGAATATCAATAATAAATCATGCCATGAAAGATATTAATATCAAATCATGAATGCCATAATACATTATTTATTTTAACAAATCTCTTTTTTTATAAATAGCAAAAAAAACATAAGAGACCAAATGATATAATATCATGATTCATGCATAAGAAATCTCAAGTTATGAATCTCGAAAAATCAAGATAAAGCTTATTCAAATTCAAATTGTCAAATCAAAATCATTTTTAAGAGATTCATAAAAAAGATAGATAGATTCATTAATCTATCTTTTTTCATTAATGATTCAATTATATTATAAGATATACAAATCATAATTACAAAGGAGTCATATAAAAATCATGACATGAAGAATATTAATATGAAAAATCAATTCATGAATGATTCATCTTGACAAATCTTCTTTTTAGTAAATAACAAATAAAATCATAGGAGATCAAATAAGATATCTTAATTCAAATAAATCTTAAATTATTAATGTCAAGAATCAAGATTCATTTGGATAAATATTCTCTTAGACAAGTAAATCATACGTGAATCAAGAAAAAATATTTCATATAAAATACATCTTAAGTCACAAACATCGATAAATGATTCGATTGGATATATCGTCTCATTATTAAAACAAATCATATGAAAAGGAATCCAAAATCATCATCAAAATCACTTTTCAAAAAATTCAATGAAAGCAACGCAGATACATTCCTATAAGATTAAAGATAGCTCAAGTTCTTTTAATTCCAAATTTTGTGATTGATTTCATACAAAGGCCATGCTTCATTATTTATAATCGAAAAGCAATACAAAAATCATAGAAATCATCAAGCTCAATAAACTATAAATTACCCAAAAATCATCATTACTTCAAATCACCATGCATAATTATTAAATCATCATGATACCAAAACTTTTTAACATTTCCATTACATCATTACATCATTATGCATCATTAAATCATCAAGCATGATTTCATTAAACATGAAGCATTTTTAATCAAAATTATTTTATTTATTATAGTAATATATTTTTCTTTTTAAGTGAATCTAACTTTTCATGCTTAGTGCTAGGAGTTAACATGCAATTGTCATGATCAATTTTTTAATTTTTTAAAAACACTAGAAAGAAAAGCATGATCCCCTTTTATTTAATTTTTACTAAATAATTTAAAAATAACTTATGAAATGCATCAAGTAATTTCAAAATAAAGCAAAGGGGTTTTGGTTACCTCATCGTTGAAAGCTATTAAGGCATAGTTTGCCACCTCGCCTTTGTTAGTTTGTTCTTTATCTTCAGATGAACTTGATTTATTCTAAGCCACATTGAGTGTTTTCTTATTCCTTTATAGCTTCTTCTTTTTAGGTTCATTTTTATTCTTTAATTCTTATTTTAAGAATTTTTTAAGCTTTATTGTGAGGAGTTCAAGGTCATCATCATCACTTGAGTCATTACTCAAGTGGTATTATATTATTTGAAGTGTCAAATCCTTTCTGTTCTTTGGAAAGTAGTTCTCATATTCAGTTTGTGCCATACAACTCATTTCATAGGTCATTAAAGACCCAATAAGTTCTTCAATTGGAAAATGGTTCAAGTTCTTTGATTCTTGAATAGCTGTTACTTTAGGATCTCAATTTTTAAGAAGGGATCTTAGTATTTTATTAACAAGTTCAAAATTAGAAAAAATTTTACCAAGTGTTTTTAGACTATTGATGATAGCTGTAAATCAGGTGTACATGTCTCTAATGGTCTCGCTTGATTTCATGTGAAACAATTCAAAATCATACATCAAAAAATTAATTTTTAAATCTTTAACTTTACGAGTGCCTTCGTGTGTGATTTCAAGAGTGTACCAAATCTCATCAGTCATTTTGCAAATAGAAACTTGATTGAATTCATTTTTATTCAAAGCACAAAATAAAACATTCATAGCTTTGGCATTCAAAGAGATAGTCTTCTCCAAATCATTCCAATTTTTCATTGGAAGAGAACTTTTGAAATTCGTTTTTAACGATATTCCATAAATTGAAATATAAAGAAAGCAAGAAAACTCTCATTCGAGTTTTTCAATATGTGTAGTCCATCCCATTGAACATGAGAGGATGAATGATAGAGTGACCCTCTTGAAAGCTGAAAAGAGTCATTTCTCTTAGGTGTTAAACCAAATGAGAAAAATGTGGCTCTGATACCAATTATTAGGATTAAGTCGGCACTAAGAGGGGGGGGGGGTGAATTAGTGTAGTGGATAAAAATATTGGTTTTAAAAAATCTTTGTTTCAATAAAATTGATATCGACAAAGCCCGTATCGGAAATATGTTTAACTTGAAAACGTATTCGTAAACGTAATGGAAGTAAAGCAAGTAAGGCAACTTACAGTGAAGGTAAATAGCAAGAATAGAAATGCAAACCAAGTTTTATAGTGGTTCGATCGTCGTGACCAACATCTACTCCTAATTCCTCTTTTGTCGAGGCCACTAGCATCCACTAGCGATCTTCCTTCAATGGGCAAAGATCAACTTCCATTTTATACTCTTTCTCCTTTTCATGGGTTTAAGAGACAACCCTTACAAGTCTCTCTTTCTTAGACCTCACTTCTCCCTTTAGACAAACTTCTAAATACTAGGAAGAATTGATCCTAAATCCTAAGAGAGTTTCCCAACTTTTTTCTTAAGTATTTTCCCCCCTTTTTCAACTCAATTTCATGCTCAAATCTTGCTGCTCCATACAAGAATGACTGGGGTATTTATAGACCCCAAATGGCTTCAAAATTGGAGTCAAAAAAGGTCTCATCCCGATTTTCCCGGGTCCTAGCGGTACCACCGTTTGTGCTTGGCGGTACCACTACCTATAGCACTGACATTGGGTGGTACCACCACTTGGAAGATTATGTCTGGGTGGTACCACTGCCCAGACTAACGGTACCACTCCCTAACACACTCTCGGAGACTATACCACCAATGGTTCCATCTGTTGGATAATTGTTTGGGCCTTTCACTTAGCCCAACACAGCCCAAACTTGGGCCCAAATAGCCCCTAATTGAGTTGGCTCAATTACAACCCAATTACGCCTAAAACCTACTTTGATCTAGACAATTATTACAAAGCTTGAATCAAATATTGTCTGACATGTCATCAGTTCATCGACACTTCGTTTGATTCTTCGGTGTTTCATTCTCTCTTGCGACCTATTGCCTAATCGGTCAGTTGACCTTCGTAACTCTGATTTCCTTAGCGCAATTTTTGTTATTCTTGGCCCAAAGCCTTATATTGATATGTCGACCGGTCCTCCGGCTTGATATCCAATCTTTTGATATGTTCTACTCTGGCCCAATATGATTCTTCTTGCTTTAATTATCTCTCCTTGATCGAAGCTTCCTGCGTCACTCAAAATGCTGATCAAATCATAAACACATCAATTGGTTTCACCATCAAAATCCGAGATTCAACAATATATAGTAAGAAATGCCATAATAATAATAAGCAAAAAGAGTGCGTGTCATGTCATACATGTCATCACTAACGTGATTGGCTTGTAGGGCACATATGACTAGCAAGAGGAAAGAAGCTAAACTCTTTCTATATCATGAAAGCTAAGGTACATAAAGGAGAGATTAATGCAACTTAAAAGGATGAAAGCACAGATCTTTAGCGTAAGAAGCTTAGTCATATTAGCGAGAAGGAACTTTAAACTCTTACTAGAAAGTAGTTTTTATCGGAGTTTCAATGTACATCTCTTAAATTTTGTAATCATTGCTTAGATGAAAAAACACATAGTATTACCTTTTATATTTATTCGTTATCTAGAAGATCAAATGCTATTGATTTGGTTCACACTGATATATATACTATGCAAACTAGAACTCTTGGAGGTACTCTTTATTTTGTTACTTTTATTGATGATCATTCTAGAAAATTTTGAGCTTTTGCTTTAAAATCTAGAGATCAAGTACTCTATATTTTCAAAGAGTTTCATATTAGTGTTGAAAGAGAAATTGAAAGAAAGCTAAAGTGTATTCAAGCAGATAATGATGACGAGTACAAGGGTCCTTTTGAGAATTATTATAAGTTCCATGGTATTAGGCTTGAGAAAATGATTCCTAAAACTCCTTAGCAAAACAGTGTAGTAGAAAGGATGAATAAAACTATTAAAGAAAAGATTAGGTGTATACTTTCCCATGCCAAGTTACCTAAGTCATTTCGGGGGAGGCTATGAGAACTATAGTTGACTTGATAAACCTTTCTTCATTAGTTCCTCTAAAAGATGATATTCTAGAAAGAGTATGGAAAGGAAAAGATGTATTTTATAATCACTTGAGAGTCTTTGGGTATAAAACATATGTTTATATTCCTAAAGATGAGATGTCTAAGCTTAATATTATAGGAAAATTTAGGGGCGACATCACATGCACAGCAAAAGAATAGCAAACAAAAACCCCAAATTTTCTTAAAAGGTGTTCATCATCGAGCGAAGATTGGTATGCAAAATCTGTGAAACTGAAAATCACGAATAAGATAGTTGTGTTACCTAGGGAGATCGTATATCCCTAAATCCCTACAGATTTGTAGGAGAGAAAGAAGAAGGTCAAGCGTCCTCCTCTCTAGCGGTGATCCCCACAATAGGGCTATGACAACGCTCCTCGAATCGCTGCCCAAATCTCCACACCTGCTATCTAAAGAGGAGAATAGGAGGTAGTAACCAAGAAGCCTCTAGCCTATGGGTCATTGGTTCCCTCATATTTATAAAGGTCCCCTGTCAATTTAACCCTAGTGGATCTTGCCCTATTGGGTACTATATCTCCATCCAACTACCCAAGCCACTTAGATTAGTGAATCTCTATCCAATAATATCTTATTGGCTTTTATTGGATCTCATCCATAAAATCTAATAATTCAAGAGCTTATTGGATATCCAATAAGATAGGGGGTCCGACGGATATATCATATCTGAACCTTTACTCATCGCAATGCCTACCATATGTGTGTGACCCTCTAAGCCCAATATTAAGCTGGCCATGAGTCATACCTATCAGAACTCCTTCTAGCTTAGTGAATTATTATTTTCATAATAATTCACTCGACCTATTGACAACGGACGTGCTAGGCCACTATGCCATAGCCCCATGATGATATAGGGGAATCCAATCTTTTGGACCTATTTGTCCTCAGTTACCATATATCTATAGTCTCTCATCCATCTAATAACCTAGAGACCGTATACCGGGCATGGTACTATCAGGCCTATATAGTTTCTCTCTCAATTTGAATGACCCTGGCTAGGAATTCAATCCTTTGGACCAATCTATCCTCAATTACCATGTACCTATAGTCCCTTATCTATCTAATACCCTGGAGACTGTTAGACCCATATGGTTTTTACTTGAGTTTCGCTCTAATCAGATTCTCCTAGAGAACTCTTTCTCTCTCAATTTGAATGACCCTGGCTAGGGATTTATTTGAGCAAGAATACATGGGATATTCCTCTTATGATACCGAGAGTGAATGATCCTCTATCGACACTCACGTCTAAGGACCAGGTACACCACTGGGACATTGAAATCATTGTCTGACAATGAGGTATCATTAACCATCCAACATTTCATGAGCGAATCAATCAGTGAACTCATTCTCCAATGAGCACCTGTATTATAGCCCTAGTATCTCCACATGAGCAGCTATGAGACCAACTACCTCCATTATATAGACGGGTATATAACACACTAGTTTATCAAGTTATCTTGATATCCCTTTTGAATAACATTTGACCATGATTATTTAGGGTTTATGTTTAAAGGTGAATTGGTCTTATTATCGTATATATATATATATATATATATATATATATATATATATATATATATATATATATATATATATATATATATATATATATATGTGTGTGTGTGTGTGTGTGTGTGTGTGTGTGTGTGTGTGTGTGTGTGTGTATACAATAAGTAATATAAAGTGATAAAATGCCAAATAATATAATGAGCAAAAAGAATGCGTATCATGTCACACGTGCCATCACTTACATGATTGACTTGTATGTGATGTATTAATTAATTAAAAAATTTAATTAGCTATTATTATTATTATTTAGTAGTCCTATATAATGATATTTGCATGTGATGTATGATGTGGAAGGATGATCATGGACCGTATGATGTGTGTACTTGTGATTATTATTATTATTGGGGCCTGCAAGCCACCACTTTATTTCTCATTTATTATCGGGCTTGTATGCCTATAATTAAGTTATAATCACATGAGGAGGTGTAGTGGGAGCGTGGAAGCGATAGCAGGACCCATGAGGCCAAGACGGACGATCGTGATGCATAGAGATACACCAAGATGCCGACGAAATCGATGAGGATGAGATGGACGATCAAGGGCATGGAGATATACCGCTGCGCACATAGATCTTGATGTGAGTGATTAGGCCCACTAGCTCAGGCTTGATCACATTAGGCTCTAGTCCATGATCATTTGGTGTGATTACTCACGTGATATGTGATTGCTTATACACTTACTAGATATGTATATAGTTATTATTTAGTAGTCCTATATAATGATATTTGCATGTGATGTATGATGTGGAAGGATGATCATGGACGTATGATGTGTGTACTTGTGATATTATTATTATTGGGGCCTGCAAGCCACCACTTATTTCTCATTTATTATCGGGCTTGTATGCCTATATTAAGTTATAATCACATGAGAGGTGTAGTGGAGCGTGGGAAGCGATAGCAGGACCCATGAGGCCAAGACGGACCGATCGTGATGCATAGAGATACACCAAGATGCGACGAAATCGATGAGGATGAGATGGACGATCAAGGGCATGGAGATATACCGCTGCGCACATAGATCTTGATGTGAGTGCTTAGGCCCACTAGCTCAGGCTTGATCACATTAGGCTCTAGTCCATGATCATTTGGTTGTGATTACTCACGTGATATGTGTTTACATATGATGTAAATATATATTAAATATGTATGTGTGTGACATGTCATATTAGAAGAGCAAATCAAAATCCCTTTTCTCATTAATATTAAGTCGGTAAATGTGAGGAAATTATATTGACCTATGTGGCCTTCTATCGTTATAGGTAGGAACCGATTCTTGACATAGGTTAAGTTGGTCGAGTCCCTCAAGGCTCACCTATTTCATGATTCACTATCTTGCCTACGACATAGAGATGTCATCAGTGACCTGAGGATATGGTATGCTTGGTCGAGTCCCTCGAGGGTATATCATCGAATCAGACTCATCTTATAACAATGGTGTTGACTTAACCAAATATCATAGTTGATCGAGTCCCTCAAGACCATGGTAGTTCGGAGGCTGAATAAGATGGTAATCATAAAGAGTTGTGATCGGCAAGAGTTGCTTACCTTTATGGGCTTAGTGTGATTAGTCGAGTCCCTCGAGATTATGTTAAGATACCGATTGGATCCCGATCCCCACTAGAGATTCATCGGGGGTCTTCGATTCACATACCAAAGGGAGTTATGTGTTTCGCGAAAAAATAATACGAGTAGATTAAGATAGAAGTCCATATCTTATTTATTTTTCTACAAAACCTACATGCTATTTAGTTTTGTTATATCTTTATTTTCAGAAAATATCACTTTTAAATCCCTTACATGGCATATTTGATGTTAACCGCTTCACTAGTCCAAATTATACAGATTGGCTTCACAACTTGAGAATTGTTCTCACGGTAGAGAAAATCACATATGTCCTTGATACAGTGATGCCTATGCCCAAGGAAGGGGCAAGCTAGTATGAAATTGCTTACTATATGAAGTACATAGATGACTCCATTCTCACATAGTATTATATGTTAGGATGCATGACTCCTTGAGTCATTGAGACAGTATGAAAAGATGGATGTTCGATCCCTTCTATATGTCTGCAAACTATTTGAGGAATAGAGGACTTAGTGATATGAGATATCCAAGAGTCTCTCTAGTGCTAGGATGACTAAGGGGACACCAGTTCAGAACTATGTCCTAAAGATGATTAAGTGGATAGAGAAATTCATAAGTCTATGAATGATCCTAGAGGATAACTTATATATGGATCTTATACTTCAGTCCCTACCATATTACTTTTCATAATTTATAATGAATTTTAATATGAACAAGCTTGAGATGACTCTCCCTGAGCTCCTTAATATGTTGAGGGAGATAGATAGCACTATCAAGAAAGAGAAGCCAGTTCTCTATACTAGTGAGACCAAAAAGAAAAGGAAGGCAGAAAAATCCCTTAGAAAGGGCAAGGGGGTGGACTGGGTAAAGCAAAAGTTGCTAAAAAGGACTTGGCAAAAGACAAAGACTAGTGCTTCCACTATAGCAAAGATGGGCATTAGAAGAGGAACTATAAAGAGTACCTTGTAGAGAGAGCAAAACAAAAGCTTGGAGAAGCATTAGGTACGTTCATGATCAATCTCTATTTGTCAGACTCTTATGATAACACATTGGTATTGGATACCGGTAGTGCTGATCATATTTGCAATTTGTTACAGGTTTTGGCAAGACCCAAGAGATTAGCTAGAGGCAAGATGGACCTCAAGATTGGCAATAGAGCATAAGTTGCTGTAGTAGCTGTTCGTGAGGTCACCCTACATCTGCTTAGTGGAGCTATTATTGCATTGATATATGCTATTTTGTTCGTTCTATTATCAAAAATATTATATCCATTTCATGTTTGAAAGTTAATGGATATAAATTAGTTTTTTAGAACAATGATTATTCAATACTAATGTATGATGAGATCATCACGAGAGGAACATTGCATAATGGTTTGTTTATGCTAGACACTACTCTACATATCATGAATGTAACTATATCCAAGAAGAAACGAGATGAGGTGAATAGTATATACCTATGGCAATGTAGACTAGGTCACATCCATGATGGAATGATTCAAAAGTTGTTAAAGGATAGATATCTAGACCCATTTGATTAGGAGTCATATGCAACTTGTAAGCCTTACCTTCATGGAAAACTGACCAACTCTCCTTTTAGTGAAACTGGAGAGAGAGCTATTGAGCTATTGGAACTCATACATAGTGATGTATGTGGACCCATGTCAACTCATGCCATAGTTGGTTACTCATACTTTATTTCTTTTACTGATGATTTCTCAAAGTATGGACATGTGTACTTGATGAAGTACAAGTCCGAGGCCTTTAAGAAATTCAGAGAGTATAAGAATGAAGTAGAGAACTAGACTAGAAAGAGTATCAAGACTCTTCGATCAGATCGAGATGGTGAGTACTTGAGTACAGAGTTCACCTAGTTCCTCAAGGACTATGAGATTCTATCCCAATGGACACCTCCTTATATACCTCAACTCAACAATGTATCTGAAAGGAGGAATTGTACACTGTTAGACATAGTGTGGTCCATGATGAGCTTCATCGATCTACCCATCTCATTCTAAGGATACACCCTAGAGACCATAGCTTACATTTTGAATAGAGTTCCAACTAAGTTGGTAATATCTACACCATATGAGATTTGGAAAGAAAAGAAGTTTGATCTTAATGTTGTTAAGATTTGATGTTGTTCTGCACACGTTAAAAGACAAACCCCATTAAGTTGGAATCTAAGATGGAGCAATGCAAGTTCGTGAGATATCCTAAGGAAACTTATGGGTATTATTTTTATTATCCTATGGACCAAAAGATTTTTGTAGCCAAGAGAGCAGTGTTCCTTGAGAAGGAACATATTCTTAGCGGAGATAGTGGGAGTGTAATAGAGTTGAGTGAGGTTGGAGAACCTAGCTCAAGCAACACTCTACAGTCCGAGTCTATTCAAGTACCTAGCACACAAGTTCCGACTTTACATAGGTCTAGTAGATCCCAGCCTACTTAGATATATGTGGGACATATTAGAAGAGATGATATTAAGGATATTGATCCTCAGACCTACAAGGAGGCTATTACGATTATAGATTCTGGGAAGTGGCAAGAAGATATGAATTCTGAGATAGATTCCTTATACTCCAACAAGGTTTGAAACCTAGTTGAAACACCCGAGGGTATTGTATTCATTGGTTGCAAGTGGATCTTCAAGAAGAAGATCATAGTAGATGGAAAGGTAGAGACCTATAAAGCAATGCTAGTGGTTAAAGAGTATCGTCAAAGGCAAGGTATTACTATAACGAAACCTTCTCACCCATAGCTATACTAAAATCCATCTGAATTCTATTGGCTATTGCAGTACACTATGATTATGAGATCTGGCAGATGGATATAAAAATTGTGTTCCTCAATGGCAACATCGATGAGATGGTGTATATGATGCAGCTTGAGGGATTCGTGTCCAAAAATTGCCTGTATAAGGTGTGTAGGTTGCTTAGGTCTATTTATGGACTGAAACAAGCTTCTTAAAGTTGAAACATAAGATTTGATGAGGCAATTAGATCTTACGACTTCATTAAGAACGAAGATGAGCCTTATGTATACAGGAAGGTAAGTGGGAGCACTTGTTGAATCTCATATTTTGATGATGAAGTCAATTATAATTTGTTTGATCTAATCTATATATTGAGAAAAGTGTGTAGGATTAACTACAATAGCAGTAAGACATAAAACAGGTGTTGTGCCAGAGTCAAGATCAAGATCTCATTGGGAGTTCGGGAGTTCGTTGGAAGTCCGGACGTTCGTCGGAAGTTCTACCGGAACCAACCGAGAATTCCAAGAGCTTGCCAAAGAAGCTCATCGGAACTTGCTAAGAAGATCATCGTAAAGTCCAGGAGCTTGCCAGGAGTTCATTGAAGCATTGCCGAGAGTTTGTCGGATGTTCGTCGGAAGTACGTTGGAAGCTCACCAAAAGAACAATTGATGCACCGAAACAAGAAGTGCTATAATCATGTCTTAACTATCATAGTTAGAGCATAAATTAAGTTAGAATTGGGAGGTAATCCCTCTAACTTAATTAGAGGCTAACTGGGCCCTTAACAAGGCTGAATTAGGCCGAATTGAGCACCCAATTCAGACCCTGAATTCTTAGCCGACGGTGGCACCGCATAGAAAGCAGTGCCCAGGATTTTTGGGCGGTGGTACCACCCAGACTGGATGGTGGTACCGCTAGTAGTTATTGCTGCCAACGGTGGTACCGCCTAGTATCAAGTGTTAGGCAGTAGTACCACCTAGTAATGGCGGTAGTACCACCAGTAGCCCGGAAATCCAAGATGAGACACTTTTTTGCTCCAATTTTGAAGTCATTGGGGCCTATAAAAACCCCATCCTTTTCTACATAAAAGGGCATGAAACCTATTGGCATAATCTTGAGTTCTTGAGCCTTAAAGTGTTGTAAAAGTGAAAAATTCTCCTTCTTCATCTCTTAGCCTTGTAACATCCAAGAAAGAGGAGTGAGACTTGTAAGGGTTGTCTCCTAAACCCGACAAAAGGAGAAAAGCTGTAAAAGTTGGTTGGCCTTCGCCTATTGAAGGAAGGCCTTTAATGGACTCCAGTGACCTCGTTAGAGGAGGAATCTGAAAGTGGATGTATGTCACATTGACCGAACCACTCTAAAACTCAGTTTGCATTTACTTTGAGCAACTTTCTTTTATAGCAAACTGCCTCTCCTCCTTACTATGTTTTAACTACGTCTAATACGCTTTCATGTAAACACCTTCCGAGATCGGCTTTAATCATACGAAGACTTTACAAAACCGATGCTTTTCATTTATGTAATTTATATTACTGCAAATCACCTTAGTCTTCTCTTGCACTTTCATGAAAGTTATCAAGTTCAAATTCTTTCCAAAATGGATTGAATCGAAACCATTCTCATCGGAATCGGATTTAATCGAAACAAGTTTTTTGAAATAGCGAAAGTTTTTCGCTGCACTAATTCACCCCCTCCCTCTCTTAGTGTCACTCTTGATCCTAAAAATTGGTATCAGAGCAAGGTTCACTCTCATTTGGTTTAAAACCCAAGAGAGATGGCATTTGTCGGCAACCAACAGGGTCATTCAATTACACGTTCACCCATGTTCAATGGGATGGATTACACATATTGGAAAACTAGAATAAGGATCTTCCTAATTTCAATAGATTTTGAGCTTTGGAATGTTGTCGAAAATGGTTTTCAAAAGTCTTCTCTTCCAATAAACAATTGGAATTAGTTGGAGAAGAAGACTTTCACTTTAAATGTCAAGGCTATGAATGCCTTGTTTTATGCATTAGATAAAATCAAGTTTAATCAAGTGTCAATTTGTAAAATAACTTTTGATATTTGGCACACACTCGAAGTGACTCATGAAGGCACTAGTAGAGTGAAAGAGTCAAAAATTAATCTTTTAGTGCATTCTTATGAGTTATTTTGAATGAAACCGAGTGAAACCATTGGAGACATATACATCCGATTTACGGATGTCATTAATGGTCAAGTGCACGAAGAAGAGGAGCCAACCAACACCAAGCAAGTTGCTCATTATGCACTAATGGCCATTGGAGATGAGGTAACAAGTTCAATTGATACAAATTTATCATTTAATGAATTATTAAATGCTTTTCATGATTTATTTTATGAATGCAAATCAATTAGTAAAAAATATAAATTGTTAAAAAAGGAGCATGATTCTCTTGTTTGTAATTTTAATAAATTAAAAATTAAGCATAATGATAGTTTAGCTCCATGTACAAAATGTCATGAAGTAGAAACACTTAGAAATGAAAACTTGCTACTCAAAGATACCTTAGAAAATTTTGAGGTTGGTAGCAAGTCCTTAAACATAATCCTTGCCAATAAGAGTTACATTCATAAAAGAAGTGAAATCGGATTTGTGAGTAGCTCTTACCAAAATCCAACCACCTTTGTTAAAGGCCCTATCTTGCATATTTCACCCCAAAACAAATGTAACTTTTGTTGGAAACTTGGACATACAGCTTATCATTGTTCATTTAAAAAGTGTAGTCCACACAAATTGATTTGGGTTCCTAAAGGAACCGTAAAGAACTCCATGCAAAATGATAAGTTAAGCCGATCAATTTTTGAGGCATCCAAGGTCAAATGGGTACCTAAAAATCATCCTCTTTTATAGAAATATATACCATCACAAGCTAGGAGCAAGAAATGGTACCTTGATATTGGATGTTCAAGGCATATGACCGGAGATCCATCTCAATTCTCTAAGCTCACTAGCCTAAACGAAGGATATGTCACCTTCGGAGACAACAATAAGGGTAAAATCATTTGCAAAGGAACTATAGGTAACACATCCAACTTTTTTATTGAAGATATGTTGTTAGTTGATGGCTTAAAGCATAACCTTTTGAGCATTAGTCAATTATGTGATAAAGGATATATCGTTAGATTTAAATCTAATACTTATATTATAGAAAAACCACACAAAAACACATCTATGATTGCACTAAAACAAAATAACATATACACCATTGACATTAATGATCTTTGCAATGAAATGTGTTTTTCGGTTTTAAATGACGATGCTTGGCTTTGGCATAGGAGATTAGGACATGCTAGCATGAAACTAATCACTCAAATTTCATCTAAAGAACTTGTAAGAGGAATTCCTCATATCAAATTCGTCAAAAATAATGTGTGTGATGCTTGTCAACTAGGAAAACAAATAAAAGGTAGCTTCAAACCTAAGAACTAAATAAGTACCTCTAGACCTTTGCAATTGATCCATATGGACTTATTCGGACCAATTGCTACATCAAGCCTAGGAGATAGCAAATACGCATTTGTCATCGTGGATGATTATACTAGATACACATGGACTTATATTTTGGCACACAAAAGTGAATGCTTTAGGTATTTCTCAAAGTTTTGTAAACTTGTTCAAAATAAAAAGGGTTTTATGATTTTGTCAATTCGAAGTGATCATGGTGGTGAATTTCAAAACCGTAATTTCCAAGAATTTTGTAAATCTAATGGATACAACCACAACTTCTCTACTCCAAGAAATTCTCCACAAAATGGAGTAGTAGAAAGAAAGAATAGAAACTTGCAAGAATGACAAGAACCATGTTAAACAACATAGTCTACCCAAATATTTTGGGCTGAAATCGTAAATACGACATACTATATTATGAATAGAGTTCTAGTAAGACCATTACTTCCAAAACTACTTATGAGTTGTGGAACAACAAAAAATCCAATGTTTCATATTTTAAAGTTTTTGGATGTAAATATTTTATTTTGAATGAAAAAGATGCCTTAGGTAAATTTGATGCAAAATCCGTGAAGGAATTTTTCTTGGCTATTATTTTGTTTCTAAAGCATTCATATCTTTAACAAAAGAACCTTGATTATAGAAGAATCTATTAATGTTATTTTAATGAAGTTTCCAAAGTTAAGAAAAATGATTTTGATGATGATGTTAATGTTGATGCTTTAAATTTAAATGATTCCCCTTCTCTATCTAGCAACTTAGATGCATCTTCTTCCGAACCTTCCTACCAAAGAAATAGAAGTATGTAGATGCTCATCTTAAGGAGCTAATTATAGAAAAACCACACAAAAACACATCTATGATTGCACTAAAACAAAATAACATATACACCATTGACATTAATGATCTTTGCAATGAAATGTGTTTTTCGGTTTTAAATGACGATGCTTGGCTTTGGCATAGGAGATTAGGACATGCTAGCATGAAACTAATCACTCAAATTTCATCTAAAGAACTTGTAAGAGGAATTCCTCATATCAAATTCGTCAAAAATAATGTGTGTGATGCTTGTCAACTAGGAAAACAAATAAAAGGTAGCTTCAAACCTAAGAACTAAATAAGTACCTCTAGACCTTTGCAATTGATCCATATGGACTTATTCGGACCAATTGCTACATCAAGCCTAGGAGATAGCAAATACGCATTTGTCATCGTGGATGATTATACTAGATACACATGGACTTATATTTTGGCACACAAAAGTGAATGCTTTAGGTATTTCTCAAAGTTTTGTAAACTTGTTCAAAATAAAAAGGGTTTTATGATTTTGTCAATTCGAAGTGATCATGGTGGTGAATTTCAAAACCGTAATTTCCAAGAATTTTGTAAATCTAATGGATACAACCACAACTTCTCTACTCCAAGAAATTCTCCACAAAATGGAGTAGTAGAAAGAAAGAATAGAAACTTGCAAGAAATGACAAGAACCATGTTAAACAAACATAGTCTACCCAAATATTTTTGGGCTGAAATCGTAAATACGACATACTATATTATGAATAGAGTTCTAGTAAGACCATTACTTTCCAAAACTACTTATGAGTTGTGGAACAACAAAAAATCCAATGTTTCATATTTTAAAGTTTTTGGATGTAAATATTTTATTTTGAATGAAAAAGATGCCTTAGGTAAATTTGATGCAAAATCCGATGAAGGAATTTTTCTTGGCTATTATTTTGTTTCTAAAGCATTCATATCTTTAACAAAAGAACCTTGATTATAGAAGAATCTATTAATGTTATTTTTAATGAAGTTTCCAAAGTTAAGAAAAATGATTTTGATGATGATGTTAATTTTGATGCTTTAAATTTAAATGATTCCCCTTCTCTATCTAGCAACTTAGATGCATCTTCTTCCGAACCTTCCTACCAAAGAAATAGAAGTATGTAGATGCTCATCTTAAGGAGCTAATTATAGAAGACACAACGAAAGGGGTTCAAACTCGTTTTTCTCTTAAAAATTTTTGTGCCAATGCCGCTTTTCTCTCCTAAATTGAACCTAAAAGCATTGACAAGGCCATGAAAGATGATTCATGAGTCATTGCAATGCAAGAAGAGTTAAATATATTTGAGAGAAATGAGGTGTGGAAGCTTGTTCCTCGACCAAATGACCATTTAGTTATTGGTACTAAATGGGTCTTTAGAAACAAGCAAGATGAACTTGGTATCGTGCTTAGAAACAAGGCTAGATTAGTAGCTAAAGGTTTTAACCAAGAAGAATGTATCAATTATGAAGAAATCTTCACTCCTGTGGCACGATTAAAAACCATAAGGATGCTCCTTGCCTACGCTAGTAGTAACAATTTTAAGTTATTTCAAATGGACATTGAAAGTGCTTTTCTTAATGGCTTTATTTTGGAAGAAGTTTATGTTGAACAATCTCCCAGCTTTGAGAATGATAATCTCCCTAATCATGTGTTTAAATTGACTAAAGCTCTCTATGAATTGAAACAAGCCCCAAGGGCTTGGTATGAGAGACTTAGTTCATTTCTTATCGAAAATAATTTTTCTAAAGGCAAGGTCGATACTACAATGTTTATCAAAAATTTTAAAAATAATTTTCTTATTGTTCAAATTTATGTAGATGATATTATTTTTAGTTCCATAAATGAATATTTATGTGAATCATTTGCTAAAAGTATAAGTCTTGAATTTGAAATGAGTTTGATGGGGGAATAAACTTTCTTTTTGGATTTACAAATCAAACAACTAAGTAATGGCATTTTTCTTAGTCAAACAAAATATGCTTTAGATTTGCTAAAAAGGTTTAAGATGGATAGCTCAAAGGCTATCAATACTCCTATGAGTACATCCACTAAGTTAGACATTGCTGAAACTGGAGAAAGCTTTGATCAAAAAGCTTATAGGGGTATGATAGGAAGTTTCCTATACCGCGTCGCAACTAGACCGGATATTGTAGGTCTTTGTGCAAGGTTTCAATCTAATCCTAAGATGTCTCATCTTAAGGCAGTTACGAGAATTCTTTGATATCTTAAATGTACCACTAATCTAGAATTACAGTATCCAAAATCTAAGAACTTTGAATTAATTGCATATACTGATGTGGATTTTACTGGATGTAGATTAGATAGAAAAAGTACATCCGAAACATGTCAATTTTTAGGACACACACTTGTTTCTTAGTTTTCCAAGAAAAAAAACTTGGTTACACTATCTACAATCGAAGCCGAGTACATTGCAGCTAGTGTATGTTGTGCACAAGTTGTGTGGATGAAAAACACTTTAGAGGATTATAAGATTCATCTTAAAAACATTCCCATAAAATATGGTAACATAAGTGTAATATGTTTAACAAAAAATCTCATTCAATACTCTAGAACTAAACATATTGATATTAGACATCACTTTATATGAGATCATGTTAATAATCATGATGTAATCTTAGAGTTTATTGATACGAAACATCAATTAGCCAATATTTTTACAAAGCCCTTAAGTGAAGATCAATTTGATTTTATTAGAAGAGAATTAGGAATGTTAATCTGTCTGAATGCATGAATTTGTTAAATTTCATTTTCGGACTTTCTTGATTCTTTGAATCACTCACTTAAATCTTCACCTATGAAGCTGAAAATTGTTTACCTTGATGTTGTAAACTTAAAATGTTGTTGGAATTTTGTTTTGATGATGATTATGATCTCTATTGAATATTGAGAAGTTTTAATCATACATGATGGAATATCATATTTTTAATTTTTTGTGCCACAAGCACTAATGAATTACCTCATGCAAGTAGTGATGAAAAGCTATGACTAATTGAAACATGAAGTGTTTATAAATGCATGAAGTGTTTATACATATCTTGATTCATGAAAGTCATTTCTCACGGATTTCACTATCATGAATTTTTAAAATGAGAAATGGATTTGATGTAATGCTCTTCTCACTATGAAGTTTTATTCGTAAATTTCTTCTTCATGTGATACTAATCTCCCATGAATAATTGAAGGAATTCCAATGAATATATTAATCCTTGAAAGATGAATTTTCATGTATGATAATGAAAGCATGTCTGTGATAATTTTCGTAAAGATGAATCCCTTCTCTTTGTCAAAATGAAAGCACGTTTTAACGAAAACTTATTTTTGACTTGATTCAAATCACTTCATAAATTTAGTTCTTAATGGATTCCCTCCTTACCTTCTTTCCTCTTCTTCATTCAAAATGTGATGATAAAGGGGGAAAAGTTGTTGGAATCTATCATTTTAATGTTCATAACATTTAAATGATGAGAACTTTTGAGTGTGAAACTTGCTTGATTTTTTTTACCACATTTGCATTGTTGAATTGTTCCCCTTTTTGTTGATGACAAAGGGGGAGAAATAATGCCAAAATGTGATAAATTGATGACAAATGTATGCAATGTATTTCATCATATGATATCTAGAGCTTAACTTGCTATTTTATAATTGATATCTTGTCATAGAACGATGAATTGCTATCTTTGTCATCTTTCACATTTGATATACTATACTTGAAAATGGATGTCATGACTTGACATCATACTTGGCATCGTATTTTGAGAATGATAGATCATGATAGGAATCATGATGTGCATATTGATAAGTTTAATTAACTTATCTTAGCAATTTGTTTCTTGAATTCAAGAGTCTTTTCTCAAGTTGGCATATAGATAGGGGGAGTTAAGGTTAACTCCATCATCAATTGATTGTCATCATTAAAAAGGGAGAGATTGTTGAATCTCGGATTTTGATGGTGAAGTCAATTGTAATTTATTTGATATAATCTATATGTTGAGAAAAGTGTGCAGGATTAACTACGATAGTAGTAAGACATAAAGCAGGTGTTGTGCTATAGTCGAGATCGAGATCTCATTGAGAGTTCGAGAGTTCGTCGGAAGTCCGGACGTTCATCGGAAGTTCTACGGAACCAACTGAGAAGTCCAGGAGCTTGCCAAAGAAGCTCATCAGAACTTGCCAAGAAGATCATCGTAAAGTCCAAGAGCTTGCCGGGAGTCCGTCGGAGCATTGCCGAGAGTTCGTTGGATGTTCGCTGGAAGTACACTAGAAGCTCGCCGAAAGAATAATTAACGCACCAAAACAAGAAGTGCTATAATCATGTCTTAACTGTCGTAGTTAGAGTGTAAATTAAGTTAGGATTGGGAGGTAATCCCACTAACTTAATTAAGGGCCAACTAGGCCCTTAACAGGGCTGAATTGGGTCGAATTGAGCACCTAATTCAGACCTTGAATTCCAAGCCGGCGGTGGCACCACCTGGAGAGCAGTGCCCCAAGATTTCTGGACAGTGGTACTACCCCTGGTCAGGCAGTGGTACCGCCAAAACTCGATCTCCAAGCTCTATCAGTTGGTAGTACCGCCCAAACTGGGCGGTGGTATAGCCTAGTGTCAGGTGTCAAGTGGTAGTACCACCCAATAATGGCGGTGGTATCACTAGTACCTTGGAAATCCGGGATGAGACACTTTTTGGCTCAAATTTTGAAGCCATTGGGGCCTATAAAAACCCCATCCTTTTCTGGATGAAAGGGCACGAAACCTATTGGCATAATCTTGAGTTCTTGAGCCTTAAAGTGTTGTAAAAGTAAAAAATTCTCCTCTTTCATCTCTTAGCCTTGTAACCATCCAAGAAAGAGGAGTGAGACTTGTAAGGGTTGTCTCCTAAACCCAACAAAAGGAGAAAAACTGTAAAAGGTGGTTGGCCTTCGCCTACTGAAGGAAGGCCTTTAGTGGACACCGATGACCTCGTCAGAGGAGGAATCTAAAAGTGGATGTAAGTCACATTAACCGAACCACTCTAAAACTCAGTTTGCATTTACTTTGAGCAATTTTCTTTTATAGCAAACTGCCTCTCCTCCTTACTGTGTTTTAACTATGTCTAGATACGCTTTCACGTAAATACCTTCTGAGATCGGCTTTAATCGTACAAAGACTTTACGAAACCGACGCTTTTCATTTATGTAATTTACATTACTGCAAATCACCTTAGTCTTCTCTTGCACGTTCATGAAAGCTTTTAAGTTCAAATTCTTTCCGAAACGGATTGAATCAAAACCATTCTCATCGGAATCGGTTTTAATCAAAACAAGTTTTTTGAAATAGCGAAAGTTTTCCGCTACATTAATTCACCCCCCCCCTAGTGCTGCTCTTGATCCTAACAGCACTATCACCTTCTTTGTATTATATATGGATGATATCCTAATTATTAGAAATGATATAAGAATGTTATCTATAGTAAAGGCTTGGTTATCTAAACACTTCTCTATGAAGGACTCAAGGGAAGCATCCTATATCTTGGGGATTCAAATTTATAGAGATAGATTCAAGAGGATGCTTGACTTGTCCTTGTCCAAGTACATAGACACTATTGTCAAAAGGTTTGGCATAAAAAATTTCAAGAGAGGTCTCATACTGATGAGACATGAGATATCACTTTCTAGGAATATATCTACAAAGACTCCTAAAAAAAGGGCAAACATGGAGAGGATACCCTTTGCCTCAGCAATAGGGTTTATCATGTATGTCATGCTACGTACTAGGCCTAATATAGCGCATGCTCTAAGTGTCACGAGTAGGTATTAGGTAGATCCAAGCTTGGAGCATTGGAAAGTAGTAAAGTGTATCCTTAAGTACTTGCAAAGGACTAAGGATCTTTACTGGTATATGGAGGTAATAGCCTCAGGGTTGAAGGCTACACGGACTCAAGTTTCTAGTTCACTGTCGATGATAGCAAGTCGAATTTGGGGTTTGTGTACACCCAGAATGGAGGAGCAGTATGTTGAAAGAGTTCCAAACAAGATACTACTGCAGACTCGACCATAGAGGTAGAGTACATTGCTATAGTAGAGACAGTAACGGAGGGAGTCTAGATGAAGAAGTTTATCATAGATTTGAGATTCATGTCGAGCAGTAAGGAGCCAATTCTCTTATATTGTGATAATAATGGGACGATTGCTCAAGCGAAGGAACCCAAGTCTTATCAGAAGTCTAAGCATGTTTTGAGGAGGTTCCACTTGATCAAAAAGATCATGACCTAAGGAGATATAGTAGTGGAAAGAGTTTCATCTGAAGATAATATCGCAGATCCACTAACAAAGCTGTTGTCTCATATTATCATTGAGCATCATAGGGGTCTGATGGGGATCAAACACATAGGTGCTCTATAAGCCAATCATATAAGTGATGGCACATGTGACATGATACACATTTTTTTTGCTCATTATATTATTTGATATTTTATCACTTTATATTATATATATATATATATATATATATATATATATATATATATATATATATATATATATATATATATATATATATATATATATATATATATATATATATATATATATATATATTATGATGTTCATAGATCTGTGCAAAGAGAATCGGATCGTGATGAGATCACGATAATGAGAACGATTCGCCTTTAAATATAAATCCTAAATAATTCTAATCAAAAGTTACTCGAGAGGGATATCGAGATAACTGGATAGACTAGTGTACTATATACCCATACATATGATGGAGGCGGCTAGTCTTACAGCTGCTCATTTGAGGACACTAGGGATACAATGTAGGTACTTATTGAAGAATGAGTTCACTAATTGATCTGCTCACGAAATGCTAGATGGTTATCGATACCTCATTGTCAAACAATGATTCCGTTATCCCAATAGGATACTTGGTCCTTAGACTTAAGACACCAAGGATGTCCTATATGAGTGCTACACTCTTTGATACTAGACTTATAGGTTTGGAAGTTTCGGATCTAATATAATCGTTTATTGAAAGTGGTAGTCAATCTTACAAGAGCTATTGAGTGTCAATAGAGAATCATCCTCTCTCGGTGTTAGGAATATCCTATGTGTTTTTACTTAGATAAATCCCTAGCCAGGGTCATTCAGATTGAGAGAGAAAGAGTTCTCTGAGAGAATCCGATTAGAGTAAGACTTGAGTAGAAACCATATGAGTCTGATAGCACCATGCCTAGTGTATGGTCTCTAGGATATTAGATGGATGAGGGACTATAGGTACATAGTAATTAAGGATAGTTAGGTCCAATGGATTGGATTCCCCTATATCGTTTGGGAACTGCGACATAGTGGCATAGTACGTTTGCAATCGATGAGTCGAATGAATTATTATGGAGATAATAATTCACTATGCTAGAAGCAGTTCTGACAGGTATGACTCATGGTAAGCTTGATATTGGGCCTAGAGGGTCACACACATATGGTAGACATTGCGACGAGTAAAGGTTTGGATATGAGATATCCGTTAGAGCTCCTATCTTATTAGATATCCAATAAGCCCCTGAATTATTGGATCCTATGAATGAGATCCAAAAAGAGCCAATAAGAGATTATTGGATAGAGATCCACTAATCTAAGAGACTTGGATAGTTGGATGGATATCTAGTACCTAATAGGATATGATCCATTAGGGTTAAGTTGACAGGGGACCTCTATAAATAATAGGGAACCAAAAGCTCATAGGCTAGAGCTTCTCCTGGTTGCCACCTCTTATTCTCCTCTCCCCTTCTCCTCCTCAGATAGTAGGCCTGGAGATTTGAGGAGTGTCATCGCAGCCCTGTTATGTGGATCACCACTAGAGAAGAGGATGCTTGACCTCTTTCATCCTCTCCTACAGATCTGTAGGGATTCAAGGATATACGATCTCCCTAGATAAAACATAATCTTTTATATATATAATTTTTTATTTCATGCTCTTTTATGTGGATCACAAGCTTTCATGCACACTAATCTTCGCACGATGACGAACACAATTTATGAGAAATTTGGGGATTTTTGTTTTATGTTCTTCTATTGTGTATATGACATCGCCTTCTAGATTTCTCTACTCTCATGACACTTAGAGCATGCGCTATATCAGACTTGGTATATATCATGACATACATGATAGACCCTATCGCTGAGGCATAGAGTATCCTATTCATATTTGACCTTTCTTCAGGAGTTGGGGACATACTTTTAGAAAGTGATATCACATGTCTCATTAGTATGAGACCTCTCTTAGAATTTTCTATGCCAAACCTTTTGACAATGGTGTATATATGCTTAGATTGGGACAAGTCAAGCATCTTCTTAGATTTATCTGTTAGGAAAAAAGTCGACACTAAGAAGGGGGGTGAATTAGTGCAGCGGTAAAAATTATGTCTGTTCAAAACTTCGTTGTGATTAAATCTGTTTCCGACAAAAAACCATTTCATAAAGGTATTAACTTTGAAAGCATATAGAAGAGTATAGTGGATGTAAAGTAAGTAAAGTGGTTTGCAGTAAAGTAAATTGCATAAGAGAAATACAAACCAAATTTTTATAGTGGTTCGGTCGTCGTGACCTACATCCACTTCGTCAATTTCTCTTCTGTCAAGGCCACTGGCATCCACTATCGGTCTTCTTTCAATGAGCGAAGATCAACTACCCTTTTACATCCCTCTTCTCCTTTTTATAGGTTTAGGAGATAACCTTTTACAACCCTCTTTTACAAGGTATCCCTCTCACACCTCCCTTAGAACTCTCTCTAAGCTTTGGGAGGAGAAAACTCAACTTTCTAAGGTTTACAACTTTAGAATCACAGAGTTTTGCTTAATATTTCTTACTAATATATGCAGGAATAGCTGGGGTATTTATAGGCCCCAAATGGATTCAAATTTGGAGCCCAAAATTCAAACCCTTGAAATTTTAGGGTACGGGTGGTACCACCGCCTGCAACCTGACATTGGGGGTACCACCGCCCAGTCTGGCAGTATCACTGCCTAGAAGACTGCACTAGGTGGTACTACTGCCCAAACTAGCAGTACCACTGCCTGACACAATCTCGGAGACTGTGTCATGACGGTTTCACTTATTTGGTCACTGTTTGGGCCTTTCTCTTAGACCAACACAGCCCAAACTTGGGCCCAACTATCCCCTAATTGGGTTGGCCCAATTCTAATCCCAATTATGTACTAACTATGAATTTTAAAATATTTACTAAGCTAAATAAAGTCCGTAAGTCTAGGTTTCTTCTAATGATCTTCCGACGAACTTCCGACGATCTCTCGGCAATGTTCCAGTGGACTCCCACCAAGCTCCTGAACTTCACTACAATCTTCTTGATGAGTTCCGACAAGATTCTTTGGCAAGCTCCGAGACTTCTCAGTCAATTTTGATAGAACTTTCGACGACCGTCCAGACTTTCGACGAACTCTCGAACTCCCAACGAAATCGCGTTCTTGACTCTGGGACTTCATTTTGCTTTATGCCTTGCTATCGTAATTAATCCTGCACATGTAAAAACACACTTTGATCTAGAAAATTATTACTAAATATGAATCATATTGTCCAGCATGTCATTGGTCCATTGACGTTTCATTCGATTCTTCGACGCATCGTCCTCTCTTGCGGCCTATTACCCAATCGGCCCGTTGACCTCCATAACTCTGATATCCTTAGCTCAATTTCTGCTCTTCTTGGCCCGATGCCCGAATCCATAGCCCGAAGCCTTCTATCGATACGTCGACCGTTCCTCCGGCTCGATGTCCAATGTTTTGACATGTTTTCCTTCGGCCCAACATAATTCTTCCTACTTTAATTGTCTCATCCTGATCGAAGCATCCTGCATCACTCAAAACGCATATCAAATCATAAACACTTATCAATTGGTTTTATCATCAAAATATGAGATTCAACAATCTTCCCCTTTTTTATGATGACAACCAATTGATGACGGAGTTAATCTTAACTCCCGGAGTTTAAACAAACTCCCCCTATCAATATGCCATATTGATAGAACTCTTGGATTCAAAAATCTAAGCAACATATATCATAAAACTTATGTATAAAATCATACTTCTCCCCCCTTGTCATCAACAAAAAGGAGAAGTACAATAAGCAATTGTTTAAACATACAAGTTCAAATTTAAATCATTGCATAATAAATCTCAAGTTTTATCATCATTGCAAGCTAGCAAAAATTTTGAGTTTTACATCATGTAAGTTGGCAATATTTAAGATGTTCAAGAAGGCAACTTTTGGTTCTTGAAATATGCAAGTTAGCAATCTTTGCTTCTCTTTTGAGATGAGCAAGCTAACATATTTTTGCATCTTCTTGACTTATGCAAGTTATTTGCCATAGTGGAAGTACTGGCCTTTGACCCAACAGTGGAAGTATTAGCCTTTGTCCTTTGTTGGGTCTTTCTTAACAACCTTTATTTTACCTGATCTGCCCTTTCCCTTGTCCTTCTTAAGGAACTTTTCTGCTTTCCTTTTCTTTCTGATCTCACCAGTGTAGAGAACTGACTTTTCTTTCTTGATAGTACTCTCTGCCTCCCTCAACATATTTAGGAGCTCTTGGAGAGTCACCTCAAGCTTGTTCATATTAAAATTTATTATGAACTGTGAAAAGAAATCTAGTAGGGACTAAAGCAAAATCCACACACAAGTTATCCTCTAGGACCATTCCTAGACCTATGAGTTTCTCTATCCACTCAATCATCTTTAGAACATGGTTCTGAACTGGTGTCCCCTTAGTTATCCTAGCGCGAAAGAGGCTCTTGGATATCTCATATCATTGAGTCCTTCCTTGTTCCTCAAACAATTTACAAACATATAGGAGAATGGATCTGGCATCCATCTTTTCATGTTGTCTCTGTAACTCAGGAGTCATAGAGCCCAACATGTAGCACTAAGCAAGAGTTGAGTCATCAATATACTTCACGTAGCGAGCGATCTCATCCTCGCTTGCCCCTTCCTCGGGCATAGGCATCATTGTATCAAGGACATACGCGATTTTCTCCGCCGTGAAAACAATTCTCAAGTTGCGGAGCCAATCCATATAATTTGGACTAGTGAGGCGGTTGACATTAAGTATGCCACATAAGGGATTTAAAAGCGACATTTTCCAAAAATAAAGATGCAGCAAAAATGAATAACGAGTCATGTGACACCCTCAGCATGTGAAACGAAAGTCTTTGGCAGACTTCTAGTGGGGATCAGGATCCAATCAACGTCTTAATGTAACCTCGAGGGACTCGACCAATCACACTAAGCCCAAAAGGTAGACAACTCTTGCCGATCACAACTCCTTGTGATTCCCATCTTGTTCAGCCTCCGAATCACCATCGTTTCAAGGGACTCGACCAACCATGATATTCGGTTAAGTCAACACCTTCGTTACAAGATAAATCTGATTTGATGATATACCCTCGAGGGACTCGACCAAGCATACCATGTCCTCGGGTCACCGGTGGCATCTCTATATCGTAAGCAAGATAGCGAATCGCGATATAGGTGAGCCTCGAGGGACTCGACCAACTCAACCTACACCGGAAATCGGTTCCTACCTATAATGATGGAAGGCCATGTGAGTCAATCTAATTGCCTCACGTTTACCGACTTAATATTATCAAGAGAGAGGTTTCTTTATCGTTTTGGTCTCCTAATATGACATGTCACACATATATATATTTAATATATATCTACATCGCATGCAAATATATATACATATATAGTAAGTGTATAAACAATCACACCAGATGATCATGGACCACAACCTAATGTGATCAGGCCCGAGCCAATAGGCCTAATCACTCACATTAAGATCTATGTGTGCAACGGTGCATCTCCATGCCCTGTTATCACGATCGTCGGTTCCGTCGACATCTCCATGCATAGCGATCGTCCATCTCGTGGGTCCCGTTATCACATCCACGCTCCTACTGCGCCTTATCATATAATTACAACTTAATCATTGGCACGCAAGCCCGATAATAAATGAGAAATATAATGGAGGCTCGCAGGCCTAAATAATAATAATCATAAGTACACATATCATATGGTCCATGATCATCCGTCCACACATCATACATCACATGTATATATCATCATCATGTAGGACTACTAGATAATAATAAAATAATAATCAATTAAACCTTTTAATTAATTAATATTTTCTGAAATCAAGGACATGCAGAAAATTTTCTGAATTCTAAGGGGTATTTTCATAATTTAGATAAACGAGACAGAATTGGAATTTCTGAAATTCATAGGGGCAAAACTATCTTTTTGCCCAAAACCCTAAGCCCCTCTTCCTCTCCCCTACTATTGTCGCCGCCGCCACCACCCTACCGGCGACAGCCTGTGCAGCGGGGGGCGGGGCACTACCCCTGCTTGCGGGAGGCGTGCCCGCAGGCGACGCCGCCACTATAGTTGGGCGCACCTGTAGGCAAGCGCCCATGACCGCCACTCTTGCGGGCGGTTCTACCCATGGGGTTGTTCCTACAGCATCCGCCCCCGCGGGCGAGCGGCGCTGGCTGCTTGCGGGCAAGCATCGCCGCGGGCGCTGTGCCCATAGGTGGTGATCGCGGGTGCCGACACCGCTCCTTGCGCGTGAGTGTAGTGCCCGCGCAGGTGGTCGCCGTGCCTACGGCCCTGCTTGCGGGCGTCGCTACAAGGGGGCTGCTTGCACGTAGATGGCAGCGCTACCATCTGCGACGGCAACAAAGGCAGCAACAATTGCTGTCCTTTTTTCGCTTTTGCGTCAACGATTCTAACGTCAAAATTCTTCCTAAACACAACACACGTAGTTCAAAACCAATCTTTCATACGAACAACCTGGCTCTGATACCACTATTGAAAAATCTTGGGGGCGATACCACATGCGCAGCAGAAGAACGAAAACAAAATTCCCTATTCCCAAAGAGATGTTCGTTATCGTGTGAAGATTGGTGTGCAAAAAATTTATGAAACAAACTGTGTATAGAATAAATTGTGTTACCCAGAGAGATCGTATATCCTTGTTTCCTTGCATATCTCTAGAAGAGGGTGAAGGAGATCAAGCGTCCTCCTCTCTAGCGGTTATCCACATAGTAGGGCTACGATGACGCTCCTCAAAACTCGAGGACTGCTCTAAGGTGGAGAGGGGGAGGAGAATAGGAGAGGCAAGCAAAGGCTCTAGCCTATGAACCACTGAATCCCTCCTATTTATAGAGGTCCCCTATCAAACCCTAATGGATCCTCCCCTATTAGGTATTGAATCTGCATCCAACTATCCAAGACTCTTAGATTAGTATATCTCTATCCAATAATCTCTTATGGGCTCTTATTGGATCTCATCTATATGATCCAATAATTCAAGGGCTTATTGGATATCCTATAAGATAGGGGCTCCGGCGGATATCTCATATATGAACCTCTACTCATCGCAATGCCTACCATATGTGTGTGATCCTCTAGGCCCAATATCGAGCTGGCCGTGAGTCATACCTATCAAAACTCCTTTTGGCTCAGTGAATTATTATCTCCATAATAATTCACTCGACTCATCGACTACGAACATATTAGGCCACTACGCCGTAGTCCCCATACGATACAGGGGAATCCAATCCATTGGACCGATCTATCCTCAGTTACCATATACCTATAGTCCCTCATCCATCTAATATCCCAAAAACTGTATATCGGGCATGGTACTGTCAAACCTATACGATTTCTACTCGAGTCTCGCTCTAATCAGATTCTCCCGGAGAACTCTTTCTCTCTCAATCCGAATGACCTTGGCCAGGGATTTGTTTGAGCAAGAACACATCGGATATTTTTCTCATGACGTTAAGAGTGAATGATCCTCTATCGACACTCAATAGCTCTCGCAAGGTCGACTGCCACTCCCAATGATCAGTTGTACTAGATTTGGGACATCCAAACCTATAAGTTCGGTATCAAAGAATGGAGCACTCATACAGGACATCCTTGGTGTCTCAAGTCTAAGGACCAGATACATCATTAGAACTACGGAATCGCTGTCTAACAATAAGGCATCATCAACCATCCAGCATTCCGTAAGCGGATCAATCAGTGAACTCATTCTCCAATGAGCACCTGTACTATATCCCTAGTGTCCCCACACGAGTAGTTATGAGACCAACTGTATCCATCATACAGACGGGTATACAGCACACTAATCTGTCCGGTTATTTCGATATCCCTCTCGAGTAACCTATGACCGAGATTATTTAGGATCTGTGTTTAAAGGTGAATCAGTCTCATTATCATGATCTCATCACGATCCGATTCTCATTTCATAAATCCAAGGACATCACAATATATACATGCATATATGCAACAGTCAATATAAAGTGATAAATGCCAAAATATAATAAGAAAAAAGATTCCATGTTAAGTCACACATGCCATCCCTCACGTGATTGGCTTGCTAGGCACCTATAACTAGCAATTCACCCCCCCCCCCCCTCTTAGTGCCGACTCGTTCTTAACACAAACTACTATAGATTGACAAGCTCAGTCTGGCTTCTGACTCCACCTCATCGTTGTTGTTTGATATTGAAGTCCAGCATTAGTCAATGGAATTGATAGAATAAGGCTCTTATGGGGAATCCCAAGGCTGACCGACGATGCTATTGCTCCCTGATTCTTGAAGCTCTACATCACCACCACTCAAGTTTGTTATTATAACATATCTACGGAGATTTAGCTCCAAAAGATCATCCTTTGCCACTATCTCTAACTCCACAAATGGCTATTCCATTACTAAACCTCTCTGTCCATGTCGCTCATCGAGCGAGCCATTGTTATGGCTTAATTAGTCTCCAGCATAGCTCCTATTCTCAGAAGAGCTGGAGTTGAGATTTGACGAGCAGGTGCAACGGGCAACAGGCAAAGCAAGTTGAAAAAAAAGAGGGGGAGGAAATCGATAAGGGCAAGAAGTTTATATAAAGTTAATAATTTAAAAAATAATAATATTTTATTTTATTTTATTTTTTCATATCATTTTTGTATGACAACACATATGATTTTTTCTATTGATGAAATTAATGACATAAGGAGAATTAGGATTAAATATTTTACCTTTTGTAATATGCAGATAGACGCTTTTGATTGTAACATCAAATCCATAATGATATAGAAAGGCATTACAAACACCCTGCAACCACCCACGTATGCATCAACATCTTAATATAAGTTCAACAATTGATCAATGTCATTCATCATTTTGTTGTATGCTTGGAGTATTGCATTCTAGTTAACTCTAAACCCTGCTGAATCCTGTATATTTTCATTGTCTAGGAGGATTTTTGTTGATGAACATGGAATCCAACAATCATGGATGAAATAATTCACGCATGGAAAACAGCAATAAAGTAAAAGCTGATACTTCTTTCTCAGCTCCAGGAGAATCATCAATAATTCACACATCGACAAGCATGAAGTTGTCCTCTCCTTATCTAGGAGAATCATCATCAAGGGAACCAATCAAGTTAGGCATTGCTGTCTCTTCTGCATCATCCTTGCGTGCTCAAGAGAACTCATGGCTTGTTGACTTTAATTACTTGAAAGATATCAACATAAACAATTCTTATATGATCAATCTCATACTATGAAGATGCTCTTCCGGCCACCTCCATGGAATTTTGTTGCCTGCAATGGAGGGGGACACATCACCTTTTACTTTCTCTCGCCTTTTATCTAACAGTTCACTGATGAGAAAAGGATGGCATGGCAGTATGATTCAGGAGGAAGACTACACATGTGCAAACCGATCAAGGCTCGCTACCTTCCATGGAGGTCACGCAAGTGTTCTTGGAGTGGCTGCTTCATAAAACACGTATGCCTGCAGATGCCTGAGGGTGACTTATCTCCTGATCTGGTAGCTGTTTACATGGAACTTTCACCATACCAACTCTATTCTTTGTTTCCCTAACAACTCTATTCAATTGGTCTCATGAGTCGGGTAATTCATCCCTGTGTGCCATGTTGGAGTAGTTGTATCCTGAAGAAACTCATTGATGTTTCAATTACTGATGTTTCCAATGGTTTCAAACTCGGCTTAAGTACCTATTTCTGTTATTCATATCTGTCCCGAATCTGATTAATGGATATTGTATTCCAACTTACCGATCATAGTACCGTGGACACTCAAATGAGTGCTTGACCCGCGGTCCTTTCTTTATGCATTTGTGTTTTTCACATTTGTTATATTATATATGCTATTATATAATAGCATATATAATATTAAGATTTTTCACATATATCGCTTCGATGAATATTTGTTAGATTTTAAAACCACAAATTAAAAGAGAAGAGGAGAACATAGGGAAGAAGACCAAACACAAAAGGAAACCTCAATAGAGGATTGAGGTGCTCGGCAGCACCTTTCTCTCTTCTGGCACACACACACTCTCTCTCTCTCTCTCTCTCTCTCTCTAACTACCATTAGGTTCTGTCTATAAATCTAAGTTAACAACGGTCTACTCCTAATCAAATATAACCTTCTAATCTAAATATAACTCTAAATTCTAATCTAATTATAATCAAATTTAAATTGTATCTCTAACATTCACACTTAATTTATTTTTTTGAATAATTTTAAATTTTAAAAATTATCATAAAAAATTTTGTTCGATATATGTTCTTCAAATCTCAATCTTTTAGTATATATTTATGAGCCAAATAGCTTGAGATTCACGTTACTGTTGTAATGTACTTTATTGATATTGGTACAATGGATTGCTTCTAAAATTACTCTAAATCCCATGAAGAAAATAAAATCAGATGTACTTTTCCCATTATTAGGATTATGTACATAGTCGCTGTTAGTAAATTTAGTCAGATAATTTTTTTTCTATATAAAAATATCAAAATATCAAGTTTCATTCAAAATATCATCATCACCTATATTCTCTTTGTTGCTTGAAGATGAATTTATGTTAGATTCTCTATATGTTTCATTCAAAATATCATCATCACCTATATTCTCTTTGTTGCTTGAAGATTGAATTTATGTTAGATTCTCTATATATTTATTAATCAAATAGACTATTTACATAATATATGATGTAATTATAATAAGTATATAAGACTCCCCATAATCTATTTATAGAAAGTGCTATCGATTTTTTACCATTGCTAGTATAGCTGAGCTTCAAACCTATTTTAACGAAAGTGTTAATATGCTTGCTCTTGTCCATTTTGAAAATTTTCAAGAATCTCCCTCATATGTTTTTTCTAAGAAATAAAGATTTGTATCTTATCATTTAATTTTATTGCTAAGATAATATTTCATCAAATCCAAGTTAGACATTTCAAATTCCTTTTTCATAGTTGATTAGGGATCTTGAATTATATCAGCATCATTACCTGTGTATATTACATCATTAATATATAAGCAAATAATTAATATCATCATTGTGTCACCATATTTTGCAAATAAATTATGCTTATACAAATATTTGTCAAATTCATATGTCTTAAAATATGTATTTATATGACTAAGCAAATGTTTTGAAAACTCAATTGATTAAGTAAAAGTAACGAATAAAAAAATAAAACTAAGTGACAAGTAAGTAAAAGATAAGGAAAAAGAGGTAAACTAATTTATAATGATTTGATTTTTCTTATCTATATCTACTCATAATTCCTCTTCTTTCGAGACCATCGGCTTTTACTATTGATATTCTTTCTTGATAGTTTTACCACTTGAATTGATAGTACTACCACTTGAATTGGTGATACTTCCACTATTATTATTGACAATATATTTTTGTATTGTTAGTTGACTCAAGTAGTATCGCTAGGGCAAGTGATATTATCACTCAGACTATTTTTAGATCACCTATTTATCTATCTATGGGCTCAATTTTAGCCCAAAGATTATTACAAGCTTGAGCTTTAATTTAGCTTGATAATGACTCAAATTAGCCCACAGCTATTCTCAATCATGACTCAATAACTTTATTTGGCATAATATTGAAGTTTTTGACATGTCTTTCAATCTTACAACCCTTTATCAAAATCTCCAATGTATTATTTTATCCCCGGAATATTGCTTACTCCTCCAACACGTCATCTTCGCAATGATATCCGATTTTCCAATGTGATATCTATTAGGATCTTAATGACACTAAGAGGAGGGAGTTAAATTAGTGTAATAATATTTTTAACCGATTTTAGAACTCCATCAATAAGTTAATATGTTTTAAAAACTTGATTGATCAAGTTAAAGTCATAAGTAAAGAGAATAAAACTAAGTTACAAGTAAAGGACAAGTAAAGAGAGGCAAATCGATTTATAGTAGTTCAGTCTTCCCGATCTACGTTCACCCCCGATTCCTTTTCCCTCAAGGCTATCAACTTTCACTATTAATCTTCTTTTCAATGAGTGGAGATCAACTATCCTTGTTATAACTTTTTCCTTTTTCAGGTTAAGAAGATAACCTTCACACTCTCTTTTTACATAAGATCTTTCACCTCCTATAATTTAAAATTATAACTAAATTCAAGAAGAGAAGAAGACTCAAACTATGCTCAAAATAAGAGTTTGTAATTCTTTTTTTCTCAAGAATGGATGCTTCATCAACTAAGTCTAAATGAGATATTTATAGGCTCTAAAAGGCTTTAAGAATGAAGCCAAAAATTTAAATCCTCGAAATTTTGGGATACGGGCGATATTATCGCTAACACTAAGCGATACTACCATTGTAACTAGATTGCTCTAGTAGTACTATCATTGGCCTAGGTGGTAATCATAGGTGGTACTACCATCGATATAGATAATACCACCGTTAGAAATTCTAAAAAAGAATAAATAGTGCTTGTCGACTAACTCAAATGATAATACCACTTGGGCCTAGTGGTACCATAACCCAAGCCTAGTTTAAGCCACTAGTTTGGCCTTATAACAAGCCCAATTCGATCCTGGTTCAAGCTTAATGGCTTCCTTGACAAGTCTTGATTAATTTGTTTGGATAAATCTCTCCTATAGTAAATAGCAAAAAGAACGGATTATATGAGAACAAATAGGAAAGGGTCGACCCATAAGTCATCTTTAAGAGCATCATCAATGCATTTAGACATAATTTAAGATAAAAAAAGAAGCAATTGCATAAATATTTTTTAATAGAAAACTTAATAAGCTTTAGAGATAAAGGAATATCTATGAAAACTACTTTGATCAGATTTTAAATCAAATTTTCTTAAGGCATCCTTATTATTTAAATAAAATATTTACAACACAACCAAAAACTTTGAAATATGAGATGTTGAGTTTTTTATTATTCTATAATTCATAAGGAGTTTTAGATAGATGAGGTCTTATAAGAACACTATTCATACCATAACATATCGTGTTAACAGCTTCGGCTCAAAAATATTTGGGTAGGCTATATTAATTAAACATGGTCCTTACTATCTCTTATAAGCTCCTATTTTTTTATTCAATAACTCTATTTTGTTACGGATTTCTAAAAGTAGAAAAATTATAGTCATACCCATTCAAATTATAAAATTATTAAAAGTTATGATTTTTAAATTCACCACTATGATCACTACGAATACAAAAAATCATAAAACTTTTTTTTTCATTTTAAACTTATTTATAAAATTTGATAAAATATTTAAAATAATTATTTTGTGCCAAGAAGTATGTTCAATTATGTCTACTATAATCATCAACAATCACAAAAGCAATGGTCTACAAGTACTTATGTGATTTTTCGATTTGAAACTACTTCTTATATGTTTTCCCAATTGGCATGGATTATACATTTTATTTATTAAAAAATTAATTTTAGGTATTTCTCTTATAAATTCTTTAATTTCAATTTAAGAAATTAATTTAATACTAGCATGTCCTAATCTCCTATGCAAAATCATGCATCATCATTCAAAATCAAAAAATAATTTACATCATAAAAATCATCAAGATCAATGGTATAAATATTATTGAAACTATTATAATTTGGTATTTCTATGATGCAAACATGATATTCAAATTTAACATTATATCCCTTATCTGACTAATATTTATTAGGTTATGTTTTAAACCATCTATCAAAAGTATATCTTTAATTAAAAGAATTAATTTGTTATCAATATTTTCAGTGCTAATGATTTTTCCTTTATTATTATCACTGTGGGTAATATATCCTCCATCTCAACTAGTGAATTTTGAAAAATTTATAGAATCTCCAATCATATACCTTGAGTATTTACTATCAAGATATCATCTTTGCTCATAGCTCTTATTTAGAGATATAAATATAAGAAAGAGATATTTATTTTATGTACTCATTTAATTTTACATCCTTCGTAGTTAGATCTACCTTACTTGTCTTTGGTTTCAAATCATTTATGGTTCCTTTAAAAACCCAAACTAAATTATATATATATATATAATATACATACATATATATATATATATATATATGTATGTATATTATATGTATATATATGTATATATATGTATTATGTATGTATATGTATATATATAGATATATATATATATATATATATATATATATATATATATATATGTATATATATATATATATATGTATATATATATATGTATATATTTAAATATATATACAT
>CM017188.1:47480429-47555429 GCA_004837865.1 Musa balbisiana | reverse complement strand
TGAACTTCGAACACTAAATCTTAATAAGTTCATTAAACAAAAATCTAAAATAAACAATGAACTTGAACTTCGAACACTAAATCTTAATAAGTTCATTAAACAAAAATCTAAAATAAACAATGAACTTGAACTTCGAACACTAAATCTTAATAAGTTCATTAAACAAAAATCTAAAATAACATTAAACAAAAATCTAAAATAAACAATGAACTTGAACGGAGAAAGAGGCCAAATAAGAGGAAGGCAACCAAGGATGAATCAAGAACTTTCAAAGGTGAAAATGGCGAATTGGGCTTTGATGGGCTTCGACTACAAGGTAAGAAACTCAACTCTCTTGAATTATTTTGAAATTACTTGAAGTTTTCATGAGTGCTTAATTTAGATAGTAGGAATAGAAATAAAAAATTGTTTTTCAAAAATTATATCATGTTTTTCTTTTAGCATCTTTGAAAAATTAAAAAGTTGATCATGAAAAGTATATTGCTAAGGTTTCACGCATATTATGTTTTGAAATGTGAATAATGTATGCAACATTAGGAATAATAATTATATGATATGTGATAATGCTTAGGATTAATCCATACTTGTGTATCTTGATGATTTTATGTCATGCATTAGTTTTTGAAGTAAATGTTGATTTAAAACTCTCATTTTAGATTAACATGTTTTTTGGTCTAATCGTTTTTATGACGAATTAAGATGACATTCTTATGACTTATTAAGATGACATAGTGCATGTACATCTATGTATGAATTTCTTGATAGTCTTTTGATGATAGATATGATATCATGATGTGTTTGGTCTTGACGGGTTCATGACGAAACTTATGTTTCGATTTTAAATGATGATACATGTTTTCACAAAAGACTTGAATACCCTCACATGAAATCAATTGTATGAAATTGAAATAAATTGAGATTAATGAATTTATTTTACCAATCTTGTGAATCTCATGAAAATAAACATGATAATATTTTGAAAATAAATGAGTGTATCATGCTTTTGGTCTTAATGATTTCTCTTGAACATATTTTTTTAAATCATACTTGATGATGAATATCAAGATATTAAAAGGATGTTATCATGGAATCATGCATGATAGGATGTAATGAATATTGACATTTAGATACTATCAGTTGAAAAAGTTATGATCATACATGGCAAGATGCAATTTGACAGATTAATACCATGATGATTTGAAATGTTTATGATTTGAAATGATGCATATGCTTTTTATTATGATGATGTATGTGATGTATTGCATATGCTGTGTATCATGAATGCTTTAAATGATAAATGTTTGGTACCAACAATCATGAAGAGATTAATACTTAAAATGTTGATTTAATATTCGGTATCATGAATACTTTGTTATCATACATGAAAATAGTGATAAATATTTTGAAAATAAATGTTTGAATCATGTTAGATGATTTTATATTTTGTGCATGATGAGTTATAGTGATGATTGAAATAATATGAATGATAAAACATTGATGTCTATAATGCAAATTTATTGATCTCATGATGTGTAAACTGAAATAATGATTGGAATATTGATGTAATTATAAATGATGATTTGATAATATGCATGAAATACTCTTGATATTATTTTGATGCATACAAATGAAAAGTTTTGATCATGCATGGTAGGATATAATTTGACAAGTTGATACCATCATGATATGAAACATTTATGATTTACAATGATGCATACAATACTTGTGCTTTCTAATTATGATGTGATGTATTGCATATGATGTAAATCATGATTTAAAATACTATGAGTTGTTGCTAAAATGATGTATTAGAAATGTTGATTTAATGTTTTGTGTCATGAATGCTCTAAATGATGAATGTTTGGTATCATGATCAAAATAATAGTATCATGTATGATATCCTCATAATGTTGATCGATTTATTCAATATCGTGTATGAATGAAATATAAGGTTTTTTGAAAATATGTATATTCTAATTTAAAAATATAATGATGCACAAATAAGATTGATACTTACCTTTGTCATAATTGATGTAAAAGGTCTTCCCTTCTTTTTGACAATGACAAAGGGGGAGATAGCTAATTTGCACAAGTCAAGAAGATGCAAAAACTTGATTGCTAGCTTGCTTGTCTTAAGTAGCAAAGATTGCTAACTTGCTTATTTCAAGAAGCAAAAGTTGTCTTCTTGAACATCACTATCTTGCCTATCTCAATAAGCAAAACATGCTAACGTGCACATCTAGCAAACTTGTATATTTTAAGAAGCAAGGGTTGCTTTCTTGAACATCTCAAAACTGCTAGCTTGCATGTTCTAAAAATATTGTAAAATTTGCTAGCTTGTATGTTATAAAAATTGCTATCATACTACCTTGCATATCTATGATGATAGCAAAATTGCATAATGATAAAACTAGGAGATTATGTTAATTATGCAATGTGTTGAACTTGGATATTTCAAAAACTTGCAAATTGAAATAGGAAGCAAGAATCATGGGCTTACACAAGCAAGCTATCTTGCATTTGCTTTCGAAATTTTTGCTAGCTTGTATGTAGCAAAACTTGCATATCGTAAAAATTGCTAGCTTGTAGTCTAAAGAGAAGCAAACAGTTGTTGTCTCAAGAAAAGCAAACATGCTAAACTTGCATATCTTTAATTGCTAAATTGCATGATGATAAAACGGGATACTATGTTTATTATGCAATGATTAGAACTCATATCTCTAAACACATAAGAGTTGGGACTTCTCCTTTTTGTTGATGACAAAGGGGGAGAAGTAAGTTGATGACATGTATGATTTGATCATGACATGTTGCTTGGATTTTTGAATCCAAGAGTTTCTATCAATAGGGGGAGTTTGGTTAAACTCCGGGGAGTTAAGGTTAACTCCGGTAGTCATCAATTAGTTGTCATCATCAAAAAGGGGGAGATTGTTGAATCTCGGATTTTGATGATGAAACTAATTGATTGTGTTTAGATGTTTAACTGCATTTTAAGTGATGCAGGTCTACTCGATCAGGATTAGACAGTTGACGCAGAAGGAATTGACGTTGCGCCGGAGGAGATCACGTCAGGATATTGGACGGCATAATGCTTCGGACGTTGGGCATCGGGCCAAGGAGAGCGAAATTGCACCAAGGATATCGGGGTTGCGGAGGTCAACTGCCGATTGGGCAATAAGCCGCAAGAGAGAACGATGCGCTGAAGAATCGGACGAAGCGCCAACCAATGACGTGCCGGGCAACAGCATGTCAATTCACGTTGTAATAATTGTCTAGATAGGAGTAGAGTTTTGGCTTGTGTGTGCAGGATTAACTACGATAACGATGAAGGCATAAAGCGAAACAAAGTGCCGGAGTCAAGCACGAAGGATTCATTGGGAGTTCGAGAGTTCGACGGAAGTCCGAAGGTTCATCGGCAATGCTGCCGGAACTAGCCGAGAATGAGTAGGGAGCTTGCTGAAGGGTTTTTCGGAAGCTCGCCAAAAGGTTCGTCGGAAGTTCACGGAGCTCACCAAGAAAGATCGGAGCTTGCCGAAGAAGCTCGTCGGAACTCGCCAAGATCAAATCGTGAAGTCTAGGAGCTTGCCGGGAGTCCGCAGAATGGTTTCCGAGAGTTTATCGGAAGACCGCTGAAAGTTCGCCGAAAGCTCGCCGGAAGAAGTCTTGACTTATGGACTTTGTAATAGCTTAGAAAATGTCTTTAAATTTGTAGTTAGCACATTAATTAGGGCTAGGATTAGGTGTTAATCCTATGACCCAAGTAGGGGCCAATTCGGCCCAAGTTCGGACTGGTTTGGGCCAATTTTGGAGCCCAACCAGTGAGCTGAAATAGTGTAGGCGGTGGCACCGCCTAGACTAGGCGGTGGCACCGCCCAGAGGCCGAGAGCTAGGCGGTGGCACCGCCCAGCACCCGAGAGCTAGGCGGTGGCACCGCTGGACTGGGCAGTGGCACCGCCCAGTACAATGTCAGTGTCAAAACTGACAGGCGGTGGCACCGCCACTGACAGGCGGTGGCACCGCCACTGATAGGCGGTGGCACCGCTAGCTTCGGGAACCGAAGAGAATTCAAATTTTGGAGCCCAAATTTGAATCCTCTTGAGGTCTATAAATACCCCTCTATTCTCAGCTGAGATAATAACCTTTTGAGAAGCTAGAAGTTGAGAAAATCTTTAGGAAGAGTCTTGTTTTCAATAGCTTGAGTGTTCACCTCCTTTCTTTTCATTGAAATCTTTGTAAAAGGGTGAACCACTTGTAAGAGATTGTAAGAGGGGTGTAAGGAGGTTGATCTTCGCCTAGTAAAGGAAGATCGTTAGTGGATGCCGGTGACCTCGACGGAAGAGGAATCGGAGGAGTGGATGTAGGTCACGATTGACCGAACCACTATAAACTATCGTCTTCTCTGGTTTGCATTTACTTCCTGCTATTATCTTACTGCAAACCCCTTCAATAGCATACTGCCTTCAATACTTTTCCCTACGCTTTCTATCTACCATATTCCGGAATTGGTTTTCAACATACAAAGAAATTTCAGAAATCGACGTAGTTTTTACCGCTGCACTAATTCACCCCCCCCCCCCCCCCCTCTTTGTGCCGCTCCGATCCTAACAATTAGTACTACGTTTTTCATTCGAAATTGAAATCTTTATTTTATAATTATATTTATATTTTTATATTAATATTTAATATTTAATATTTAATTGCATTAAAACCCATAAAATTCTGTACACATAAATTCTATTGAGGTAACCTTTTACTTTAATCGCTGTTAATGCCAAATGTTTTGATTAGTTCTTCAATTGACATATCAAATAAATCTTCATTGCTTTGTTGAGGGATCTCTCGCTCCTTATTATTTAATATTTAATATTTAATATTTAATATTTAATATTTAATATTTAATATTTAATATTTAATATTTAATATTTAATATTTAATATTTAATATTTAATATTTAATATTTAATATTTAATATTTAATATTTAATATTTAATATTTAATATTTAATATTTAATATTTAATATTTAATATTTAATATTTAATATTTAATATTTAATATTTAATATTTAATATTTAATATTTAATATTTAATATTTAATATTTAATATTTAATATTTAATATTTAATATTTAATATTTAATATTTAATATTTAATATTTAATATTTAATATTTAATATTTAATATTTAATATTTAATATTTAATATTTAATATTTAATATTTAATATTTAATATTTAATATTTAATATTTAATATTTAATATTTAATATTTAATATTTAATATTTAATATTTAATATTTAATATTTAATATTTAATATTTAATATTTAATATTTAATATTTAATATTTAATATTTAATATTTAATATTTAATATTTAATATTTAATATTTAATATTTAATATTTAATATTTAATATTTAATATTTAATATTTAATATTTAATATTTAATATTTAATATTTAATATTTAATATTTAATATTTAATATTTAATATTTAATATTTAATATTTAATATTTAATATTTAATATTTAATATTTAATATTTAATATTTAATATTTAATATTTAATATTTAATATTTAATATTTAATATTTAATATTTAATATTTAATATTTAATATTTAATATTTAATATTTAATATTTAATATTTAATATTTAATATTTAATATTTAATATTTAATATTTAATATTTAATATTTAATATTTAATATTTAATATTTAATATTTAATATTTAATATTTAATATTTAATATTTAATATTTAATATTTAATATTTAATATTTAATATTTAATATTTAATATTTAATATTTAATATTTAATATTTAATATTTAATATTTAATATTTAATATTTAAGAAAATATCAAGACGTTTAACAGCTTCTTGTGTACATAGTACATAAATTTCAAACATGATATATACGTCCCAACATGAATATATATATATATATATATATATATATATATATATATATATATATATATATATAGGACCAAAAGCTAGTTGACCAACGTATTCGAACTCATGAATATATATAGTGTTTGAAAATACACTAAAAAAATGTTATTTTTTATAAATTATACATTATCAAAACAAATTAAAAAAAATCAAATTGTACCCTTCAAAAATAGTTTTTATCTTTTATAAATATTGTTAATAGTATATCTTTCATCAAAAACTCTAAAGGCGATTATTCTCTTTTGGATGGTTTAATTATTATTAACCCAATGACATATAATTTTCATGTGAGAGTGCATTTACCAATGATCATTTCAAGTATTATTATAAATAGCAACACGTCCATCAAAAAAAAAATTATATTTTATGTTTTAAATTTTTATAAAACTTATGAATAGTATATGTCAGAGTGGTCCTAATTTTTTTATAAAACATTTTCTGCAGTAGTAGGATTTAAAATATTTTGACAATAATTAATAAAACTATTTTTTTCCCAAAACTGAAAGAAATATATTCAACAGAATAAATTTTGCTAATTTCTGTCTATTGGTTTAATAAATAAAATAAAATATTTGAGAAGGGTTAGACGTTGCATACATGGAAGTTTGACTTTGAATTTTGTCAAGACGCAGTTGGATAGTTACCTAAATGTGCTTCCTAAATGTCATATTCCCACCTCCTTTAAATTTAACACATTAGTAGCAACAGTTACAAATTACTTAAAATAAGCCACCGGACTATATATCTTTTTAAAATGGACAATAAAGATCTCTGATTTGATTTTTTTATTATTATATTTTTTTTCATCAAAAGTAAAATATTGACTTTCTTGGGTTTTCAGATGAACTAGGAAATCAAAAATGAGGGAATTACTATTGCAGTTAGAGAATAGAGAGACTGACAAGATTTGAGAGCAATAGAGGATTAAGAAGATTTGGTGGGGAGAATAATGAAATGGAGGGAGTATTTAATATATTTCAATTTTTTTTTCTTTCCAAAATGCCCTTATTTAGTTGTTTGAGGGGGTAAATTATTCTATTATAAATTCAAATTTTAGATTTTTATAATTTTAAAAAATTTTAAAACGTGCTTTCAATTACTAAATTTTTAATTATTGAAAGGGATAAAATGATGTTTTCACTATCGTTACAATGACCGAGTTGACCGTGGACTGGTTGCAATAGTCATTTGATCGATTTTACCGATTCCCGTCTCAGGGGTGGAATTGGAACCAAATCGTTGTCTGCTCTGGTTCAACTCAGAATCATCGACTCATTGATCGATTTTGGTTCTGATTTTGGCCAATTCAGTTGGGAGCCAGGCTAGGGATCAATGGGTTTTCGTCGTTTTGTTGATCGTTGCCATGCCCTTTGCAGATGATCCGGACCCCTTCGTGGACCGCGTGGGTCTCCGTTTATAAGAAGCGGAGGCGGCCGCCTCTTCCATTATAAATCAGCGCAACCTCCCCCTCTTCCCTCCACCCCCTCCTCCTCTCTCGGGCCCTCGATGCAGAAGGCGCAGATGGCGGCCACCGGGTTCAGATTTCTAGCATCGATGGCCGCTCTCTCTATGATGTTCCTCGCCCCGGCCTATGCCGCCGCCGAGGAGCCTGCACCCAGCCCCACCGCCGCCGCTGGCATCCTCTCTCCTCCCCTCTCCATCGCCGTCGTCGCCTCCTACGCCACCTCCGCTCTCCTCCTCGGATCCCTCCGCCGCTGAACAACCCATAACTCGACGCTGTCGAACCGATCGACCTACCCCTCTCCCTTGCTCTCAGCTCTGGTGTGGTGTTCCTCGTGGTCTGAGTCTGTGAATACGTTACTATGCTGCATGGGTTGATGTAACTTTTTCTTTACTGTACGTGCACACTTTTGATCCCTGTCGAGCTCTCCTTTCGTGGTGGTGATCGATTTTCGTCTTCTCTTCTTATTCTTCTTCTTCGCCCATATTATATACATGGCTACGTCTATGAAGATCCACCCTTGAGTTCTCTTTTTCCCTCATTGTAAAGTATCAGCACACTCTTCATCAATCTCAAAACAATATGGATCATACACGTTATGAGCTGTTGGATAAATAATGACAAGACATGCATGTGTGGGCAAAAAAGTAATTCTTGTCATCCATTTGGAATCCACAAATGATCTTTAGATCTTGTGGAGTATTCTTTTTTTTTTTTACAAAGGTTAAAAATTGCTTATATTAAGACAAAAGAAAAAAAGCACACCCAGTGCTCCGGAGATTAGCACACGAAATAAATGCCTGTGGATGATATGTGCAACAGCTACTACATTTACTGAGAACCTGTAGGATGTTGGATCCAGATCATTCAAGTGTTTTTTGTGACTGCAGTTCCATGACACATGAATGATGAACAGAAACTAAAATATTATTTCGGACAATTTGATAGGTTTCTAGTCACATTATTAGGTTTGATGTCTGAAATTTGTGACTTCGTACCTAAAAGGGGAAGTCAATCAACCATCATAAGCACTCAGGAACAATGAAACATGCTCCATTAAGTTTCTCGATTTTTCCTACATCGAATACAAGATCAAATTCAAAGTTAGAATGAGTATTATTCTTGCAGCTTTGGGATCTAAGAAATCTACTTTATTAAAGCTTGAATTTTCTAGCAGCTAGAATGACCTGTTCTTTGCTGTTCTTTTACATGGTCCCTCAACACTAATATCAAACATCAAGAGCATAAGGTGCTCACTACTTTAGACGAGTTTCCCCATCTGAATCTTGATCATACACAGAAGCAAACCGGATAAAACTTGCAAGAGAAATCTTTTCTCTCTCTCATTTATTGTCAACCATCAACAAACCAAATAGAAGAATCAGTCAGAAATTTCTTGCTATTTCTTCCATACTGAGCCAAAAGAAGGGTATAAAAAACATAAACCATACACACACAATATGCTAATTCAAGTTGGAGGCACCCTCAATCACCCTCACAAAGTTAGTCTCATGCCATCACAAAGGTACTTGCCCACCTAATTCTTGTTGCTTTGATGTGATTATATTGGCATTGTTCACGGAGTCCTGAAAACAAAACAAAAAATCAGAAATTTAATCTTCATTATTATATGTTGTCATAATGACGAAGGACAGGAGGACCTACAAATATGACCCCCTCCACCTCGAGTCTCCATCTCATTTTCTTTATCATTAGACAATGTAAGAAAGATGGGGTTTCTATTTCCTTAGATTAATGGATGGTAGGTGAGCTTTTAGTTCCTTCTTCTGTTTACATTTTTTTTCTAAGCAATTGATGCACATTATGTGATTTATAGAGTTAATATGTTAGATTGAATTTTATGGAGCAAAGGAGGAAGGTGTTCTTTTCATTGGTTTTTTCAATCAATCTCTAATTATATTAGTCTTCTAGTTGTTTTCACCATAACCTAACTGAGAAGCCCCTATCAGTTAATTTATTTCCTAAACTACCCCTAACATTTTATACAATTCTAAGATATCTACATACAACACATTAATATCAATATTTCTTCTCTTCAATGTGTTATTTTATAACACCAATAATTTTTTTTAAATGCTCAAACTTATCTCTTCAAAGTGCCTCGATAAATATGTTTATTACTTAATTATTTGAGTTACAATACTTCACTTAAATTTTACCTTCTTCAATTGCCTCTTTGATGAAGTGATTATTTAGTGTAATGTTGATAAGACTATAGGATATTATCATAAAAGAAAGAGAAGAAAAGAGGAGATCACTTTGAGAAGATTGGTCTCCTTGATTGATCTTATCATTAAAGAAAGGGGAGAAAAGGGGATGATCACTTCAAGGAGATCGACCTCCTTGATTACTTCGAGGGGATCGACCTCCTAGGGTTTATCAAAAGATTGGAATAATATTTTATTGATTGTTAAAAAGAAACAGATACATCCTTATTTATAGAGTTCCACATAGAGTCGATAAGGACTTGGACTCTTAATAAATAAATAAATATCAAATAAACTTGTATCCGACTTTTACTAGACTAGACAAACGCAATAAAACATTATTCAAAGCTTAGAAAATAAAAAGATCATAACAATTTCTCCCCCTTCAAATCAACCTTATCCTCAAGCAGCATCAAACTTAGGGAGTTTCTCTTCCAACACTTCAGTCACAAGATATCTACGGTGCATCACAACCCATTGATTAAGTACGGTTTCCACTTCTTGATAGTATAAGCAATAGGTTGGCCTTTTAGTGTAGTAGTCATTACAGTCTTCTAAAAGACCCTCTTCATCCAATAGCTAGTGGTAGTTGTGACTTACTTCCATGTCTTCCCTTTAGGATCACTTGCTTTCTGTTAATAAAAAATGTCATGATTAATTTAGAAAAAATTCAAGAAACATCACCCAAGATTGATAACTATTCAATTTCAAACACTACTTTGAAGTCTTCTAAGGGTAGCAAAAAGAAGTCCACAAGTAACTCTTAGCCCTGTATAATTAATTTTATCTTCGAACATTTGCTATCATAAGTTAAAATCCATCCATTATGACTTGTACTTCAAATTTGTCATAGCCTTCAATATGGTAGGCCAATCAATCAGCAATCTTATTATCCATAAAATTGTTAGTATTACTAGTATCAATCAAAACTGTAACATGTTGATGTTTTAGAGTTCCTCCAACTTTCATAGTTTGTAGGTTAGAGTAGTTAGCTAATACATGCACTGTATGTATGATAGGTCAAACATCTTTATCAGAATCTATACATTTATGATTAGAGTTCATATTATTAGCTTTCGGTTCCTCCCCAATTGGTTCAATTATCATAAGTTGACCTTATTTAAATCGGTGCTTCCTACTCCACTTTTCATCATAGTGCTAGCACAAACCCTTCATTGATCTTTCCTTGAGTTCTTCTCGGGTTAGTCTTCAAGTGTTAGGGCTTTGGTTGGAAATAGATAGGGTGGGTGGCTTGCTGATCATCCCTTCACCTAATCTAAAAGGAGTCTTAATCTCTTATTACTTCAACTAATTATAGCTACTTAAGGAAGGGAATCATAGCCTTGTGTGTACACACAAAAGAACTTAGCCTCATAAGAAGCCAGATCATATGAGAAACCGGCCTTCTTCCATTTATCGATGCACTACCATAGTAGTAGAATTTTGCCATAAGGACATATCCTTTCCATCAATGACCACCAAGGATCCTTCCTTAAGTTGTTCTAGTAAGATCCCTTAATAACCAGCCAGTCAAGAGCCTACTCTAATTGAAAGAACCAGAGGAGAAAGTGAAGGAGGCATCGTTGGGCAAAATTAGGCTGTTAATGTCACTATTATTGCATCCTAAATTTTGATGATGAATTCAATTGATGAGTTTATTGGACTAAATATGTTTTTGAGATAATCTTAAACAAATGTAAGAAATACTTTGATCACAAACTTGAAATGCGGAAGGGCTAACTATCAAGTAAGATAGTCAAACGTTACATTGAAAAATTATTGTGCAAAAAATTAAATATCGAGTCGAAAGATTGGTCATCATACCGGAGATTAGACTTTGTGTTATAGGTTCAAGTATTGTACTGGAAGGATTGGATATTGGACCGAAAGATTGGATGTTATAGAGAAGTTGATATACTAATAGAATAGGCGATATGCTGAAGGAACAGATGATATGTCAGAGGTTCGGATGAAGTCCCGAAAGATCAGACAACATGTCGAAGGAATGTATAATGTGCCAAAAGCTTCGTAAATATGCTGAATATATGGATAATTTGTCAAAGTCTTGATCCAGGTCATTTAGGGTCAATTTAAGTTAGTGTTGAGTTGAAACAATACCAACTTATCAAGAAAGCCATTGAGCCTAAAGTTAATCGAATTGGGCCTATTAGAAGGCCAAACTGGTGGCTTAAAGTAGGCCTGGGCGGTGGTACCACCAAGTTAAAGTGGTAATATCGCCTAAGTCAATTGATAAGCACTATTTTTTGTGTTTATTAGGCTTTCCGATGGTAGTATCGCCTATGACAGTGGTAGTACCACCTATAGCGACAATAATACTATCTAAAATTTAAATTTTATGGTGGTAGTACCGTCGAAGTCTAAAATTATATGTTAGTGATAATATTGCTTGTATCCCAAAATTTTTGAAGATTTAAATTTTTTGGCTTCATATTTTAATCCTTTTGGGCTTATAAATAGCCCACTTATGTTTGGTTGATAAGGCATCTATTCTTAAGTTTATAAAGTATTGTAGCTCTCTCTTTCAACATTTTTTTAGTCTCTTCTTCTCTCTTGAGTTAGTTGTGATACTAAGTTGTTGGAGGTAAGAGATCTCTTATAAAAGAGTGAGTATAGAGGTTCTCTTCTAAGTCTGTGAAAGGAAAAAATGTTGTAACAAGAATAGTTGATCTTCACCCATTAGAAAAAAGATTGGTAATGAAAGTCGATGGCATCGAGAGAAGAGGAATCGAGAAAATATGAATAATAATTTTCTTGCTTTCTGTATATTTTGATTTATGATATATTATCAAGTTAAAATTTAAAAAATCTTTTAAACTAATAAATGAATGAAATAAATTTGAGAAAAATTATTTTTTCTAAATGTTAAAGTTATGAATGCTTTATTTTATGTTTTAGATAAAAATAAATTTAATCGAGTTTTTATTTGTGACACCATACATGACATGTGATGTATCCTTGAAGTCACACATGAAGGAACCAATAGAGTAAAAGAATCTATAATTAATTTTTTTATTCATAGTTATGAATTATTCAAAATAAAGTCAAGTGAATCTATTGATAACATATGCACCCATTTTATGGATATTGTCAATGGATTAAAAGCTCTTAATAAAAACTATATTAATCTAGAATTGGTAAGCAAGATTTTAAGGTTTCTTCATAAAAACTAATATTTAAAGATAATGATAATCCAAGAAGCTAAAGACTTAAACAATCTTTCTCTTAAAGAACTTATTAGGACTATAACGACACTAAGAGGGGGGGTGAACTAGTGCTTTCGTAAAATTTTGACGATTTTGAGAAACTTGTTAGATGAAAACTAATATTGAAAGTGTGCTTGACTTAGAGTAAGTGTAATAAGCAATTAAATAAGAAAGCAATAGCAATGAAGAGTAGAAAGAAAATGCACACCAAATTTATAGTGTTTCGGTCATCATGACTTACGTCCACTCCCGATTCCTCTTTTGTCGAGGCTACCGATATTCACTAATGATCTTCTTTCAATGGGCGAAGATCAACTACCCTCTTTATAACTCATTCTCCTTTTCAAGGTTTAGGAGAAAACCTTTACAAGTCTCACACCTCCCATAGAATTATTGAATATAGGATTTTGATGATGTCATCAATTGGTGAATTAATGATCTAATCCATGTGCTGAGATAAGTGATGCAGGACTAGCTATGATCATGGGAAAGGCAAAATGATTAAAGAAGAATCAGAGTTGGGTTAGAGTCAATGATCAGGCATCGGGTCGGATGAATCGAGGGATACACTGAAGGATCAAACAATGCAGTGAAAGCTTGCTAGAGGTTCGTCGGGAGTTCACCAAAAGCTCGCCGGAGGTTCACTAGGAGTTCGCTGAAAGCTCACCGAAGGTTCGTCGGGAGTTCACCAAAAGCTCTTAGGAGGTTCACTAGGAGTTCGCTGAAAGGTCGCTGTAAGATTGCCAAGAGTTCGTCGAAAATTCACTGAGTGTTTGATTGAACCATTAATGTGCAAGATAACTCAGATTATAACTAGAATAATTGTTTTAGCCTTAACTATTATAGTTAGGACTTTGATTTGAGTTAGTTTTAGGAGAAATTCTACTAACTCAATTAGAGACCAATTAGGCCTTTAACTGAGTTGAATTGGGCAGGTTGGATGGCTTATTCAGCCACTTGGAGCTGTGTCAAGTGGTGGCACCGCCCAGACTGGGCAATAGAACCGCTGAAGGCTCAGCCTCCTAGGTGGTTTGGGCAGTGGTACCACTGGTAGTTAATTCTACTATACGGTGATACTGCTAGAGCCCAATCTCTGAGGCTCTATCAGGCGATAGTACTATCAAATTAGGTGGTGATACTGCCAAGTGTCAGTTTGTAGGTAATGATACCACCCAATAATGACGATGTTACTGCCAGTACCTAGAAACCCGGGATAAGACACTTTTTGGCTCTATTTTCGAAGTCATTGGGGCATATAAATACCCCATACTTTTTTGCATGAAAGAGCAATGAAAGTATGAACAAAAATTTTAAGATTTTAGGGTGTGAAAGTGTTAAAAAAGTGCTAAGAGTACTCCTCCCTTTCTAGTTTTGTGATCATTCAAGAGAGGTGTGAGACTTGTAAGGGTTATCTCCTAAACCCGTGGAAAGGAGAAAGAGTTGTAAGATGGTGGTTGGTCTTCGCCCATTAAAGGAAGACCATTAGTGGATGTCGGTGGCCTCAATAAGGAGGAATAAGGAGTGGACGTAGGCCATGACGACCAAACCACTATAAAGCTAGTGTGTTCTCTACTTTGTCATTCATATTCTACTTTTTCTTCATATTACTTATAGACTTGGCTGCTTACTCCCCTTCACACATTCTTTATGATTAATGCATTTCCAATACGAGTTTAATTTGAAATAAAATTTTTGATTCAATGTAATATTTTCATAAGTATTAATTCACCCTCCCCCCTCAGCCAACTTGATCCTAACAAGAATGAGCTCTAAACTTTAAAGAGGATGAGGAAAACACTCAACACTTTTCAAGCTTTCATAACTTAGAATCACAAGCCATTTCATTTTCTTTTCTTATTATCTTAAGTAAGAAAGAGTGGAGTATTTATAGGCCCCAAATGGCCTCAAAAATGGAGCCAAAAAGTCTCATCCCTAGGTTTTCCGAGTCCTAGTGGTACCATCGCCAGTGTTGGGCGGTACCAATGCTTGTAACATTAACTACTAGTGGTACCATTGGACAGTTTGGGTAGTACTATCGCTTGGTAACATGGGAGATCATGTACTAGCAGTACTACTACTTGACACTAGTAGTACCACCACCAGGTCTTCCGAAAAACATACACTTCATATGTTCCAGCTCATAGGTTGTTCCACCACTTAGTTTGGTGGTGCCGTTGCCTAACCCAACTTTGGGTTACTGAATGAGCCTCCCAATAAGCCCAAATCAGCCCCAACTTATGCCTAATAGGCTCTTAATTGAGTTAGCATAGTTACACCTAAAACTAACTCAATTATACCTAAACTACGACACTCAAGATATAAATGACTAAAGACAAGAGTTTTATGTTGCCCGGCATGTCATTGGTTTATTTGAAGTTCGTCCGAACTTCTAGTGCATCATCTGAACTTTCGGCATATCGCCCGATCCATCGACTTGTTGACTCCCGCAACATTCAATCTTAGCACAATGTCCTACTTTTCCGGCCCGATGCTCGATTTCTGACTTCAGCCCAACATCTGATTCTTCTACTTCAGTTGTTTTGTCATTTCATGATCGAAGTTAATCTTGAATCACTTTTCTCAAAATGCAGATTAGATCGTAAACTCATCGACTAATTTCATTATTAAAATTTGAGATTCAACAATCTCCCCCTTTTTGATGATGACAACCAATTGATGACGGTGTTTAACTAAACTCTCCCTATCTATATGCCATGTTGAAATAAACTTAAATTCATCAATTAATAACCTTAGAATTTAAGTTGAAATGATTTTAATCATGAATCATATGCATAGTTAAAATAACATTGCATATGCATCATCATCAAAGTAATCATTAAATGCATCATACTTTCAAAACATCATGCATAATATAAAATATAAAATCCTTATGTATGATACCAAAACATTAATATTTTTAAACTATCATTACTTCTCCCCCTTTATCATCAACAAAAAGGAGAAAAGTGCAACTAACAAATTTTTACAACATACAAGCTAATAAGTTAGCAAGTTTTACTTCACTTTAGAACATACAAGCTAGCAAATTAGCATATTTTACTTCTCTTTAGAACATGCAAGCTAGTAAATTAGTAAGTTTTACTTCTCTTTGAAGTATGAAGGCTAGCAAGTTTTGCTTCTCTTAAGAAAATAAGTTAGCACTTTTTGCTTCTCTTAAGATGTACAAGCTAGAACTTTTGCTTTTGTTTTGAGATGGGCATATTAGCAATTCTCTTTCTCCCTTTTGTCATTATATAGAAAAGAAAGGAGAAGAGAGGGATTCAATGGTGTAAATATATCAATCATCATATAAATGAAAAGATCAAGTCATGAATCCGAAAGACCATGAATCATTTTGACAAATCTTTTTTTGTAAATTTTGAAAAGAGGGAATCGTATATAATGATCTTGATTCAAAAAGAAAACTCAAGTCATGAAAACCAAGAAATCAAGATACTGATCCGAAAAATATATAAGAAGAATTCATGTATTTGGAAGATTTAACATGCCTAATTCTCTTCTAATAAAGTCAAATTATTCTTCATTCAATGGTTTAGTAAAAATATCTGCTAATTGATGTTTTGTATAAATAAAATCTAGAGATATATCATGGTTATTAACATGATCTCTAATAAAATGATGTCTAATATTAATATGTTTAGTTCTAGAGTATTGAATGAGATTCTTTGTTAAATATATTACGCTAATGTTATCATGTTTTATAAGAATATTTTTCAAGTAAAGTCCATAATCTTCTAAAGTGTTTTTTATCCATATAATTTATGCACAATATGCACATTCTGCTATATATTCAGCTTAAGGTGTAGATAATGTAATAGAATTTTGTTTCTTGGAAAACTAAGAAACAAGTGCATGACCTAGGAGTTGATATGTTTCGAATGTGCTTTTTCTATTTATTCTACATCCAACAAAATCAACATCAGCATAGGTAATCAATCCAAAATTTTTATATTTTGGATCCCATAATCCTCGATTATAAGTTCTTTTTAAGTATCTAAAAATCCTTTTAACTACTTTGTAATGAGATTGTCTAAGAATAGACTGAAATCCAGTATAAACTCCAATACTAAACATAATATCGGGTCTTGTTGTTGTGAGATATAGTAAACTATCTATCATACCTCTATAAGTTGTTTGATCAAAACATTCTCCTTCATTGTTTATATATAATTTTGTAGAGATGCTCAATAGTATGTTAATGACCTTAGTATTATCCATATAAAATCATTTTAATAGATATAAATCATAGTTGTTTTGACCAACAAAAGTTTTATCACTTAGTTACTTAATTTACAAACTTAAAAAATGTTAATTCACCCATTAAACTCATTTTGAATTCTTGGCTTATACTTTTGGCAAAAGATTCACATAAAGACTCATTTGAAGAATCAAAAATAATATTATTAACATAAATATGAATAATAAAAAATTATTTTTAAAATATTTAATAAATAATGTGGTATCGACCTTGCCTTTCAAAAAATCATTCTTAATATGAAATGAACTAAGTCTCTCATACCAAGCTCTTGGGGCTTGTTTCAATCCATAGAGAGCCTTAGATAACTTGAAAACATAGTTATGAAAAAGAATATTTTTAAATTTGGGTGATTGCTCAACATAAACTTTTTCGAAAATAAAGTCATTAAGAAAAGCACTTTTGATATCCATTTAAAATAACTTAAAATTATTACAACATGTATAGGCAAGAAGTTTCCTTATGATTTCAAGTCTTGCCACAGGAGCGAAGGGTTTTTCATAGTCAATACCTTCTTTTTGGTTGAAACCTTTGGCCACTAATCTAGCCTTATTTTGAACCACGATACCAAGTTTATCTTGCTTATTCCTAAACACTCATTTAGTACCAATTATAAGATGGTGACTAGGTCTAGGAACAAGCTTCCACACCTCATTTCTCTCAAATTGATTTAACTCTTAATGCATTACAAAAACCTATGAATTATCTTTTAGAGTATCATCAATGTATTTAGGTTTAACTTAAAACAAAAAGGCAACAATAGCATAAAAATTTTTAAATGAAGAACGAGTTTGAATACCTTTTGATGTATCTCAAATGATTAGCACCTTAGGATGAGCATCTACATACTTTCATTCCTTGGGTAAGGATTCTTTGAAAGTAGATGTATCCAAGTTCCTTGGGATGAGGGGAATTTTCAATTAAATTTAAAGTATCAAAATCAAAATCATCATCAAAATTATTTTTCTTAAATTCAAAATACTCATTAAAAATAACATGGATAGATTCCTCGATAACCAAGGTTATTTTATTAAAAACTCGAAAAGTTTTAGAAATAGAAGAATATCCAAGAAAAATGTCTTCATTGAATTTTGCATTAAATTTTCCTATAACACCCTTTCATTTAAAATAAAGCATTTACATCCAAAAATTTTAAAATATGAAATGTTAGGTCTTTTATTGTTTTATAATTCATAAGGAGTTTTAGAAAGTAATTATCTTACGAGAACCATATTCAGAACATAGCATGTCGTGTTAAAGTCTTTGGCCCAAAAGTATTTGGGTAAGCTACGTTCGTTAAGCATGGTTCTTATTATCTCTTGTAAACTCTTTTTTTTTCTCTCAACTACTAGTCATAGGTGCCCAGCAAGTCAATCACGTGAGTTATGGCACGTGTGACTTGACACGGAATCTTTTTCTTATTATATTTTGGTATTTATCACTTTATATTGACTGTTGCATATATACATATATATATTGTGATATCCTTAGATTTGTGCAATGGGAATCAGATCGTGATGAGATCATGATAATGAGACCGATTCACCTTTAAACACAGATCCTAAATAATCCCGATCATAGGTTACTCGAGTGGGACATCGAGATAATCGGACAGACTAGTGTGCTGTATACTTGTCCATATAATGGATGCAGCTAGTCTCATAGCTGCTTGTGTGGGGACACTAGGGATATAGTACAGGTGCTCATTGGAGAATAAGTTCACTGATTGATTCGCTTACGGAATACTGGATGGTTGATGGTACCTTATTGTCAAATAGCGATTCCGTAGTCCTAGTGGTGTATCTGGTCTTTAGGATTAAGATACCAAGGATGTCATATATGAAGGCTTCACTCTTTGATACCAGACTTATAGGTTTGGATGTCCTAGATCTAATATAGCTGGTTATTGGGAGTGACAGTCGACCTTACGAGGGCTGTTGAGTATCGATAGAAGATCATCCACTCTCGGCGTCATGAGGGGAATATCTCATGTGTTCTTGCTAAGACAAATCCCTGGCCAGGGTCATTCAGATTGAGAGAGAAAGAGTTCTCCGGGAGAATCTGATTAGTGCGAGACTTGAGTAGAAACCGTATGGGTCTGACAGCACCATACCTGATATACGGTCTCTAGGATATTAGATGGATGAGGGACTATAAGTACATGGTAACTGAGGACAGACAGGTCAAATGGATTGGATTCCCCTGTATCATTTGGGGACTACAACGTAGTGGCCTAGTACGTCCATAGTTGATGAGTCGAGTGAATTATTATGGAGATAATAATTCATTGAGCCAGAAGGAGTTTAGACAGGTATGACTTATGGCCAGCTCGATATTGGGCTAGAGGGTCATACACATATGGTAAGCGTTGCGATAAGTAAAGGTTCGGATATGAGATATCCGTTAGAGCCCCTATCTTATTGGATATCTAACAAGTCCCTGAATTATTGGATCCTATGAATGAGATACAATAAAAGCCCATGACAGATTATTGGATAGAGATCCACTAATCTAAGAGGCTTGGGTAATTGGATTCAGATCCAATACCCAATAAGGGAGGATCCATTAGGGTTTGACAGGGGACCTCTATAAATAGGAGGGATTTAGTGGTTTATAGGCTAGAGCTTTTGCTTGCCTCTCCTATTCTCCTCCCCCTCTCCACCTCAAAGCAAGCCTAGAGTTTTGAGGAGCATCATCATAGCCATGCTGTGTCGATCACCGCTGGAGAGGAGGACGCTTGACTTCCTTCACCCTCTCCTAGAGATCTGCAAGGAAATAGGGATATACGATCTCACTAAGTAACATAATTTATTATATACAGAGTTTGTTTCGTGAATTTTTACACATCAATCTTCGCATGACAACGAACATCTCTTTGGGAATAGGGGATTTTATTTTTGTTCTTCCGCTGTGCATGTGATATCGCCCCCAAGATTTCTCAACAGTGGTATCAAAGCCAGTTTGTTCGTGCGATAGATTGGTTTTGAATTGTGTGTGTTGTGTTTTGGAGAAACTTTTGATGTCAAAATCGTTGACGCAAAAGTAAGGAAGGGCAGCAACAGTTGCTGCCCTCGATCTGCATGCTTGTAGCTACCTACAATAGCAGCCGCAGCTAGGCAGCATAGCGCCAATGCATACGCAAGCATTGTGCCTACAGTGGTCGGTGGGGCTAGCAGCCCGTGGGCAGAGGTCCCGCGGGGCAGCGGCACCTACGGCCGTTGCTCTTGCAGGCAAAACCCCCCCGTAGGGGCGGTCGCTCGATGGGGTAGCACCGCCTACAGATGCTACCCCGCGGGTAGAACTGCTTGCGAGGACGCCCAGCTACAGGGGAAGTGCCGCCCATAGGCGAGGTTAGTGCCCCCGCCCTCCGCCGGACAGCTTGCCCTACCGGCGGCGTCGACAACAGTAGGGGAGAGGAAGAGGGGCTTAGGGTTTTGGGCAAAAAGATTATTTTGCCCTTGTGAATTTCAGAAATTCTAATTATATCTTTTTTCTAAATTACAAAAATACCCATAAAATTCAAAAAATTTCCTACATATTCCTGATTTGAAAATATTAATTAATTAAAAGGTTTAATTGATTATTATTTTTTATTATCTAGAAGTCCTATATGATGATGATTTATACATGTGATATATAATGTGTGGACGAATAATCATGGACCGTGTGATGTGTGTACTTGTGATTATTATTATTGGGGCCTGTGAGCCTCCATTATATTTCTCGTTTATTATTAGGCCTGTGTGCCTATGATTAAGTTGTAATCACATGAGGAGGCATAGTGGGAACGCGGATGCGATAGCGGGACCCACGAGATGGACGATTACGATGCATGGAGATGCATCGAGATGTCGACGGAACCAACGAGGACGAGATGGATGATCACAGGGCATGGAAATGCACCGTTGCACACATAGATCTTAATGTGAGTGATTAGGCCTATTGGCTCGGGCCTGATCACATTAGGCTGTGGTCCATGATCATCTGGTGTGATTGTTTTTACATCTACTAGATATGTATATATATTTGCATGTGATGTAGATATATATTAAATATATATATGTGTGACATGTCATATTAGGAGACTAAATTATAGAAACCTCTCTCTCGACAATATTAAGTTGATAAACATGAGGCAATTAGATTGACCCACGTGGCCTTCCATCGTTATAGGTAGGAACTGATTCTCGGTGTAGATTGAGTTGGTCGAGTCCCTTGAGGCTCACCTATATCGTGATTCGCTATCTTATCTATGACATAGAGATGTCACCGGTGACCTGAGAACATGGTATGCTTGGTCAAGTCCCTCGAGGGTATATCATCAAATCAGACTCATCTTGATTTGGAGGTTAAACAGGACGGGAATCACAAGGAGTTGTGATCGGTAAGAGTTGTCTACCTTTTAGGCTTAGTGTGATTGGTCGAGTCCCTTGAGGTTACACTAAGACGCTGATTAGATCTTGATCCTCACTAGAAGTCTGCTAGAGACTTCCGTTTCACATGCTGAGGGTGTCACATGACTCGCTAGTTAAATAGTGAGAGCATATTAAGATAGAAGTCCATATCTTGATTGTTTATTTCTTGCAAAATCTGCATGTTATTCATTTATACTACATCTTTATTTTTAGAAAATATCGCTTTAAAATCCCTTACGTGACATACTTGATGTCAACCGCCTCACTGGTCCAAATTATATGGATTGGCTTCGCAACTTGAGAATTGTTCTCACAGTAGAGAAAATCGCGTACATCCTTGATACAGTCATGGCTATGCTCGAGGAAGGGGTAAGCGAGGATGAGATCACTCGCTGTGTGAAGTACATTGATGACTCCACTCTTGCTCAGTGCTACATGTTGGGCTCTATGACTCCTAAGTTATAGAAATAACATGAAAAGATGGATGCCAGATCCATTCCCCTACATGTTCGCAAATTGTTTGAGGAACAGGGAAGGACTCAACAATATGAGATATCCAAAAGCCTCTTCCACGCTAGGATGACTGAGGGGACACTGGTTTAGAACCATGTCCTAAAGATGATTGAGTAGATAGAGAAACTCACAGGTCTAGGAATAGTCCTAGAGGATAACTTGTGTGTGGACATTGTGCTTCAGTCCCTACCAGATTCCTTTTCACAATCATAATGAATTTTAATATGAACAACTTGAGGTGACTCTCCCAGATTTCCTTAATATGTTGAGGGAGGCAGAGAGTACTATTAAGAAAGAGAAGCTAGTTCTCTACACTGGTGAGACCAGAAATAAAAGGAAAGCAGAAAAGTTTCTTAAGAAGGGCAAGGGCAAGGGCAGAGGCAGACCAGGTAAAATAAAGGTTGCTAAGAAAGACCCGACAAAGGACAAAGGCCAATGCTTCCATTATGACAAAGATGGGCACTGGAAGAGGAACTACAAAGAGTACCTTGCAGAGAGGGCAAAACAAAAGCTTGGAGAAGCTTTAGGTACATTCATAATCAGTCTCCATTTGTTAAACTCTTATGATAACACATAGGTATTGGATACCAGTAGTGCTTATCATATATGCAATTCGTTGTAGGTTCTGGCAAGGCCTAGGAGACTAGAGAGAGGCAAGATGGACCTCAAGATGGGCAATGGAGCAAAAGTTGTTGTAGTAGCTGTTGGCAAGGTCGCCCTATATTTTCCTAGTGGAGCTTTTATTGCATTAGATGCATGTTATTTTGTTCCTTCAATTATCAAAAACATTATCTCCATTTCATGTTTGACAGTTAGTGGATATAAATTAATTTTTGAGAACAATGGTTGTTCGATATTATTAGATGATGAGATCATCACGAAAGGAACATTGTATAATGGTTTGTTTATGCTAGACACTACTCCACATATCATGAATGTAAGTATGTCTAAGAGGAAATGAGATGAGGTGAACAGTACATACCTGTGGCATTGTAGGCTAGGTCACATCCATGAGGAAAGGATTTAAAAGTTGCTAAAGGATGGATATCTAGATCCATTCGATTATGAGTCATATGCAACTTGCGAGCCTTGCCTTAATGGAAAACTAACCAACTCTCTATTTAGTGGAACTGGAGAGAGAGCTACTAAACTGTTGGAACTCATACATAGTGATGTATGTGGACCTATGTCAACTCATGCCATTGGTGGTTACTCCTACTTCATTGCTTTTACTGATGATTTCTCAATGTATAGATATGTGAACTTAATGAAGTACAAGTCCGAGGCCTTTGAGAAATTTAGATAGTATAAGAATGAAGTAGAGAACTAGACTGAAAAGAGTATCAAGACTCTTCGATCAGATCGAGGAGGCAAGTACTTAAGTACAAAGTTTACTTAGTTCCTTAAGAACCATAAGATATTATCCCAATGGATACCTCCTTATACACCTCAGCTCAATGGTGTGTCTGAAAGGAGAAATCGTACGCTGTTAGATATGTTACGGTCCATGATGAGTTTCACTGACCTACCCATCTCATTCTGGGGATATGCCATAGAGACCGCAGCTTACCTTCTGAATAGAGTTCCAACTAAGTTGGTAGTATCTACACTATATGAGATATAGAAAGGGAAGAAGTCCGATCTTAAGGTTGTTAAGATTTGGGGCTGCCCTACCCATGTTAAAAGACACAACCCTGATAAGTTGAAATCAAAGACAGAGCGGTGCAAGTTCGTAGGGTACCCCAAGGAAACTAGTGGGTATTATTTCTATCATCTCGAGAACCAAAAGTGTTGAATCTCGTATTTTGATAATAAAACTAATTGATAAGTGTTTATGTTTTAATTTGTGTTTTGAGTGACACAAGATGTTTCGATCAGGGAAAGACAATTAAAGCAGGAAGAACCATGTTGTGCCGAAGGAAAACATGTCAGAAGATTGGACGTCGAGCCGGAGGATCGGTCGACATATCGACAGAAGGCTTCGGGCCATGGATTTGGGCATTGGGCCAAGAAGAGCGGATATTACACCAAGGATATCGGAGTTGTGGAGTTAACTGGCCGATTGGGCAATAGGCCACAAGAGAGGATGATGCGCCGAAGAATCAAACGAAGTGTCGAGGGACCAATGACATGCCGGACAATATGATTAATGCTTAGTATTAATTATCTAGATCAAAGTGTGTTTTTACATGTTCAGGATTAACTACGATGTAAGGCATAAAGCAAAATGAAGTCCTAGAGTCAAAAACACGATTTCGTTGGGAGTTCGAGAGTTTGTCAAAAGTCCGGACGTTCATCAAAAGGTCTACCGGAATTGACCGAGAAGTCCTAGAGCTTACCAAAGAAGCTCATCGGAACTCACCAAGAAGATCATCGTGAAGTCCAAGAGCTTGCTGGGAGTCCGTCGGAACATTGCCGAGAGATTATCGGAAGTTCGTCGAAAGATCGCCGGAAGCTCGCCGAAAGAAATTAGACTTACGAACTTGTTTAACTTAGAATATATCTTAGAAATCATAGTTAGCATGTAATTGGGTTTGGATTTAGGCCAACCCAGTTAGAGGTCAGTTAGGCCCATGTAAGGATTGTGTTGGGCCCAATAAGAGGCCCAAACAGTGACCCAAGAGGCAGCACCGTTGTGGTACAATCTTCGAGGCTATGTTAGGCGGTGGTACCGCCTAGACATGGCCTCCGAGAAGGCTGCAAATGGTGGTACTACCAGCTTGGGTGGTAGTACCGCCTAGTGTTAGGCGATGGTACTGCCCATTATCAGGCGGTGGTACCGCCTACACCCGGGAAACCCAGGATGAGATGCTTTTAGGCTCCAAGTTTGAATCCACTTGAAGCCTATAAAAACCCCTCTTATCCCTGGGTAAAACATATAAGCACAGAAAGTTTTAAAGTGAGAAAATGCTGTACAAACCACTTGAGAAATCCCTCCTCTAGCTTAAACTTAGAATTCTGTTTAGAGAGGAGTGAGTGCTTGTAAGGGTTATCTCCTAAACCCGGGAAAAGGAGATGAGGGGTGTAAGAAGGAGGTTGATCTTTGCCTATTAAAGGAAGATCGATAGTAGATGCCGGTGGCCTTGACGGAAGAGGAATTAGAGGAGTGGATGTAGGTCGACGACGACCGAACCACTATAAATCAGTTTGCATTTCTCTTATGCAATTTACATTACTGCAAACCTTTTTACTTGCTTACTACCTTCAATACATTTATGAACATGAGATTTCAAGTTATCTTCTAAGTTTGATTTTTATCGTATGAAGATTTTACGAAACTCACGTTTTTACCGTTGCACTAATTTACCCCCCCCCCCTCTTAGTGCCAAACCCTTTCTTAACAAAAAGGTCTTTGTAACCAAGAGAGCAGTGTTCCTTAAGAAAGAACATATTCTTGGTGGAGATAGTAGAAGCATGATAGAGTTGAGCGAGGTTAGAGAACCTAGCTCAAGCACCACTCTACAGCCCGAGTTTGTTCAAGTACCTAATACGCAAGTTCCAACTTTACGTAGATCCGATAGAGTATTTCATCCTCTTAAGAGATATGTGGAACATATTAGAGGAGAGGATTTTGAGGATATTGATCCTCAGACCTACGAGGAGGCTATTATAAGTATAGACTTCGAGAAGTGGCAAGAAGCCATGAATTCTGAGATGGATTCTATGTACTCCAATAAGGTTTGGAACCTAGTTAATGCGCCTAAAGGTATTATATCCATTGGTTGCAAGTTGATCTTTAAGAAAAAGATCGGAGTAGATGGAAAGTTAGGGACCTATAAAGCAAGGCTAGTGGTAAGGGGTATCGTCAAAGGCAAGGTGTTGACTATGATGAAACCCTCTCACCCATAGCAATGCTAAAATTTATCTGAATTCTATTGGCTATTATAGCACACTATGATTATGAGATCTGGCAGATGGATGTGAAAACTACATTCCTCAATGGGAACCTCGAGGAGGAGGTGTATATGATACAACCCGAGGGATTCGTGTCTAAGGACTACCCAGATAAGGTGTGCAGGTTGCATAGATTCATTTATGGACTAAAGCAAACTTCTTGAAGTTTGAACATAAGATTTGATGAGGCAATCAGATCTTATGACTTCGTCAAGAACAAAGATGAGTCTTGTGTGACAAGAAGGTAAGGTAAGTGGGAGCGCTATCACCTTTTTGGTGATATATGTGGATGACATCCTGATCATTGGGAATGACGTAGGAATGCTATTCATAGTAAAGGCTTGGTTATCTAGACACTTCTCCATGAAGGATTTAGGGGAAGTATCCTATATATTGGGGATTCGGATCTATAGAGATAGATCCAAGAGGATACTTAGCTTGTCCCAGTCTAGGTACATAGAAAACATTGTCAAAAGGTTTGGCATGAAAAATTCCAAGAGAGATCTCATATCGATGAGACATAGGATATCGCTTTCTAGGAGTATGTCCCCAAAGACTCCTGAAGAAAGGGCAAACATGGATATGATACCTTATATCTCAATGATAGGATCTATCATGTATGCCATACTATGTACTAGGCTTGATATAGCGCATGCTCTGAGTGTCACGAGCAGGTATCAGGTGGATCCAGGCTTGGAGCACTGGAAAGCAGTAAAGTGTATCTTTAAGTTCTTGAGAAGGACTAAGAATCTTTTACTAGTATATAGATGTAATAGCCTTAGGTTTGAAGACTATACGAACTCAAGTTTTTAGTCTGATGTCGATGATAAGAAGTCGAATTTGGGGTATGTGTACACCTTAAATGGAGGAGCAATGTGCTGGAAGAGTTCCAAGCAAGATACTATTGTTGACTCGACCACAAAGGCATAATACATTGCTGCAGTAGATGCAGCAAAGGAGAGAGTCTAGGTGAAGAAGTTCATCATAGATCTAGGAGTCGTGCTGGGTAGTGAGGAGTCGATTTCCTTATATTGCGACAACTATGGGGCGATTACTCAAATAAGGGAACTCGAGTCTCATCAGAAGTGTTCTGAAGAGGTTCCAACTTATTAGAGAGATCATGACCCGAGGAGATGTAGTAGTGGAAAGAGTTCCATCCGAAGATAACATTATAGATCTATTGACAAAGCCGTTGTCTCAAATTGTCTTTGAGCATCATAGGGGTCTAATGGGGATCAGACACATCGGTGATTGACTTTAGGTCAAGTGGGAGATTGCCAATCATAGGTGCCTAACAAGCCAATCACGTGAGTGATGGCACGTGTGACTTGACACGAAATCTTTTTGCTTATTATATTTTGGCATTTATCACTTTATATTAACTATTACATATATGCATGTATATATTGTGATGTCCTTGGATCTGTGCAATGAGAATCGGATTATGATGAGATCATGATAATGAGATCGATTCACCTTTAAACACAGATCCTAAATAATCCCGGTCATAGGTTACTCGAGAGGGATATCGAGATAACCAGACAGACTGGTGTGCTGTATACCCGTCCATATGATGGATGCAATTAGTCTCATAGCTACTCGTGTGGGGACACTAGGGATATAGTATAAGTGCTCATTGGAGAATGTATTCACTGATTGATCCGCTTACGGAATACTGGATGGTTGATGATGCCTTATTGTCATATAGTAATTCTATAGTCCTAGTGGTGTACTTGGTCCTTAGACTTGAGATACCAAATATGTCTTGTATAAGTGCTCCACTCTTTGATACTAGACTTATAGGTTTGGATGTCCCAGATGTAGTACAACTAGTCATTGGGAGTGGCAATCGACCTTACGAGGGCTATTGAGTGTCGATAGAGGATCATCTACTCTCGATGTCATGAGAGGAATATCCCATGTGTTTTTGCTCAAACAAATCCCTAGTTAGGGTCATTCGGATTGAGAGAGAAAGAGTTCTCTAGGAGAATCCGATTAGAGCGAGACTCAAGTAGAAACCGTATGGGTTTGACAGCACCATACCTGGTATATGGTCTCTAGGATATTAGATGGATGAGGGACTATAGGTACACGGTAACTGAGGACAGATAGGTCCAATTGATTGGATTCCCCTGTATCGTCTGGGGACTACGTCATAATGGCCTAGTACGTCCGTAGTCGATGAGTCGAGTGAATTATTATGGAGATAATAATTCACTGAGCCAGAAGGAGTTCTGACAGGTATGACTCACGGCCAACTCGATATTAGGCCTATAGGGTCACACACATATGGTAGGCATTATGATAAGTAGAGGTTCGGATATGAGATATCCGTCGGAGCCCCTATTTTATTGGATATCCAATAAGCCCCTGAATTATTGGATCCGATGAATGAGATTCAATAAAAGCCTATGATAGATTATTGGATAGAAATCTACTAATCTAAAAGGCTTGGGTAATTGGATGCAGATTCAATACCCAATAGGGGAGGATCCATTAGGGTTTGACAGGGGACCTCTACAACTAGGAGGGATTCAGTGGTTCATAGGCTAGAGCCTTTGCTTGCCTCTCCTATTCTCCTTCCCCTCTCTACCTCAGAGCAGGCCTGGAGTTTTGAGGAGCATCGTCGCAGCCCTACTGTGTGGATCACTACTAGAGAGGAAGATGCTTGACCTCCTTCACCTTCTCCTAGAGATCTGCAAGGAAACAGGGATATACGATCTCCCTAGGTAACACAATATATTCTATACGCAGTTTGTTTCACGGATTTTTGCACACCAATCTTCGCACGACGACGAACATCTCTTTGGGAATAGGGGATTTTGTTTTTGTTCTTCCGCTGCACATGTGATGTCGCCCCCAAGATTTCTCAACATCAACAACTCCATTTTATTGTTGATTTCTTGGAATAGAGAAATTATGGTTATACCTATTTAAATCATAAAAATTTTAAAAATCATGAATTTTAAATTCACCACTATGATCACTACGAATATAAGAAATCATAAAACCCTTTTCATTTTGAACTTGTTTTGCGAAACTTTGAAAAATATTTAAAGCAATCACTTTTATATCCTAAGAAGTATGTCTAAGTATATATACTATAATCATCAACAATCACAAAAGCATATTTACTATCTCTTAGACTTGTGATTATTGAATCTCAGATTTTGATGATGAAACCAATTGATAAGTATTTATGATTTGATCTGTGTTTTAAGTAACGTAGGAAGCTTTGATCAGGATGAGACAATTAAAGCAGGAAGAATCATGTTGGGCCAATGAAAAACATGTTAGATGATTGGACGTTGCACCGAAGGATCGGTCGACATATCGACAAAAGGCTTCGAGCCATGAGTTCGGGCATCGAGCCAAGAAGAGCAGATATTGTGCCAAAGAAATTGGAGTTGTGGAGGTCAACTAGCCGATTGGGCAATAGGCCGCAAGAGAGGATGATTCACCGAAGAATCGGACGAAACGTCGTTAAACCAATGACATGTTGGACAACATGATTCATGCTTAATAATAATTGTCTAGATCGAAGTATGTTTTATGTGTGCAAGATTAACTATGATAGCAAGGCATAGAACAAAATAAAGTCCTGGAGTCAAGAATGAGATTTTGTTTGGAGTTTGAGAGTTCGTCGGAAGTCGAGACGTTCTTTGAAAGTTCTATCGGAACTAACTGAGAAGTCCAGGAGCTTGCCAAAGAAACTTGTCAGAACTCACCAAGAAGATCGTCATGAAGTCCAAGAGCTTGCCGGGAGTCCATTGGGACATTGCCAAGAGATCGTATAAAGTTCGCTGGAATATTTCCGGAAGCTCGCTAGAAGAAACCTAGACTTATGGACTTGTTTAGTTTAGTAAATATCTTAAATTTTGTAGTTAGCATATAATTGGGATTGGAATTGGGCCAACCCAATTAGGGGCTAATTGGGCCCATGTGTGGACTGTGTTGGGCCAAGTAAAATGCCCAAACAGTAACCCAACAAGTGGCACCATCATGGCATAGTCTCCAAGATTGTGTCAAGCGATGGTACCGCCAGTCTAGGCGGTGGTACCACTAGATTGGGCAATAGTATCACCTAGTGTCAGTGCTATAGGCAATGGTACCGCCCAACACAAGCGATGGTACCGCTAGGACCCGGGAAACCTAGGATGAGATGTTTTTAGGCTCCAAGTTTGAATCAACTTGAGGCCTATAAATACCCCTCTCATACCTGGTGAAACTACACAAGTATTAAGAGTGAAAAAGAAAAGAAATGCTATTGTAATCTTGTGTGGACTCCTCTCAAAAGATCTAAGTGTTAGTATAGTTTAAGAGAGGAGTAAGTGGGGGTGTAAGGGTTATCTCCTAAACCCGGTAAAAGGAGAAAGAGCTGTAAAAGATGGTTGTCTTCGCCTATTGAAGGATGACTGATAGCGGATGCTGGTGGCCTTGACAAAAGAGAAATCGGTAGAGTGGATGTAGGTCACGACGACCGAACCACTATAAAAATCTTACTGTTTTTAATACGTTTACGAACACGCTTTCAAGTCAAGCATATTTTCGAGATCGGTTTTTAATGAACGAAGAGTTTTTTGAAACCAACGTGATTTTACCACTGTAATAATTCACCCCCCCTCTTAGTGTCGACTCATTCCTAACAGTTGGTATCAGAGTCATGTTTTTCTCATTTGGTTTAACACTCAAAGAGAAATGGATCTTTTTGGCTTTCAATAGAGTCACTTGCTCATTCATCCTCCCATGTTCAATGGGACAAACTACACATATTAGAAAACTCGAACGAGAGTTTTCTTGCTTTCTTTGGATTTGAATTTATGGAATATTGTCGAAAGCAATTTTCAAAGGTCTTCTCTTCCAATGAACCATTGGAATGATTTAGATAAGAATACTTTTTCTTTAAATGCTAGAGTTATAAATGCTCTATTTTGCATCTTAGATAAAAATGAATTCGATCGGGTTTCTACTTGTGAAATGGCCTTCGATATTTGGTATATAATTGAAATCACACACGAAGGCACTAGTAAAGTTAAAGATTTGAAAATCAATTTTTTGATATATGATTTTGAATTGTTTCATATGAAAACAAGCGAAACTATTGTTGACATATACACTCGTTTTATGGATATCGTCAATAGTTTAAAAGCACTTGGTAAAAGTTTTTTGAATTTTGAATATGTTAATAAAGTTTTATGTTCACTTTCTAAAAATTGGGATTCTAAAATAACAACAATCCAAAAATCAAAGAACTTGAATCATTTTCTAATTGAAGAACTGATTGAGTCTTTAATGACCTATGAAATGAATTGCATAGAATAAAATGAACTTGAGAAAAACCTTCCAAAGAACAAGAAGGATTTTACACTTCGAACAAAAGAATACCACTTGAATAATGACTTAAGTGATGATGATGATGATCTCGAACTCCTCACAATGAAGCTTAAAAAAATTTTAAAATAAGAATCAAAGAATAAAAACAAACTTAAGAAGGACGCAACTACTTGCTATGAATACAAGAAGAAGGAAGCACTTTGGGACGAATCAAGCTCATTCGAAGATGAGGAGCAAACCGATGAAGACGAAGTGGCAAACTACGCCTTAATGACTTTTGACAATGAAGTAAACAACTCAAACGAAACTCCTTTACTCTATTTTGAAATTATTTGATAATTTTTCATGAGTTGTTTTAGTTAGTAAAAATAAAAATACAAAAATTATATCATGCTTCTTTTTCTAGCTATTTAAAAAAATTGATCATGACAATTACATGTTTTCTGAAAATACAACAAAATGTTAATCTAATGCTTGTACACCTAGTAAGATTAATCTTATGCATGAGTTTAAGAAGCAATAATGTGTATCATATTGATCTTCATATTGCTTTTTGATTTTGATTAAAGAGGTCTTATGTTTAATGTGTTATATTTTTGGTCTTGATGATTTCCGATTTTGATTATTCTTTATGTTCAATGAAGCCATGCTTAATGTCTTAATGAAAATGTTAAGAGATTTGATATCATGCTTAATGAGTTTATAGTTTGAAATTGTGCATGTTATGCCTTGGAAACTTGAAACCATGTTTTGGTATCATGCCCAAAGTAATGATGCATAATAATCATGCTTAACGAGTTTTATCTCAAAATTATACATGATAATTCTTGTGATTTATAGATTATTGATCTTTGCCATTGATGCTTAACGAGTTTTATCTCAAAAGTTCTTTTTCGTTTTAAACGTTGATACTTGTTTTTATTTGGTATAAAAATTTGGGGCATGCCTATATGAAATCAATCATATAATTGAAATAACTAAAAAGAAAAAAGCATTTTTCTTGAAATATTTTTTTTCTCTATCTTATCGATTTTTCACTAAGACATTGATAAAGTTATTTATACCATTTTGAATCTTTTGAAAGTAATTTTGATAATTTCATGTTTTGAAATTGAATGGATTTTGTCTATATTATGATCTTGATTTTTCAAACTTATAACTTGGGATTTTCTTTTATGAATCAAGATTTCTTATTTGATCTCTTATGTTTCTCTTTGCCATTTACTAAAGAGGAAAATAATCTAATTCATGATCTTGATTTCTCGATTTGTGATACTTGAAATATTTCTATGAATTAATATCATTTTCTCCTTGTTTCTTTTTGCTATTCACCAAATAAAAAGGAAACTTATCCTAACAAACCATGATATGCTACTTTGACATCTTGAAAATTTATGACTTGAGTTTTGTTATGCATTTCTTCTCTTCTTCGTTCTGTTTACAATGACAAAATAGAGAAAGAAAATCGTTAGCATATTAAGAGATTGATAAATCAATTAATGTCATTTTGAATCTCTTGAAAATGATTTTGATGGCTTGATAATTTGAATTTGAATGAGTTTTATTTAAATCATGGTCTTGATTTCCTAGAATTAATTGAGGTTTTTTTTGCTTAATCAAGATCTCTTCTTTTTACCCCTATAATTTTTCTTGATATTTTATTTAAAGAGGAGATTTACTATATGAATCATGTCTTTTGGTGTTCACATGATCTTATCTTTCATGATATTATTTTTATAATTCCTTGTATTCATGAAATATATCTCATCACCAAAAATCTCTTGATATTTTTCATGTGATGATATGAAATTATGCATGAAATACTCACGAATTTATGTTGATACATACAAATGAGAAGTTATGATCATGCATGGTAGGAAATAATGTAATTTGATAAATTGATACCATCATGATGTGAAATATTTGTGATTTGGAATGATGCATGCAATACCTATAATTTTATTATGATGATATGATGTATTGCATATGATGTGAATCATGATTAAAACGACTTTGACTTAAATTCAATTTGAATTCAAGGTTTATCTCCATTATGACATATTGAAATAAGAATGACACTTTATCTTTGTCATAATTTGAAAATTATTGGGAAAAAGAGATACAAAATTGTATTCTTTCCTTCTTTTTGCCAATGACAACGGGGGAGAAAGAATTAATAGACCTCCACACATATAGCAAAGGAGAAGCAATATTGCACATCTCAAAGGAGAAGCGAAGCTTGCATATTTCAAGAAGCAAAAATTGCTTTCTTGAACATCTCAAATATTGTTAGCTTACATTTTGATGTAAAAATTTGCTAGCTTGTATGATGTAAAACTTGCTATCTTGAACATCACCAAGACTTGCTGGCTTGCAATCTCAAGAGAAGCAATAGTGCTATCTTGCCTATCTCAAGAAGCAAAATATGCTAAATTTGCACATATAGCAAAATTTATAAACTTATAAATCTCAAAATTTTTGCTAGCTTGCATGATGATAAAACTAAATATTATATTTATAATGCAATGATTTAAACTGTAGTATATCTAAAAACTTGATAGTTGCACTTCTCATTTTTGTTGATGATAAAGAGGGTGAAGTTATGATGACAATCATGCATGGAATGATGTATTGAATGATTTGATTATTCATGATTTGATGATGACATATTGTAAATATCCATGATTAAATTTGCCTTAACTTGAATTTAATTTGAATTCAAGGGTTCTCTCAAATATGACATGGGGAGTTAAGATTAACTCTGTCATCAATTGGTTATCATCATCAAAAAGGGAGAGATTATTGAATCTCAAATTTTGATGATGAAACCAATTGATAAGTATTTATAATTTGATCTGTGTTTTAAGTGACGCAAGAAGCTTCAATCAGGATGAGACAATTAAAGCAGGAAGAATCATGTTGGGCCAATGAAAAACATGTCAGATGATTGGACGTCACGCCGAAGGATCAGTCGACATATCGATAGAAGATTCGGGCCATGAGTTCGGGCATCAGGCCAAGAAGAGCAGATATTACGCTAAGGAAATTGGAGTTGCAGAGGTCAACTAGCTGATTGGGCAATAGGCTGCAAGAGAGGATGATACGTCGAAGAATCGGATGAAGCGTCGATGGACTAATGACATGCTGGACAACATGATTCATGCTTAATAATAATTGTCTAGATCGAAGTGTGTTTTATGTATATAGGATTAACTATGATAGCAAGGCATAAAGCAAAATAAAGTCCCGGAGTCAAGAACAAGATTTCATTGGGAGTTCGAGAGTTCATCGGAAGTCCAGACATTCGTCGGAAGTTCTGCCGGAACTGACTAAGAAGTCTAGGAGCTTGCCAAAGAAGCTCATCGAAACTCACCAAGAAGATCGTCGTGAAGCCTAGGAGCTTGCCGGGAGTCCGTTGGAACATTGCCAAGAGATTATCAGAAGTTTGCTGGAAGCTCGCTAGAAGAAACCTAGACTTACGGACTTGTTTAGCTTAGTAAATGTCTTAAATTTCGTAGTTAGCACATAATTGGGATTGGCATTGGGCCAACCCAATTAGGGGCTAGTTAGGCCCATGTATGGATTATGTTGGGCCAAGTGAAAGGCCCAAACAGTAACCCAACAAGTGGCATCATCGTGGTAGAATCTTCGAGACTATGTCAGGCGATGGTACCGCCAATCTGGGTGGTGGTACCACCCAGACACAGTCTTCCAAGAGGTGGTACCACCAGACTGGGCGGTGGTATCGCTAGGACTTGGAAAACCCGAGATGAGATGTTTTTAGGCTCTAAGTTTAAATCAACTTGAGACCTATAAATACTCCTCCCATCACTAGTTAAACTACACAAGTATTAAGAGTGAAAAAGAAAAGAAATGCTACTGTAATATTGTGTGGACTCCTCTCAAAAGATCTAAGTGTTAGTATAGTTTGAGGAAAAGTAAGTGAGGGTGTAAGGGTTATCTCCTAAACCCGGTAAAAGGATAAAGAGCTGTAAAAGGTGGTTGGTCTTCGCCTATTGAAGGAAGACCGATAGTGGATGCCGGTGGCCTCGATGGAAGAGGAATCAGTGGAGTGGATGTAGGTCACGACGACCGAACCACTATAAAAATCTAGTTTGCATTTCTTTTGAGCAATTTACTTTAACTGCAAACCACTTTACTTGCTTACTGCTTTCAATACATTTACGAACATGCTTTTAAATCAAGCATATTTTCGAGATCGATTTTTAACGAACAAAGAGTTTTTCGAAACCAACGTGATTTTACCGCTACACTAATTCACCCCCTCCCCTCCCCTAATGTTGACTCATTCCTAACAGTGATATCAATTGGTCTAAATAAATCAATATGAATTAATTATAGTTGTCTAGAGGTACTTACTTGATTTTTAGACTTAAAGCTCCTCTTTATTTGTTTACCTAGTTGGTATACATCACAAACTTTATTTTTGATAAATTTAATTTTAGGCATACCTCTTATAAGTTCTTTAGTTGTAATTTGAGTAATTAGTTTCATATTTGCATTACCTACTCTCTTACACCAAAGTCATGCATCATCATTTAAAACTGAAAGATAAGTTTCATCACAAAATTCATCAAGGTTAATAGTATACACATTATTAGTCCTTAAGGCAATCAAGGATCTACTTTTGTATAGTATCTCTATAATGCAAGAATTAAATTCAAATATGATGGTATAACCCTTATCATACAATTGACTAATGCTAAGTAAGTTATGTTTTAAACCATCTACTATCAAAGTATCATTTCTTGCTCCTAGTTTTTTATTGTAAACATATCTACAAGAAAGGGAAGTTTGCTTTAGGTATCCATTTAGCTTTGGATCCCTCGTGAAAAGATCTACATATCTTAACTATTAGCATTAAGTTATTTATAGTTCCTTTAGGAACCTAAACTAATTTGTGTGAGCTATATTTTTTAAATAAACATTTATAAGCATAATATCTATATCTATCATAGAAATTATTTTATTTTTAGGGAAACATGTAATGTGGCTCTTTTAATGAATCTAGTCGGCTTTTGTTAAGTGTTACTATTCACAAAACCGATTCTTTTCTATGTACATGACCTTTGTTAGCAAGGATCATGTTTAAATATTTGTTTCTAAGTTTAAAATGTTCTAATATTTGTTGTGGAATCACATTTTCCGTTTTGACTAAGTCTAACTCTTCACATAGAGTACAAGAGTAACACATGCTATTATCATGCTCTTTTTTTATTTTTTAAATTTACTAGAGAGAGAAGAATGATCTTTTTTTAGCAATTTATATCTCTTACCAACTGATTTAAAATTATCATATAAATCATGAAAAGCATTTAATAATTTGTCATAAGATAAATGAGTTTCGATTGAGTCACTTACCTCATCATTAAGGGCCATTAGAGCATAGTTTGCCACCTCAACTTCATTGGTTTACTCCTTATCTTCGAATGCACTCGATTTGTCCCAAATTACTTTGAGTGCTTGCATATTCTTTGATGGCTTTTTCTTCTTCAATTAAGGGCCTTCACTTTTAAAATGTCTCAACTTCTTGCATTTGTAGTAGATCATTATGTCCTTTTCGAGTTCATTTTTGTACTTAGTATCTTATTTTACAAAATTTATTTTGTTTCTTTTTATGAATTTTTTAAATTTTCTTGTGAGGAGTGCCAAGTCCTCAGCATCACTTGAGCTTTTGCTCGAGTGGTCTTCTTTAGTTCTAAGTATCATGTCCTTTCTGTTCTTTGGAATATTGTTCTCATGTTCATCATATGCCTTGTACGTCATTTCATAGGTCATTAATGACCCTATGAGTTCTTCAAGAGAAAAATAGTTCAAGTCCTTTACTTCTTGAATAACAGTTACTTTTGGATCTAATTTTTTGGAAGAGATCTTAGAATTTTATTAAGTTTAAGATTAGTAAAACTTTTACCAAGAGCTTTCAAACCATTGACAACATCCGTAAAACAAGTGTATATATCATCAATGATTTCACTTAGCTTCATTCGAAACAATTCAAAACTATATATCAAAATATTGATCTTAGACTCTTTAACTCTACTTGTGCCTTCATATGTAACTTCGAGTATATGCCAAATATCATATGTAGTTTCATATATAGAAACATAATTAAACTTATTTTTGTTTAAAACATAAAATAAAATATATATAGCTTTAGCATTTAAAGAAAATATTTTTTCTCTAAATCATTCCATTCATTCATTCGTCTAGAGGATTTTTGAAATCCACATTCCATAATATTCCATAAATCAAAGTCCATAGAAATCAGAAAAATTCTCATTCGAGTTTTCCAATGTATATAGTTCATCCCATTGAACATAAGAGGATGGGTGATAGAGTGACCCTTTTAATTACTGGTAAAAGTCATTTAATCTCTTTTATGTGTTAAACCAATTGAGAGAAACTTGACTCTAATGCCAATTGTTAGGACCATAACGATACTAAGAGGGGGGGTGAATTAGTGCTTTTGTAAAATTTTGACGATTTTGAAAAACTCATTCGATGAAAACCAATATCGAAAGTGTGCTTGACTTAGAGTAAATATAATAAGCAATTAAATCAGAAAGCAATAGCAATGAAAAGTAGAAGGAAAATGCATACCAAATTTATAGTGGTTCGGTCGTCGTGACCTATTTCCACTCCTAATTCCTCTTCCGTTGAGGCTATCGGCAATCACTAATGATCTTCTTTCAATAGGCGAAGATCAACTACCCTCTTTACAACTCTTTCTCCTTCTCACAGGGTTAGGGGAGAACCTTTATAAGTCTCACAACTCCATTAAAACGAGCTTTAAACTTTAAAGAGGATGAGGGGAACACTTAACACTTTTCAAGCTTTTACAACTCAGAATCACAAGCCTTTCCATTTTTTTTCTTGCTATATTAAGTAAGAAAGAGTGAGGTATTTATAGGCCTCAAATGGCTTCAAAAATGGAGTCAAAAAGTCTTATCCTTGGATTTTCAGGGTCCTAGCAGTACCATTGCTAGTGCTGGGTGATACCACCGCTTGTAGCATTAACTGCTAGCAGTACCACCACTAGTGATGGGCGGTACCACCACCTATAGTATTAACTATTGATGGTACCACTACTCAGTCTAGGCGGTACTATCACTTGGCAATATGGGAGACTATGTATTAGCAGTACTATCGCTAGTCTAGGCGGTACCACCACCTAACACTAGCGATACTACCATCGGGTCTTTTGAAAAATGTACACTTCATATGTTATAGCTCATAGGCAGTTCTACCGCTTGGTCTCATGGTGCCACTACTTGACCTAACTTTGGGTCACTGAATGGGCCTCCCAATTGACCCAAATTAGTTCCAAATCAGGCCCAATAGCCATTAATTTAGTATGGTTACATCCAAAACTAACTCAATTAGACCTAAACTATGACACTCAAGGCATAAATGACTAAAGATAAGAGTTCTATGGTGCCCAACATGTCATTGGTTCATCTAAACTTCATCCAAACTTCTAGTGCGTCATCCAAATCTTTAGTATATCACTTGATCCATCGATATATTGACTCCTGTAACATATGATCTAAGCGCAATATCCGACTTTTCTAACCCAATGCCCGATTTCTGACTCTGACCCAACATTTGATTCTTCTACTTCAATCGTTCTGCCTTTTCATGATCAAAGTTAGTCTTGCATCACCTTTATCAAAACATAGATTAGATCGTAAATTCTCTTTAATTGATTTCATCATTAAAATTTGAGATTCAATAGAACTCGTATGATCTTTAATTACATATGAAATAACTGGTAAAGTATATGATAAAGAAGATGAAAACTTTCTAAAGAAAAGGAAAGATATTGCTCTCAAATCCAAAGAAGATTACTCGATTAAAAGCTCAAGTGATGACGATGAAGATATGACACTTCTTACAAAAAGATTCAAAAATTTCATGAGGAAAAACAAGACAAATCTAATAAGATGAGAAGGTAGAATAAAAGTGAGCACAAAGATGCAATCATATGCTCTGAGTGCAAAAAGCTAGGACACTTAAAAAATGAGTAGCAAACTATGCCTTAATAGCTCTCAATGATGAGGTATTTGACTCTCCCTATACTTCATTACCACACAATGAATTATTTAAAGTATTTCATGATTTATATGATAAACTCAAAAAGATTAGTAAGAAATATAATTTACTAAAAAGGGATTATACATTATTTACTAATGAATTTGATACATTAAAAATTATACATAATGAATATATATTAACATATTGTACTCCTTTTTCTAAATGTGAAGATTTAAAATAATCTAATCTTAAACTTAAAAATATTTATTTCAAAAATCACATGCCTCGAAAAATACAAAAAAGGACCTAATTGTCATGAATGAGAAATTAGAACATTACTTAGAAAAATCAATTGATAGTAATAATAAAATAAAATCTCTTAAAAAGGAAAACATGTTTCTGTAGCAAATATAAAAAAATTTAAAATTAACAATAAGTCACTTGATATGATTCGTACTAAATAAGGTTCTATATTTAAAAAGAATATATTAGTTTCATAAGTAATAGTACACATCAAAAGTTGATCAAATTTATAAAAGGACCCACACTACATATTCCTCAAGTTAATTGTAACTTTTGTAAAATGTTTGGTCACTATGCTTATACATTCTCTCTTAAGAAATATAGTCATCATAAATTAGTTTCGGTTTCTAAAAGAACTATAAATGATTTAAAGCTAAAGGATAAGAAAAGTAAATCTAACCACAAAGGACCCAAAGTTAAATAAGTACCTAAAACAAACTTCTCTTTCTTGTAGGTATATCTCTAAACAAGAGCTAAGAATAAATGATGGTACCTTGATAATGGATGCTCAAGACATATAAGATCCTATAAACTTCTCAAAGTTCACTAGCCGAAATGGAAGATATATTACCTTCGGATATAACAATAAAACAAAATTCATTAGCATTGAAAATATTAGTAACAAATCGAATATCTTGATTAAAGATGTTCTTCTAGTAGATAGTTTGAAACATAACTTAATAAACATTAACTAACTTTATGATAAGGGATATAATTTTAAATTTGAATCCCATTCTTACGTTATAAAAATATCAAATAAGAATAAATCTATGATAGCTTTAAGAAGTAACAATGTTTATGCTATTGATTTTGATGATTTTTGTGATGTAACTTATTTTTTGATTTTAAATGATGATGCATGACTTTAGCATAAAAGACTAGGATATGCTAGTATGAAATTAATTTTATGAATTAGAATGAAAGAACTTGTAAGAGAAATGTCTAAAAGTTAAATTTGTTAAAGATAAAATTTGTGATGCTTGCTAACTAGAAAAATATATAAGGAATAGTTTTAAACCCAAAAATCAAATAAATACCTATAGACCATGATAACTAATTTACATGGATCCACTTGGACCTATTGATATCACAAATATAGGAGATAGCAAATATACTTTTGTGATTGTTGATTATCATAATAGATATACTTAGATAAACTTGCCACATAAAAATAATTATTTTAAATATTTTATCAAGTTTTGTAAACTAGTTCAAAATAAAAGAGGTTTTATGATTTCTTCTATTCATAATGATCATGCTAGTGAATTCAAAAATCATGATTTTCATAAATTTTGTGATTTGAATAGGTATTACTATAAATAAAGTTGTTGAGAAAAAGAATAGGACCTTATAGGAGATGGGAAGGACCTTGCTTAATAAATATAGTCTACTCAAATACTTTTAAACCGAAGTCATTAACATAGCATGTTATGCCATGAATATGATTCTTGTAAGACCTCATTTATCCAAAATTTATTATGAATTATGGAAGAATAAAAGACCCAATATCTCATATTTTAAAGTTTTTGGTTGCAAATGTTTTATTTTAAATGACAATGATGCCTTAGAAAATTTTGATGCAAAATCTAATGAAGACATTTTTCTTGGATATTCCTCTATCTTTAAAGCTTATTAGGTTTTCAATAAGAGATCCTTAGTTATTGAAGAATCTATTCATGTTATTTTTTATAAATCTCTTAAAGCTAAGAAAAATAATTTTGATGATGATTTTGAATTTGATAGGTTGAATTTGAATGAAGTTTCTTCTCCCTAAAATAACCTAAATATATCTACATTAAAAGAAATCTTACCCAAAGAATGGAAGTATATTGATGCACATCTTAAGGAGCTAATTATTGATGATACATCAAAAGGTATTTAAACTTATTTTTTATTAAAAAATATTTATGTAATTTTTTTTTATCTTAAATTGAGCCTAAATGCATTGATGATGCTCTTAAATATGACTCATGAGTCTTGCCAATGCATGAAGAGCTAAATCAATTTGAAAGAAATAAAGTTTGACACTTATTCCTAGATCCAGTAATCATCTTATAATTGACACTAAATGAGTCTTTAGGAATAAATAAGATAAATAAGGTGTTGTGGTTTGAAATAAGACTAGATTAATGGCCAAAGTTTCAACCAAGAATAAAGTATAGACTATAAAGAAACATTTACTCTTGTAGCTAGACTCAAAGCTATAAAGATACTCCTTGCCTATGTATATTTTAAAAATCTTAAATTATTTCAAATGGATGTCAAAAGTATTTTTCTTAATGGTTTTATTTTTCAAGAATTTTTGTTGAGCAACCACTTGGATTTAAAAATGATCCTTTTCCAAACTATGTTTGTAAATTATCTAAGACTTTCTATAGGTTGAAGTAAGCCTATAGAGCTTGGTATAAGAGACTTGGTTCCTTTCTTATTCAAAATAATTTTTCGAAAGATAAGATCTGTTGAATCTTGGATTTTGATGATGAAATCAATTGATAATTGTTTGATCTAATCTATATGTTGAGAAAAGTGTGCAGGATTAACTATGACAATAGTAAGACATAAAGCAGGTGTTGTGCCGGAGTTAAGATCGAGATCTCATTGGGAGTTCAAGAGTTCGTCGGAAGTCCGGATGTTCATCGGAAGTTCTACTAGAACCAACTGAGAAGTCTAGGAGCTTACCAAAGAAGCTCATCGGAACTCACCAAGAAGATCGTCGTAAAGTCCAGGAGCTTGCCGGGAGTTCGTCGGAATATTATCGGGAGTTTGTCGAAAATTCACTGAAAGATCACTGGAAGCTTGTCGGAAGAGCAATTGACATACCAGAAAATTGGGTTGGATTGAACAACCCATTCAGCACCTGAAATCATGGTCGGTGGTGGCACCGTTAGGGCCGATGATGGCACCACTTGGAAGACCCAATCACCCAAGTGGTCTGAGCAGTGGTACCGCTAGTACCCTAGAAATCTAGGATGAGACACTTTTTGGCTCCATTTTTGAAGTCATTGGGGCCTATAAATACCCCACCCTTTTTTGCATGAAAAGGCAACAAAGTGCTATTATATATGTGAAAAATTCTAAGTCTTTGGGGTGTAAAAAATATTGTAAAAGTAAGAAGAGATCTCCTCTTCTCTCTCTTAGCCTTCTATCTAAGAAAGAGGAGTGAGACTTGTAAGGGTTATCTCCTAAACCCGGCAAAAGGAGAAAGAACTGTAAAAGGTGGTTGGTCATCGCCTATTGAAGGAAACCCTTTAATGGACGTCGGTGACCTCGATGGAGGAGAAATCCAAAAGTGGATGTAGGTCACATTGATCGAACTACTTTAAATTCTGGTTTGCTTTTCCTTTTGTGCAATTCACTTTTCTACAAACCTCCTTGAGCTTCTCCTTACATTCTTATGAAAGTTTTAAGTTCAGTATCTTTCCTAAACGATTTGAATCAAGACGAACTTTATACGAAATCAAAGAATTTTTGATAACACTAATTCACCCGCCCCACCACCCCGCCCCCCACCGTAGTGCCGCTCTTGATCCTAACAAGATCAACACTATATTATTTATTAAATATTTCAATAATAATTTTCCTATTATTCAAATTTATGTTAATGATATTTTTTTTATTCTACTAATGAATATTTATGTAAAACATTTGCTAAGAGTATTAACCAATAATTTGAAATGAGTTTAATGGATGACTCGATATTTTTTCTAGAATTATAAATTAAGCAACTAAATGATAGGATTTTCATTAATCAAACCAAGTATACTTTTGATTTATTAAAATAATTTTACATGAATAATACTAATGTCATCAATACACTAATGAGTATTTCTACTAAATTAGATATGGACAATGAAAGAGAATGCTTTGATCAAAAGACTTATAGAGGTATGATAGGTTGTTTATTATATATTACTATAACTAGACTTGATATAATATTTAGTGTTAGGCCTTATGTAATATTTTAATCTAATCCTAAATAATATTAATATAAAGTAGTTAAAAAAATTTTTAGATACTTAAAATAAATTTTTATTATAAGATTATGATATCCTAAATCTAAAAATATTGATTTGATTGCTTATGCTAATGTTGACTTTGCATGATATAAAATATATACAAAAGGTACCTTTGGAACTAGTTAGTTCTTAAGTCATGCATCTATTTCTTGGTCTTTTATAAGGCAAAATATTGCCACACTATCTACAACTACAGTTGAATATATTGCGATAGGTACATATTGTGTATAAGTAATTTGGATGAAGAACACTTTAAAATTTTATAAACTTTGCCTAAAAAATATCCCTATAAAATACGATAATACTAGTACAATTTGTTTATTAAAGAAGCATATTCAATATTTTTAAACAAAGTATATTGACATTAGACATCATTTCATTAGGGATCATATAAGCAATCATGACATATCTTTGGATTTTAATGACACGAAACATCAATTAACTAATATTTTTAATAAACCACTGAATGAGAAATAATTTGATTTCATTATAAGAGAATTAGGTATGTTGAATCTTTCAAATGCATGATTAAAGACCTTTTGTTGAATTAGGTATGTTGAATCTTTCACTTAACTTCTCGATGTTCATGATTTGAGATTTATTTTGTATGAATAAGATCTTTTACTATTTATTTGCTTATGATTCTTTTATTTTACTAATTATTGAGGAGATTTATACAAATGAATTATGATCTTTCGGTATTCATGCCTTGAGATTTATTTTGTATGACTCTTTTATGTTCATAATTTATATACTCCATTTTATGAATGACAAAAGGGGAGAAGAGATAAATTATATTTTTTATGACCAAGGGGGAGAAGTAGTGATTCAAGCTTAGCCTATGTGTTGAACAAGAAAACTTATGATACTTTTATAACTTTTTGTTAGTAATAATTCATGCGTAACTTTTGTTAATTATTTTTTGATATCCGAAACTTGAAGTGATTATTTGGATTTGCAATGATAATACCAACAAGATCAAATTTGTTTTAACTTTAATTCAAGACTATTATTGAAAGGGTATTATTTTGAATTCAAGTTCATCATATTTTTAAGATGGCATATAGATATGGGGAGTCTTGTTAAGACCTTATCATCAATTGATATCTTAGTATACATAACTTAAACTTATCTTTGATAACACAATATTAAGATCCTTTTTGTACCATGATATCAAAATAAGCTTTAGTTTTATATAATTGGAACATTGATACAAAGAGGGAGGAGTAATAACCATGATACCATGATATCACTCCCTTCTTTTTGCTGATGACAAAGGGGAGAAGTAATAACTCATGCCTTTTGTTTATGACAAAGGGGAAAGTGGTGACTCATGAACAAGAAGAATCATGATGTCTTATATTTTTTTATTATTATATAATATATTTGATTTATGTAAATGGTTAACTTATAGTTATATTTTGATTGACATTACATATTGATAATGATTGAAATTTGAAACTTAAAATGATTATGATTATAACTAAAAATTTGAAAATTGATTGAACATTAATTTTTGGGCTTGAATGATTGAATCATAATATTGACAAGATTAAATTTCTTTTAGTTTGAATTCAGTATAAGCATTTAAAACGATATATGATTATTTGAGTTCAAGTTTTTTTCATAACCTTTTTAAAATGGCATATATCATGAGAGTCTTGTTAAAGCTCTATTATCAATTAGTTGTCATTATCAAAAAGGGAGAGATTATTTAATCCTGAATTTTGATAATAAATTCAATTGATGAGTTTATTGGACTAAATACGTTTTTGAGATAAGTAATATAGAAAATACTTCAATCACAAACTTAGAATATCAAAAGACCAACTATCGAGTAAGAGAGTCAAACATTGCACCAAAAAATTATCATGCCAAAAATTAAACATCGAGCTGAAGAATTGATCAACATGCCAAAAATTGAATTTTGTGCTATAGGTTCAGGCATCATATTGAAAGGATTGAATATCGGAAGATTAGATGTTGTAGAAAAATTAACATGCCGATATAATAGGCGATATGTTAAAGGAAAGGGCGATGTACCAGAGGTTTGGATGAAATGTCGAAATATCAAATGACATGCCGAAAGAATGTATAACATGTCAAAAGCTTCATAAATGTGTTAGATATATGAATGATTTGTCAAAGTCTTGATTGAGATTATTTTGGATTAGTTTAAGTTGGTATTGGACTAAAACAATGCTAACTTGTCAAGAAAGTCATTAGGCTTGAAGTTGGGCTAAATTAGGCCTGTTAGAAGGCCAAATGGTAGCCTAAAGCAAGCCTAGGCAGTGATACTACTAAGCCCAAGCCGTAATACCACTTGAGTCAATCGATAAGTACTATTTTGTACTTGCCTGGCCTTCCGACGATAGTATTACCCAAAATTCAAATTTTGTAATAGTAGTATCACAAGAGTCCAAAATTACGATGTCAAAAGTTGCAATAGTAGTACTACCTAGTGTTAGTGGAAATATTGCTCGTACTCTAAAATTTTGAGGATTTAAAATTTTTGACTCTATATTTCAAGCCTTTTCAGGCCTATAAATACCTCATTTAGGCTTGGTTGATGGGGCATCCATTCTTGAGTTTATAAAGTATTATAGCTCTCTCTTTGAGTATTATTTGAGTCTTTTCCTTTCATTTGAGTTTAGTTGTGATACTAAATTATAGGAGGTGAAAGATCTCTTATAAAAGAGTGAGTGTAAAAGTTCTCTCCTAAGCTTGTAAAAAGGAAAAAAGCTATAACAAGAATAGTTAATCTTCACCCATTGAAAACAAGATTAATAGTAAAAATCGATGACCTCAAGAGAAGAGAAATCGGGAGTAGATGTTGGTTGAGAATATTAGGATAGTAATGACACTAAGAGGGAGGGGCGAATTAGTGTTATAGAAAATTCTATCCAATTTTAAAGTTCGATCGATAAATCCATATCGAAAATGTGATTAACAAAAAGTGCAAATAATGGTTGCAAGTAAAGTAAATGAGTAAGCAACAACAAATCAAAGGCAAGAGAAAGGATGCAAACTGATTTATAGTGGTTCGGTCTTCCTAACCTACGTCAACTCTTGATTCCTCTTCTCTCGAGGCTATCGGCTTTCACGACTGATCTTTTTTCCAACGGGCAAAGATCAACTACCCTTATTATAACTTTTCTTCTTTTAACAAGCTTAAGAGAGAACCTACATACTCACTCTTTTATAAGAGACTTCACCTCCTACAACTCAGAATCATCTCTAAAGTTAAGGAGGAAGAGACAAACAATACTCAAGAAGAGCTACAACCCTTCACAAACTTCACAACTTAATTCATGCTTCAACAAAGCCTTAATGGGATATTTATAGGCCTGACAAGGCATCAAAATAGAGCCAAAAAATTCAAATCACTAAAAATTTTGGAATATGGGTGATACTACATTCGTAACTTTTGATGCTATAATTTTGAACTTTAGGGTGGTACCATCATCATAAAATTTGAATTCTATGTGGTACTACCACAGCCCTAGGCGATACCACCATCGATAGTGCTTACAGACATAAATAGTGCATGTCGGTTGACTCAAGCAGTACCACTACTTGGGCCTGGTAGCATCACCACCTAGGCCTGCTCAAGGCCATTATTTTGACCTTCTAACGAATCCAATTCGGCCTAGGTCCAAGCCCATTGGCTTTCTCGATAAGTTAGCATGGTATCGACCTAATACCAACATAATTTGACCTAAAAAGACCTCGATCAAGACTTTAATAATCCAACCACATATCTAGCATAATTACAAAGCTTTCAACACGTACGCCATTCCGGCATATTGTTCGATCTTCCGATACTTCATCCAAATCTCTGGCACATCATCCTTTCCTTCGGTATATCGTCCAATCTATTGGCATATTGACTTTCCTATGACATCTGATCTTTTAGCACAATTGTTAGAACCCTTATGAATTCTAAGCTTGGGGTTGATCTCTTTAGGGGATCGACCTCCTTGGAACTCTATAAGAGTTTCTTCCTCCAGGTTATTGCTCAAAGGCTACTAAAAAGATTTATCTATTCCTTTTCAAAAGAGGATGAATACATGATTATTTATAAGGCTTCTAAACCCCAACTCCTAATAGGACTCCTACTCAAGACTCCTATTTCTAACCAACTCCAAATAGGACTCCTACTCAAGACTACTACTTCTAATTAACTCCTAATGCTTCTCTAAGAAGTAACCTCCAAACTAATCCTAACCTTAGCTGGCCTCTTCACCTCTTTAATAGGGGTCGGTTAGGTAGGTTTTACATGAATGCTCCTTTCAATGAAACTCAATTAGGACTCTCTTAGCTAAAATCCTAACAGACCCGTCCTCTTCAAATCAGCCTTGTCCTCGAGGCTAACGATCTATGAATTTTGGGAGTTTAATATTCAAGTCATCATATTTCTCTCAAGTGGCATCTTTTGTTGGTAGGTTCGCCCACTATATTAGCACTTCAATAGTGGGTCGTTGTCGTTGAGTCACAATCCATCGAACAATAATGGTACTCGGTTAGGTCTGGAGTTCTCCTTGGGTAGTCATATTTAGTAGATGGCTTTGGGCTGTCTCATTTTGTCCCAACTTGAGGTTTAAACACGACACATGGAAGACTAAATAGATTCGATAGCTGGCGGGTAAGTCCAATTTGTATGCTACCACTCCGACGCACTTCAAAATTTGGTAGGGTCCATAGAACCAAGGTGAAAACTTCATAGATACTATGGTCTAGACTAGTATTTGCTTATATGGTTGAAGCCATAGGAAGACTCAATCTCCTACTCTCAATTTGTATGCTACCACTCCGACGCACTTCAAAATTTGGTAGGGTCCATAGAACCAAGGTGAAAACTTCATAGATACTATGGTCTAGACTAGTATTTGCTTATATGGTTGAAGCCATAGGAAGACTCAATCTCCTACTAAAAATTTTCTTTTGCCTTTGTGTTGATCATATTGTTGTTTCATCCTTGCTTGATCTATAGTAAGATTATCTTTTAGCAACTTCAATATTTTATCTCTATTCTGTAGTTCCCTTTGTACTTGTTCTACTTTAGAGGTGCCCAACATATATTTTGGGATCACATGGGGAGGTCGGTCATACATAGCCTCATAGGGAGTACATTTTGTGGATCAATGATAACTTGTATTATACCACCACTTAGCCTAGGAAAGCCACTTTATCCACTCTTTTGGTTAGTCACTGGTGAAGAATCTGAGGTATGTCTCCAAGCACCTGTTCATCACTTCAGTCTGGCCGTCAGTTTGTGGGTGATATGCCATACTCATTTTCAATTTAGTGTCTTGCATCTGGAATAACTTTGTCCAAAATTTGCTCATGAGATCCTATCACGATCATTTACAATAGATCTTGTCATCCCATATAATTTTACAATATTCTCTGTAAAGATTCAAGTAAAACTAGAAGCAATGTAGGGATTATGAACAGTGAAAAAGTGAGCATACTTTATAAGGTGATTAACCACGATAAGAATTGTACCTTTTCATTATGATGAGAGAAACCTTTTGATGAAGTTCATTAATATATCAGTCTATATTGAGTCTAGGACGGGTAAAGGTTGCAGCTTTCTGAGACTTGCCACTGTCTCGCCTTTATGTCATTGACATACATCACATTGTACCATAAATTTAGCAATAATACTTTTTATTGATATCTAATAAAAAATTTACTTAATTCTCTTATAGGTTCTAAGGAACCTGTAGTGCCTGGCCATAGGTGTGGAATGCATCTCTTGAAGGATGGTTTTTATGCAAGTAGAATTTGGCATAAGCACAATACGTCCCTTATAGCGCAATTCTTTTGAGTCCTAATTGTAATGAGCCACAGAGCTTGGTGTTTCCTCTAATTTTTTTTATGATATTACTAGTCTCTAGATCTTCTTGTCATTCCCTCTTAATATCCTTAAGGAAGTCGCTGGTCGAAAGTGAAACAATCAAAATTTTAGCTTGCTTGAGTAGCCGCGAAAGCGCATCTGCAACAACATTCGCTTTCCCCTTTTTGTAAGTTATTTCATAATCATATCCAAGAAGCTTTGTTACCCATTTTTGCTACTTGGGGGAAGATATCTTCTGCTTTAAGAAATATTTTAGGCTTTTATGATCGATCTTGATTTGAAAGCGTCACCCGATCAAATACTATCTCCATGTGGTCACAGCATGCATAATTACGAGCATCTCCTTGTCATAAATAGTCATCCAAAGATGGGAAGGAGATAATAACTTACTAGTATAAGTGAAGAGGCGACTATCTTGCATTAATACAGAACCAATTCTGACTTTGGAGATATCGGCTTCAATAACAAAAGTTTTGCTGAAGTCGGGTAGCGCTAGTACGGGCGTTGTCGTCATTACGGCTTTAAGTTCGTCGAAGGCGGTGGTGGCTTTGTTCGACCATTGGAAAGCATCTTTTTTCAGCAAGGAAGTAAGGGGTGTACTTGCAGCAGTAGCTTATTAAACCGAGAAAGTCACATAGCAATTTTATGTTTCTCGGGGTCAGCCAATTCTACATTGCTTCAATTTTGGAGGGGTCCACCGCCACACCTTCCTCTGATATGGTATGCCAAGATATTCTACCTTTTGTTGAAGAAAGCTGCACTTTGATTTTTTGACAAAAAGAACATATTCTCACAAAATCGTCAAAATAAGTCATAAGTGCTAAAAATGACATTCAAGAGAAGGGTTGTAAATAAGGATATCGTCGAAGAAAACCAACACAAACTTATGAAGATAATTCTGAAAAATATCATTCATAAGACTCTAGAAGGTGGAAGGAGCATTGGTGAGACCAAAGAGTATTACCAAAAATTCGTAGTGGCCGTTGTGTATTTGAAAGGCGGTTTTCGGTATGTCTTCTTCGCACACTTATATTTGATGATACCCGGATCGAAGGTCTAGCTTTGTGAAGACTCATGCTCCCTTTAATTCATCAAACAATTCATCTACTACTAGAATAGGGTATTTGTCATTGATGATTATGTCGTTGAGAGCTCGATAATCAATGCACATTCACAATGTTTCATCCTTCTTTCGTACGAGGAGCACTGATGAAGAGTAGGGTCTACAACTTGGCCGAATAACTCTTGTTTTGAGCATCTCTTTTATAATCCTTTCTATTTCATCCTTATAAAGTTGTGGATACCAATATGGCTAAGTATTTGCGAGAGGTTTGCCCAGAAGAATCGGTATACAATGATCATGCCGATGGGTAGGAGGTAGGTTGCGCGGTTCGTCAAATATGTCTGAAAATTCAACAAGCAAAGGAAGTAGGCTTAGATCTTCAAATTTTATTGGCTCTCCCTTAGTTTGCTGCTCAAGTTGTACCAAAAAGCAGCTGCATGCTTTGTGTAAAACCTTCTCCGTTGTGTGCAAATTATCATTACGTCGCCCCCACGTTTCCCGTGTAGTATCACCTGTTTCCCCTTACTGTAAAATTTCATAATTAGTTTCACAAAGTTTCAGAAAATATCACTTAATGTTGTCAACCATTTGATGTTGAGCATGACCTCATAATTATCAAGAGAGAGGAGAAAGAAATTTGTAATTATCTCTCGGTCCTATAGCAATAGTTTCACCCACGGGCACCTATGATCACACTTCAAAATCCATCTATCAGCGACCTTAACGTCAAACCTGCTATAATTCTCAATAGGTAATAAGAACAGTAATCACAATTCTCAAACATGTTTATAAAATTATTAGTACTCCCAGTTTTAATAAGAATAGTGATAGGTTATTGCTTTAGAAGTCCTCCCACTTTCATCATTTGCCGGTTCGCGTAACCGATAAGGGCATGTATCATAATATCAACTGGCCATTGTTCTTCATTCACGACCTCTTCCTCATGCTCCTAGACCTTTTCCTCCATGTCTTCAAGAGGTTCAATCAGTAGATGGCCCCTTATGCAGTGATGATCGCGGTTCCACGGCTCATCGTAATACCAACAAAGACCCTTTGCTGATCGGTCATGTAGTTCTTCTCTTGTTAATTTTTTTGGCAGCAAAGGATGGCTGGGAGTTGAATGAGGTTTACTATGAGCTTAGGAGAGGTTCTCATCCTTCAAGCATCTTGGTTAAGCTATTCTTCTTGTATTCGGGCGAAAGAAATCACAACTGTCATGGTACGGGGTTGTCGCGCCTTAACCTCTCATTTTATCTCTGGCTTGAGTCCTTCGATGAATGTTCCTAACAATTAATGGTTAGTCCAATCATGAGTAAGGTAGGATAGCTTCTCAAACCTGGTTTGGTACTCTTAAATCATAGAGGTTCATCGAATCTTTACGAGTTGGCCATTAATATTTTCATACTCCGTAGGTCCAAAACAATTCAACAATATGTTCTTAAATTGATTCCATGTCGGAGCCCCATAATTATATTCCAGCCAATTGTACCATTAAATAGCATCTCTTTCAAGGTGGATGGCAGCAGTTTTCACCATAGCATCATCCGACATTTAGTAGCAACGAAAGTAACGTTCGACATGCGAAATCCACCCCGCTAGGTCTCCTTCTTCCCATCGCGGGAAGTCCACCATCATGCATGGCTAAAGCATGTTCGAGGGCTTTCCCTCCTTCTCTAGAGATCTCTCTAAACTCTTTCCTCACTAAAATTTAGTTGGACTCGACGATTGTCTAATTCTGAATTCTGTAAATAAAGCATGCAATTTGTCCTCCAAGCGCGATGCAAGCCGCGATTCAATCTAAGATTCCAATGCTTCAAATTGGGCATTAATTGGATCTTGAGAAGCCATAGCATATGTCTATAGATCAGAGATGTTCCTATCTTTTTTCTATTGACAGGTTAATGGCATGGGGTAGTGGAAGGTTCAAAAAAATTGAGGATCATGAAAAGGTACTACAGTAGATTTTTATATCTAAAGTATAGCAATTTGGACGTAAAAGGTCAGTGGTTTATATTGAGAATTTTTTGATAAAACCAAAGAAAAATCTACTGTTAGAAAGTGTCAAAGCTGTCGTAAAAATTTCGTAGAGATGTGGACAGAAAAAACATAGTAACAATATCAAACAAACTATGCTATGCGGTTGAAATTTTGCAATGTATCTTTCGTTGTAGAGGTAAAAACTTTACGACAAAAAGTTTATGCAGCAATATAAGAATAAGGAAAACTAAATTGTAGTAGTATTAAGGTAGAAAACTAGAACCTATTGCAATTCATGGGGAGATCAAAGGATGATCCGCGGTGGTGGGGATGACGACAGAATTCGGCGACGATCTTTTAAACAATTATGAGAATTGCTTTGGGCAGCTATGAGGGCTGATGGATGGCTATGTAAGGGCAATAAGACACTAAGAACACTGCTTTAATACCAAGTGTTAGAACACTTACAGATTCTAAGCTTGGGGTTGATCTCTTTCGGGGATCGGCCTCCTTGGAACTCTATAGGGGTTCCTTCCTCCTAGTTGCCGCTCAAAGGCTGTTAAAAAGATTCATCTATTTCTTTTCAAAAGAGGATGAATACATGACTATTTATAGGACTTCTAAACCCTAACTCCTAATAGGACTCATACTCAAGACTCCTACTTCTAACCAACTCCTAATAGAACTCATACTCAAGACTCCTACTTCTAACCAACTCCTAATGCTTCTCTAAGAAATAACCTTCAAACTAATCTTAATCCTAGTCGACCTCTTCACCTCTTTAATAAGGGTCGGCTAGGTAGGTTTTACATGAATGCCCCTTTCAATGAAACTCAATTAGGACTCTCCTAGCTAGAGTCCTAACAACAATGCCCGATCCTTTCGGCATAATGCCCGAACTTATAGCATGAAGTTTAATCTTTGGCACGTCGACTAATCCTTCTCCAACTTGACATCCAATTTTCGACATGATATCGTTCCCGACACAATGTTCGATTCTCCTATTTCGACAATTTACCCTTCGATAGTTCGAGTTTGTGATTAAAGTATTTCCTACATCACTTATCTTAAAAGCATATTAGTCCATAAACTCATCAATTGATTTTATCATCAAAATATATGATTCAACAATCTCCCCCTTTTTTTATAATGACAACCAATTAATGATGAAGTTTTAATTAGGCTTCCCTTTCTATATGCCATTTTGAAATATAATGAACTCAAATTCAAAGAAATAATAACCTTTTAGTGCTTTGAATTCAAGTCAAAATAATTTTAATCATAAATCTTAGTGACTTTTAATAGTAATCAATGCAAAAATTATGTGCATAATTTTAGTTAAATTCTCAAACATCATCATCATAAGTTAAAACAAACATTATTATCATAAGTTAAAATAAACATCATTATCATCATAAGTTAAAACATCATAATTTTTTCATATCATCAAAGAGAATGGTCTACTTCTCCCCCTTTATCATTAATAAAAAGGAGAAATATATAAACTACTCGGGTGATGGTAATCCCAAATGCCTAAATAGAGTATGAAAATATGTATCAAAAGTATCAAGACACTAACGAATATGCTACATCTCAATTAGAATCTAGTCTTGACAAAGCTCAAGATGATCTAGTCAGGCTGCTGTGAAATTAAAAGATGAAGATTATGTTAGATCTGCTAGAGATCTTCCCTCAAAGGGACTAGTAGGATGAGAAAGACTACCTCTATGTATAAGTGTTTGTAGTTCTGGCTCAGGTGGAAGAGAATCAATTCTCTCATGTAATCTAGTCCAAATTTTATTCATTACAATGCACCTCAATTTTCTTAATAGGTTTCTATTGATAATATTGAATCTATTTAGTTTCATAATTTCTTCGTCTAGTGGGATAATTATGTCATGTGCATGTAGTAGTTTAGTAATCAGGCTACCATATGAAAGCATCATGTCCTTCTTCGATATATCAATCATGTTTTGACGTATTAGATATTCAAAATAATGATCACGTCTTGTCATAATCCAATACATGATACCTATTTCTAAGGTATTAACTTCATCAAAATGGTATTGTTTAGGAAGTAGAATACTAATCATGATATGATGAAGCAGTTTTGTGTTAAATGGTAAAAGATGGTCATAACTTTTTGGAATAATAGATAAGTGAGGATTTCCAAAATTGGTATTAACCACCTCAGAATATGTAACCACAACTGACTTGAAGTCCTATTATACTCTAAAATAACAATCTCATCTTTTTTCAATAATTCCTATAAAGTTATAAATTATGTCATCTGTAATAGGTATATGATGCCCTAGAAGATAAGTAGATACCCTATCATGTTCATCTGTGTAAGTTATTATAAAACAATCTAACTAATCTAGGATAGATAGGTTTACTAATTTGAAGAATTGGAAAGACATCTAAGTTACTGAACCATTGAATTATTTCTAAATCACCTAAATCTTTTAGATCTATAAATTTTCCTATGTGAACATTCCTAGATTCAAAGTTTAAAAATCTAAGGGCATATCCATAGGAGTCAAAAAAGTAGTATCATAGGTTTCATCTAGTCTCTTCTTTCCTTTATCTCTTGAGGATCTTCTAAATGCCATAAAAACTACAATATGTATTACAAGAAATAAGCATAATAACAAACTAAAAATTAAGAATGAAAGAAGGATTTAGAAGTTACTCTTGTAGTCTAGACTTTTGCCAAGTCAATCCTCTTTCTTGATCAGTAAGAGGATTGATTGAGTTCTAATCTTGATCCTTAGCCTTGTAGAGGGAGGAGGGATGAGTGTACTTAGGCTTTAGAGGAAGAGAAGGCAAAGAAGAGAAAGGGGAGGTTAAGAGGGTGGTTTAGAGATTATGAGGAGGAGGATGAGAAAGATGGAGTGGGTTGTGGGGAAGGTTTAGAGGGATGTAGAAGAGAGGAGAGGTTGGCTAGGAAGAGGAGAGGGGTTTAGGAGTGAGTTAGGGCCATTCTACCATCGGCCTTAACTAAATAGTGCTAAGGCAGGGTTGTTGGCGGTGGTACCGCTAATCCAATAGTGCTACCGCTAGCCCCCTATTTTCCGCACCAATATTTTTTCCTTTTTTTTGCTAATTCCCTTATAATAAAATTAAATTGTTTCTCACTCAATGATTCAGTAAATATATCCACTAGCTAATGTTTTATATTAATAAACTCCAAAGATATGTCATGATTACTTATATGATCCCTAATAAAATGATGTCTAATGTCAAAATGCTTGATTCGTAAATGTTGAATAGGATTCTTTGACAAGCAAATTGCATTAGTGTTATCACACTTCATAAAAATATTTTTCAAGAAAAGTTTATAATCTTCTAAAGTATTTTTTATCCAAATTACTTGTCCACAACATGCACTTACTACAACATATTCAGCTTTAGTTATGAATAATGCGATAGAATTTTGCTTCTTAGAAGACTAAGAAATAAATGCATGACCTAGGAATTGACAAGTTCTGGAGGTACTTTTTCTATCTATTCTATATCCTGTAAAGTCGACATTAGCATAAATAATCAAATCAAAATTTTCAGATTTAGGATACCATAATCCCAGATTATGAGTTCCTTTTAGATATCTAAAATTTTATTTAGCTGATTGATAATGAGATTGTTTAGGATTAGACTGGAATTTTATATAAAGCCCAACACTAAATATTATATCAGGTCTAGTTGTAGTAAGGTATAATAAACTACCTTTCATATACCTCTGTAAGTCTTTTAATCAAAATATTCTCCTTTATTGTCCATATCTAATTTAGTAGAAATGCTCATTGATGTGTTAATAGCCTTAGCATTATCCATGTAAAAATATTTTAATAGATCCAAAGTATATTTGGTTTGATTAATAAAAATTTCATCATTTAGTTTCTTAATTTATAATCACAAGAAAAATATCAATTCATCTATCAAACTCATTTCAAATTCTTAGCTTATACTTTTGGCAAATGATTCACATAAAGATTCATTTATAGAACCAAAATAATATCATCAACATAAATTTAAATAATAAGAAAATTATTTTGAAAATATTTAATAAAAATATAGTGTCGACCTTATGTTTTGAAAAATTATTCTGAATAAGAAAGGAGCTAAGTCTCTCATACCAAGCCCTAAGGACTTGCTTCAACCCATATAGAGCCTTAGATAATTTATAAATATGGTTTGGAAAAAGATTATTTTCAAATCTAGGTAGTTACTCAACAAAAACTTCTTCGAAAATAAAACCAATAAGAAAAGCACCTTTGACATATATTTGAAATAATTTAAAATTTTTAAAACATACATAAGCAAGGAGTATCCTTATGGCTTCAAGTTTAGCCATAAGAATGAAGGTTTTTCTATAATATATATCTTCTTCTTGGTTGAAACATTTGGCTACTAATTTAGTCTGTTTCGAACCACAACACCTTGTTTATGTTCCTTATTCCTAAAGGCCCACTTAGTGTCAATCATGATATGCTCACTAGGCCTAGGAACTAATATTTAAATTTTATTTCTTTCAAATTGATTTAATTCTTTATGTATTGTCGAGACTCATGAGTCATCTTTAAGAGCATCATCAATACATTTAGGTTCAATTTAAGATAAAAATGTATCATTTGCATAAATATTTTTTAATAAAGAATGAGTTTGAACACCTTTTAATGTATCTATAATAATTAGCTTCTTAGGATGTGCATCTATATACTTCAATTCCTTGGGTAAGATTTCTTTAGAAGCATATATATCCAATTTGCTTTGGAAAAGAGAATTCTCATTCAAATTAAATTTATCAAATTTAAAATAATGATCAAAATTATTTTTCTTAACTTTGAAAAATTCATTAAAAACAACATAGATGGATTCCTCAATAACTAAAGTTCTCTTATTGAAAACCCAATAAGCTTTAAAACCGTAGGAATATCCAAGAAAAATACCTTCATCGGATTTTATATCAAATTTTCCTTAGGCATCCTTTTCATTTAAAATAAAACATTTACATCCAAATACTTTGAAATATAAAATGTTGAGTCTTCTATTATTCTACAATTATTGGAGTTTTAGATAGCTGAGGTCTTATGAGAACCATGCATATCGTGTTTAATGACTTTGGCTCAAAAGTATTTGGGTAGAATATGTTCATTAAGCATGGTTCTTGCCATCTCTTGTAAACTTCTATTCTTTCTCTCAATAACTTCATTTTGTTGTAGATTTCTTGGAGTAAAGAAATTATAGTCATACCTATTCGAATCATAAAATTCTTGAAAATCATGATTTTTAAATTTACCACCATGATTAGTACGAATAGAAGAAATCATGAAACCTTTTTCATATTGAACTTGTTTGCAAAACTTGATAAAATATTTAAAACAATTATTTTCATATGCTAAAAAATATATCCAGGTATATCTATTATAATCACCAATAATCATAAAAGCATATTTATTACCTCCTAAACTTATGATATCAATAAGTCTAAATAAATTCATATAAATTAATTGTAAAGGTCTAGAGGTACTCACTTGATTTTTAGATTTGAAGCTACTCTTTATGTGTTTTTCTAGTTGGCATGCATTATAAATTTTATCTTTGACAAATTTAATTTTAGGCATTTATCTTATAAGTATTTTAGTTCCAATTTCAAGGATTAATTTCATAATTACATGCCCCAATCTCTTATCCCAAAGCCATGCATCATCATTTAAAATCGAAAAGTAAGTTTCATCACAAAAATCATCAAGATCAATAGTGTAAACATTATCACCTCTTAAAGCAATCATAGATTTATTCTTATTTGGTATTTATATGATGTAAGTATTAGATTCAAATTTAACATTATATCTCTTATCACAAAGTTGACTAATGCTTATTAAGTTATATTTCAAACTATCTACTAAAAAAACATCTTCAATCAAAAGATCCAATTTGTTACCAATATTTCGAATGCTAATGATTTTTCCTTTATTATTGACTCCGAAAGTGACATATCCTCTATCTCAACTAGTGAGCTATAAGAAGTGTGTTAGATCTTCGGTCATGTACTTTAAGCATCTACTATCAAGATACCATCTTTTGCTCCTAGCTCTTGTTTAGAGATATATCTACAAGAAAGAGGGATTTGCTTTAGGTATCTATTTAACTTTAGGTCCTTCATAGTTAGATCTATTTTTCTTGACTTTTAGCATTAAATTATTTATAGGTATTTTAAGAACCCAAACTAATTTATGATAACTATATTTTTTAAGAGAGCATGTATAAGCATAGTGACCAATTTTTTCATAAAAATTATATTTAACTTTAAGAGGAATATATAGTGTGGGTCATTTTACAAATTTTGTTGGCTTTAGATATGTGTTACTATTTACGAAGTCAATTCTTTCTTTTCTTGATACATAACCTTAATTAACAAGAATCATGTTGAGTGACTTATTTTCAACTTTAAAATTTTTTATTGTTTATTATAAAAATATTTTTTCCTTTCTAAGTAATTCTAACTTTTCATATTTAGTGCAAAATGTTGACATATAGTTATCATACTTATTTTTTAATTCATCAAATTTATTAGAGAGAGAGACATATATTTAGTGCAAGATGTTGACATATATTTTCTATGTTTCAAATATTTTTAATACATATTTAGTACATTCAAAAAAAATATTTTTTTTTCAAAATCATCCCATTCATTCATCGATTTAGAAGATTTTTGAAAACTAAACTCAACAACATTCCATAGATCAAAATTCATAGAAAGTAAGAAAATCTATATTCGTGTTTTTTAATAGGTGTACTCTGTCCTAGTGAACATAGGAGGATGAGTAATGGAGTGACCATCTTAGTTGTTTGAAAAAGCCATTAGATCTCTCTTATGTGTTAATCCAACTAAGAAAATCGAACCTTGATACTAATTGTTAGGATCGTTATGGCACTAAGAGAGGGGTGAATTAGTGCTACAACAAATTTTATCCGATTTTAAAGTTTAATCAATAAATTTGTATTGAAAATATGATTAATAAAAAGTGCAAGTAAGGGTTACGAGTAAATTAAATGAGTAAGCAACAACAAATCAAAGGTAAGAGAAAGGATACAAACCAATTTGTAGTTATTCGATTTTCCTGACGTATGTCTACTCTCGATTCCTCTTCTCTTAAGGCCATCGGCTTTCACCACCGATCTTTTTTCCAATGGGTGAAGATCAACTATTCTTATTATAACTTTTCTCCTTTTAACAAACTTAGGAGAGAACCTCTACACTCACTTTTATAAGAGACTTCATCTCCTACAACTTAGAATTACCTCTAAACTCAAGGAGGAAGAGACGAATAATGTTCAAGGAGAGCTATAACCCTTCACAAACTTCACAACTTGATTCATGCTTCAACCAAGCCTTAGTGGGGTATTATAGGCCTCAAAAGGATTCAAAATAGAGCCAAATAATTTAAATCATTGAAAATTTTGAGATATGGGTGATACTGCAACTGTAACTTTTGACATCGTAATTTTAAACTTTTGGGTGGTAATACTATAGCAAAATTTAAATTCTAAGTGGTACCACCATCGCCCTAGGTGGTACCACCATCGACTTGCTAACTAACACAAACAATGCCTATTAGTTGACTCAAGCGGTTCCACTACCTAGGCCTACTCGAGGCCACTGTTTTGGCCTTCTAACAGACCTAGTTCAACCTTAGTCCAAGCCTATTAGCTTTCTCGATAAGTTGGCATGGTTTCAGCCCAATACCAATACAAGTTGACCTAGAAAGATCTTGATCAAAATTTTAATAATTCAACCACATATCTGACATAATTATGAAGTTTTTAGCACATTGTATGCCATTCTAGCATGTCGTTTAATCTTCCAATACTTTGTCCGAACCTCCGTTACATTGTCCTTTCCTTCAATATATTATCCAATCTATCACCATATCGATTTTACCATAACATCTGATCTTTTGGCGCAATACCTGATCCTTCCAACATGATGCCTAAACTTATAGCACAAAGTCTAATCTTTGGCATGTAAACCAATCCTCCGACTCGATATCCAATTTCCAATATGATACCTTTCCCGGCACTCCATCCGATTTTGCTGCTTCGATAATTTGCCCTTCAATGGTTCGAGTTTGTGATCAAAGTATTTCCTACGTTATTTATCTTTGAAACATATTAGTTCATAAACTCATCAATTGATTTTATCATCAAAATCTAAAATTCAACAAAGAAGATCGAACTACTATAAATCAGTTTACATTTATTCTCTTGCTTGTGACTTTTATTTATGATTGCTTATTTATTATTATTCACTTTACTTGCAAACCTTACTAGTACTTAATATTTGATTAATCATGTTTTCGATACATATTTTATGATCAAGCTTTAAAGTCGATTAAAAATTTTTATAGCAGTAATTCACCACTTCCCCCAAGTGCCATTGAGATCCTAACACCTAGTTCGCTGTCAACTAGTGCAGGCCCTCATCTATGGCCCTTTTAGCAAGTCGAAGGCCTAAACATCTTCCTACCCCTCTATCGTAGCCTCAAGAGGAGCTCTTGATAATGAAGGTCCTAGCAAACTAGCACCCAGCAATAACCGATTCTATCAAGAGATACTTTACTTATCCTACAATAGAATTTTCACAATGGAGAATCATCACAGAAGTAGTACTTCATCTTCATCCTCGATGTCCAAAGACACAAAAGTAACTTTGATGTCCAAAGACGTAAAAGCAACCTGGATGGAGTACATCCCTTTTGTAGCCCTTATTAGAGATGCTGTCGAATTGATGAGAGGAGGAAAGAAAAGGAGAACAGATAGCAAGCATTCTGCTAGGATATATCTGTATATGTTCAACAAGAACTTTGGAGCGATTATCATTCAAGAACCTTTTGCTTTAGTTTTTTATTTTAGATGTTTTTAAGTTCATAGCAAGAGTGGATTCATTTTTCATTCTAAGTTATTTTTATTACAAAATAAGTTTAACTCATCTGTCAAAAAATTTCATCCAAGAGATGGTATCAAATCGATGGATCATCAAAAAGATAACCTAAGCTTTTCCCTGTTACTGCCACCTATTGGTGTTAATTAGGGCTACTTGGATCATCAAACCTAAACTCCATACTAATGAAGATAACCTAAGCTTTTCCCTGTTACTGCTACCTTTTGGTGTTAATTAGGGCTACTTAGTCCATCTATGATCGTTAATTATGACAAGATAGTGAGAGGAAACTAAGAAGCTAACATGATTCAGGGCATGTTTCATGTAATATTATAGAAACCATCGTGACTTACTTTTCTAGTCTCGAGGGATTTCTTATCACCACTCTTCATCTAACAATATGTTGAACATATTATATTTTAATTTCTTTTTGCCTTGTGAAGGACGTGAATAATAAAGATGTTACCTTTCGAGAATCGAGGAATCGGAAATCTTCTGAGTTGACTCTTGCATCGAACTCAAAAGTTGAACCTGAAGAGTATGTCCAAACAAAAAGTTGAACCTGAAGAGTATATGTCCAAACAAAGCTGTCAGGCAGTATTGAAATCAGCACCTTTTGGAAATCATTGTAATACGTACTCAGTGACCTTGTAACCAAGCAGACTTGTCATGGTTTGATACTTTCTCTTGCATTTTGAGTCAGGACTAGAGAGAACCAAGAAAAGGTTAAATTATGGTTCGAAAGATTAAGTTTGAGGTGGCTACAAAACTACAATCACTAGCTAATTAAGTTCACAAAGATTTCTGCCAGGAACTAGACGATGCTTAGATAAATTTCAAGCTTGAGACGGCACTACCTTGGAAGCCGACTTGAACTTACAAGCTTCTAAGCATTTTTGAGTGAATCAAGCAAAGCAATTTTCACGTGTAAATCGTAATATTTATGCCCAGAAGTCACAAGTATGCTTTGAAAACTGAATTAAAAATGCTGTAGCTTGACAGTGCCCATGACAATTCTGGTAAGTTTGGTCTATGTCGGTTCAGGTGTCAGGAAACACAGAAATTAAAATTATTGCAGTGGTCAATAATAGCATTTATCATAAAAAATGATGAACTTCTTGTTTGGTTCTAAAAGTTCCCGTTAATATATTTTGAAATGTCCATAGTCCATAAACAGTGAGAAAACCAAACATATTAAGTGCTCATAAGTACTAAGTTGACTCTCGTGTTACAGAGTAATAAGAGACTCAAATTGTGGCAAATTGACAAATCATTGGCTAGACAATGCCTTCTTGACAAATAGATTAGGAATCCATTATGGAACAAACAACTCATAACATAATTGTTTTGATCAAAAAACCAGGGCAATAAGATTCTTTTGAACTATGAATAGTTTGGGGAACGAAATTATCATCAGGTTATTGTGTGTCAAACATAAATACTTGTCATATAGCCATCGAGATAGTTTGAACCCATATAAAGTGATTGCAAGTTATCTGTACATAAATACTTGTCATATAGCCATCGAGATATATTTAGAGCATCACCAGAAGCTTTCACTGGAAACAAATTTCTACTGCTTTGCCACTTGTTGGTAAGGCCTATCCAGTCCCTCCTCCAGTCTTCTAATGGGAAACTGTCCCCCTTCACCAAGCTGTCTATCATGTACTTGAAATATATACATGCTCTTGGCCCATAGTAGTCTAGTAGAAGACCACTCCAGTACTTGTTTCCTGCACAAATGAGATTGTCGCAAGAGTATTACATTAAAACAGATTGATGACACCAAAGTAAAGGGGATAAAGAAATTTGTTTCAGCATTTGTATGTACCATAATCACGAAGCAAACTAGCTTCATTCTCAGTGTTATCAAACCACATGGTTACTTGAGTCCTTGCATTCCATTCAAACTGCACCATAGAAGCATGACAATGGCAGAATCCTACTTAAATAGGCATGCAAGTATTCAAATTTGAGGAGGGCAAACAGGTGACAACAAGAATCTTACCTGTTGCTCCTGTTCCGGGTCTCTTGCAAGGCGCTTGGCACTTTCCAACCAGGGGCCAAGCAGAAATCCATCATGGCATGACAAAAGCATGTCCAGATCTTTCACAAGGTCAAGAAAGTGCTGGCTATATATGGTCACTTGTTTTAAATTACTGAGGTGGTACCCTTCTATAATCTTCAAGAATACTTTGTTTGCATACTTTGCTAATGCCTGACGGGTGAGATCCACGAGATCATATCTGGAATAATAGGAAACTAAACTTCATATAAGATCCATTATTAAAATATAGTTGCATGTTAAAAGCTCCTAATATTGACATGATCTATTAAAATTTATTCTTGATCGGGTTAAATATTTGAACTGTATAATATCGTTTGTAGCTGACTTTACGATAATATTGAACTGTATAATATTTTTATGTGGAAGAAAGGGAGAAAAAATGGATAAGGATGCAGATAATTTACAATATTTATCATTTTATATAATTATCCGTTAACTTTATCACATGAGAACAACAAGAATTGATAGAAAGAGTTGTACCCATTGAAGCAGCAAAAATTTACATGTATCATAACAAACACAAGCCAATTCTAGTCATGGAGCTGTAGAGTCTAGACTGCTTTATATGGGTTATAACTTGATAAGCTTTCATTGTCATAAAATAATATACAACTGGATAAGAACTTGCAATCATGGACATAGAGAGCAATATGAACAATGTAAATTTACATGAGAAAGGAGGTATCTTTAACCATAAAAGAAAATTGGTTATTGGACAATGATTTAGTAAGTGGTTGGGGCGATCTAAGCCTCAATGTTGCATATCATGCCAGTTTCACACCTGCTAAGGACCAAAGACCAAATTCACATGCAAAACCTCATTCTCTAGCAACATGTACAAGATCTTGTTTTAGAAACAAAGACATCTTAGTCACTTAGTAATTGGAAAAATAGAACAAATAAGAGATAAAAAGACAAAAAGATGGGGAATAAGAAGGAAAGGAAAATATACTGACTTCATCCAAAACTTTCACTGAGCAATTGACTCATCAAAATTTTGCAATTACAGAATCACAACCGTCTACCAATGTACATTGCTTAAACCTGTCAAATCAGAACTCTACTTGGATTTTGCCACTACCATCAGTCAAATTTTAGCTGCTTTTGAAACTAATATTAAGATGCAAATATGCGGATTTAGATGGAAGAGATGAATACCAGCAATATGCAAGTCTAACATATAAGCAAATAACTAACACAGTGTGTTTGAATTCCTTGCTCTAGTCATGGCAAGCTATGTGCAAGTCTAGCATATAAATACCAGTAATATGTCAGAGATGTGGATGGAAGAGATAGATATCAGCATTATGCAAGTCTGACATATAAGCACATAACTATCAGAGTGGGTTTCAATTCGTTGCTCTAGTCATGGCATGCTTTACGCAAAAACAAATGAATCGCAAATCACCTGAAAGTCTGGCTATCTGATACGTCATACCCATTTTCTAGGAAAAGAACTAGTGCGCGTGTGATATCAGCAGTTGAATACCATAAATGTGGTTGATCATAAGAATTAGCTGTTTCCTTCAGTGGCTCTCTTTCTGATAATTGTCGACTAAAATGCACAAGATTTCTCTCTTCAAATATCTCTGGTATCAATATGACAGATGGATCAACATCTGGAAATGCAACAATTACATCTCGGTTTTTGTCCTGTTGTTGAGTGGTTGAGCCATATAGATACATCAAAAAGCATTAGAACTAATAACTGGTAAGTAAATGCATGAAAGCACCAAAAGTGATGTACTTAATTATTGATAATAATCTCAAGGAGGTAAAACTGTAATTTCATGTGGAAATTTAAACCAATTCAAGCAATGGTTTGTTTACCCATTAGAATCTGGAAGAAAGCTTAGCTTGAACCACTTCAATTTGGACTATGGTCTACTTGCGCAATCCAATCACAAGCAAACTTTAAGTTTCTAATGCCCTTGATCATGAAATTCTCTCTCTTTGGTCTTTTAGCTCTCAGCACCTCTTTTTTTGCCTCTGCTTATCAAACTATTTTTATTTGGGACTTAATTCATAGTCTTGAAGCCATAAAAGAGGCCAAAGATTTCTAATGCTCTGCTGGGACATTAACCATCATGACCGATAGTAAAGATGAAGGCCATAACAAAGAAGATAGGGAAGAAATGTACAATGATAATAAAGAGAATAAGAAAACAGATGAAAAGATGTAGAAGCAAATGACGTGTTTCACCTAGACTGATACAAAACAGGCAGTACATACCGGTTCAGACATCAACTGGTATGTGGTATGCAGACCGCCCCTGTTTAGGGTGATTCAGTTCATCCATATATAAGGAAACTACCCTAATTGTTTCTCACGCACAGCGCATCCTCGCTGCACACCACCACCAAACACTACCTTTGGCCTAATTGCTTCTCATAGGAATGCCCATTTTCCTCTTCCTCCAACTTCTTCCTCCTCTTCCTTCACCATTTCCTCTTCTTCTTTCCTCCTACCTCCTTCCTCCACCCTCCTCTTCCTCTACCACCCCTTCTTCTCCGGAACACCGATACACACAGTACACCAGTACTGATTGATATGTACTAGTCTGAGCAGATTACCAAAATGACCCAAGACGGTGATCCTTGAGTAGAAGTAATTCAAAGATTATCAAATGAGACAATTATAATTATGGAAAATAGGATTTTATGTTTCTTTTTTTTTGTTCTTCAATAAGAAAATTCTAGAGTACTAGGTTTTGTACAAATCAAGAAATAATTTCATAAATAAAAGCTACCATTGGCTCAAAAACTGAATAACCTTCGCATAATTATATAAAACATCCAAAAGCTGGTTCTTTTTTTTCATGTCTTTGATATTTGTTTTCCAAATGAAAATAGTTTTTGTTATAATTTGCTCATCAACCTTTATCTAGAAAGTAATTAATCTAAAGCCAGGTTTGTAAGTACCATCATTGATGTATTATCAACATCAGTGGTAAAATCTCTTTGATTTCTCAGACTTAAGTTGCAGCACTCTTTCTGCTGTTGCCAGAGAGGAAGAGTGTAGATCTCCTTTTTTACTAAAATCCAAGTGTTTCTCTGAACACCAAACCCAATAAGGATAGAAAACATTGAAGTTACGAGTAGTGATGCTGCAACTAAAGCAGCTTAAAACATCATGATCTTTTGAACTAAAAAGTCAATATAGGGCAATATCTAATTGTGCTATTATTGAACCAATTGACAGAGTAATGATTAATTCAAGTGATCAAATATTAAAAGATTTTCCTTACTGGTACCTTTCTGGTTCTTGAACATTTCAATGTGATCACCACCGATGGCGGCAAGTCTTTCACAATATCTTCGTCTTTTGACTTATTTGGTGTTATTGTGTCAACTGTCAAGTTTCTTATCGTCGAAAGGATGACAATTGGATTTGCTATTCCTGATCCTAATTTTAAAGAAAGTAAAAGAAATATGGAGTCCTTATGGACATTTACTTTCTTGGTTGCATGCATACAAATGATCTTTTTAGCATTCATAGACTGTGACTTCTATTGGCAATTGACAAAATTATGGAAGAAGAATTATCTGTATTTGAACTCTCTTTTTGCAATCCTAGATTGTAACCTCCTGTGAACAATTATATCCCTCCCAAAGCCGTCAACTGTGGTCACGAAGACTTAACTAAACCCTATGTTTGGTATATCCAAGTAGAGCAATGATAAAAAATGACCTCAAGTTTGCTTGATTCAAAAGTGGTACATACAAATGAAGATAATTGGATTTGCTATTCCTGATCCTAATTTTAAAGAAAGTAAAAGAAATATGGAGTCCTTGTGGACATTTACTTTCTTGGTTGCATGCATACAAATGATCTTTTTAGCATTCATAGACTGTGACTTCTATTGGCAATTGACAAAATTATGGAAGAAGAATTATCTGTATTTGAACTCTCTTTTTGCAATCCTAGATTGTAACCTCCTGTGAACAATTATATCCCTCCCAAAGCCGTCAACTGTGGTCACGAAGACTTAACTAAACCCTATGTTTGGTATATCCAAGTAGAGCAATGATAAAAAATGATTGCTATTCCTGATCCTAATTTTAAAGAAAGTAAAAGAAATTGGAGTCCTTATGGACATTTACTTTCTTGGTTGCATGCATACAAATGATCTTTTTAGCATTCATAGACTGTGACTTCTATTTGCAATTGACAAAATTATGGAAGAAGAATTATCTGTATTTGAACTCTCTTTTGCAATCCTAGATTGTAACCTCCTGTGAACAATATATCCCTCCCAAAGATCCGTCAACTGTGGTCACGAAGAGTGATCTTTGGCATTCATAGACTGTGACTTCTATTGGCAATTGACAAAATTATGGAAGAAGAATTATCTGTATTTGAACTCTCTTTTTGCAATCCTAGATTGTAACCTCCTGTGAACAATTATATCCCTCCCAAAGCCGTCAACTGTGGTCACGAAGACTTAACTAAACCCTATGTTTGGTATATCCAAGTAGAGCAATGACAAAAAATGACCTCAAGTTTGCTTGATTCAAAAGTGGTACATAATTTTATCAAAAACCATAACTTACAAAACAAGAAATCATCTTTTGTAGTGAACACTCAGAATGGTTAGTTTTCTAAAGCCACAATGCACCACATTTCAAGCAAGAAGATTCGACTCTGAAAACCTTTAGATGAATATGAAGTTGATATGTTGATAACGAGGATCACTATGAGTCATAAATTAGCCTACAATAGAGAAAACAAAGATTAAACTCACATAGGCACCATCTGTGCAATTATATAGAGTATGATATAGTATCTGCCAGGCGTCTTGTAGTGCTGGAACAGACCTTCCATATCTCCTTGTTGCATATAAGTCAACCCAGATCTGAAAATAAAATGATAAAAGAAAAGCCAAAACATTTCTTGATGGGTCTGATCTAAATTTTGAAATAATCAGTCAGTAAATCAAGCTTTCATATGTTTATCACTTAACAATGTATATAATGAATTCTACATCATTAAAATTCCATCAAATTTACTTCTCAACTAAAATTGTTCATTGACAAAGAACAAAAGAGAAAGTTGTAGGAAATTTATGCAACAATCAAACTAGATGATCTAATTATTTCTACCAAATAAATCTGCTAAAAGTGGAATATGGATCTTTTTTCACATTGTGATTCCTCCTCATTGAGCTTCTAGTTCCATTATTCTTTTTCCACAAGTGAAAATAGGCATGCTTTTAACTATTATCAGATTCTGAAATCCAATTACTAAGCTGTCCTGAATTGATGGAACAAACTATTTTGCTGAGTTTGCATGATGACTAAGAAACTATATCTTGCTACATAATTGGAAGAATGGCAATAAGCGGGTTATATATCCTAGAACAGAAAAAAAATGCTACATTTTGTTCTACCAGAAAATGACCACCTAACCTCCTCAATATTAAAATTGATGCATAAAAACCCATAAATAGGTCAAGCACCTTGCCAGCTGGACATATTTAAATGTATCTGACCTAACAAAGGTTCAATGAAGGATCAAAAACAAAGTAGGCAAAGTGAAGAAGTGAAAACCCATAAACAGATACGCAAACCACATTTGTACAATCAAAACACAAGCACAAAGAAAAGAAACATGTTCCATCTGAGATCACATTTGGCCAAAATTTTGTTCACAAGGCAAGGTTTAATCTACAGCTAATGCAATTTGACCTACAATAAACAAATCAAAATCAAATTCCTATTTGCCCAATACAACAAAAATGCATTTAACTTGATATTTGTCTTTCACAAAGTTCCAAATTTTAATTAAATTCCTTTTCTAGTGCTACTATTCTAGTTTATAGATTACTAGACTTAATCTGCCATTGAAGCAGGAACTACTTAACTGCTGAACTGAAAAATGAATCTTAAAATATATATGTACCTGTTTGGGAAAACTATTTGAACTTATTCTATGTAACTAACCTATAGGATATCTTCAATTTATACATTACACCATATAGGAGACAAGAAAGGGAAATTATAGCTTAAAACATGTGGGTGGTATTCAATAAGGTAAAGAGATGGGTACAAAAAAGTAAATATTACCTTGACATCTACTGGTTTATGATGAAATGCCATTTCAGACATCAGATCATAAACAACAGGATTTTGCTCAATGCCTTCCATAGACATTCCAACGCCAACCTTTAGACCAGCGAAATATTAGACAAACATAAAATATAACAATGATATTCCTTAAGGATATATATGGATTAAGAGATGATACTAATATATAGCTCCTTCTAAATTCCATAACTTATAACAGAAATCACAACAAATTTTGCTACTACTTTTACTTGTTGAAAGAGACAGGGATCTTTTTTTTAACTAAAAATAAAAATTTAAAATCTGCAAACACAAACTTTACTTTATCCAAGTAGTCAAACTCATATCCTTTGATGCTCACGAAAAGGCTTCAGCACCGAAAAAAATATTTTTTGAATAATAAAGATACGTTTGAGAAAAAGATTGACACTACCAGTTTATAAGAGTTCCTTTAACAGATAGCACAAATTTTGTTCGTGCTTCACCAATCATTTTCATAGTGAAAACATGATATGTGATTCACTGCAGATACTACAAAATTAAAATTGTGAACACTGTCATAAAATGGTGTTTATATATTCAAACATTTCTCAGTAATTTTCTAGAGATGCAAGAAATAATATAATAAACTATATAAATAAATTATGGCTACCACACCTAGATTAACGAATAATTTTAACTCACCAGTGAACTAAAATAACAAATTCCAACAATCCTATATCACTGGTCAGAAGCACAACACTAACCACTGTAATGGCATGTGTGAAGCTGTTGAGCCTTGATGACATTTGGCACAACCAGCTAATGGGGGGGGGGGGGGGGGGGGGGGGGGGGGGGGGGGGGGGGGGGGGGGGGGGGGGGGGGGGGGGGGGGGGGGGGGGGGGGGGGGGGGGGGGGGGGGGGGGGGGGGGGGGGGGGGGGGGGGGGGGGGGGGGGGGGGGGGGGGGGGGGGGGGGGGGGGGGGGGGGGGGGGGGGGGGGGGGGGGGGGGGGGGGGGGGGGGGGGGGGGGGGGGGGGGGGGGGGGGGGGGGGGGGGGGGGGGGGGGGGGGGGGGGGGGGGGGGGGGGGGGGGGGGGGGGGGGGGGGGGGGGGGGGGGGGGGGGGGGGGGGGGGGGGGGGGGGGGGGGGGGGGGGGGGGGGGGGGGGGGGGGGGGGGGGGGGGGGGGGGGGGGGGGGGGGGGGGGGGGGGGGGGGGGGGGGGGGGGGGGGGGGGGGGGGGGGGGGGGGGGGGGGGGGGGGGGGGGGGGGGGGGGGGGGGGGGGGGGGGGGGGGGGGGGGGGGGGGGGGGGGGGGGGGGGGGGGGGGGGGGGGGGGGGGGGGGGGGGGGGGGGGGGGGGGGGGGGGGGGGGGGGGGGGGGGGGGGGGGGGGGGGGGGGGGGGGGGGGGGGGGGGGGGGGGGGGGGGGGGGGGGGGGGGGGGGGGGGGGGGGGGGGGGGGGGGGGGGGGGGGGGGGGGGGGGGGGGGGGGGGGGGGGGGGGGGGGGGGGGGGGGGGGGGGGGGGGGGGGGGGGGGGGGGGGGGGGGGGGGGGGGGGGGGGGGGGGGGGGGGGGGGGGGGGGGGGGGGGGGGGGGGGGGGGGGGGGGGGGGGGGGGGGGGGGGGGGGGGGGGGGGGGGGGGGGGGGGGGGGGGGGGGGGGGGGGGGGGGGGGGGGGGGGGGGGGGGGGGGGGGGGGGGGGGGGGGGGGGGGGGGGGGGGGGGGGGGGGGGGGGGGGGGGGGGGGGGGGGGGGGGGGGGGGGGGGGGGGGGGGGGGGGGGGGGGGGGGGGGGGGGGGGGGGGGGGGGGGGGGGGGGGGGGGGGGGGGGGGGGGGGGGGGGGGGGGGGGGGGGGGGGGGGGGGGGGGGGGGGGGGGGGGGGGGGGGGGGGGGGGGGGGGGGGGGGGGGGGGGGGGGGGGGGGGGGGGGGGGGGGGGGGGGGGGGGGGGGGGGGGGGGGGGGGGGGGGGGGGGGGGGGGGGGGGGGGGGGGGGGGGGGGGGGGGGGGGGGGGGGGGGGGGGGGGGGGGGGGGGGGGGGGGGGGGGGGGGGGGGGGGGGGGGGGGGGGGGGGGGGGGGGGGGGGGGGGGGGGGGGGGGGGGGGGGGGGGGGGGGGGGGGGGGGGGGGGGGGGGGGGGGGGGGGGGGGGGGGGGGGGGGGGGGGGGGGGGGGGGGGGGGGGGGGGGGGGGGGGGGGGGGGGGGGGGGGGGGGGGGGGGGGGGGGGGGGGGGGGGGGGGGGGGGGGGGGGGGGGGGGGGGGGGGGGGGGGGGGGGGGGGGGGGGGGGGGGGGGGGGGGGGGGGGGGGGGGGGGGGGGGGGGGGGACGTTTCGACATTTGGCACAACCAGCTAATTCACAATGTGGAACTAGCCCAAATAAAGGTTAGAAAGAAAAAACAAATGTAGATTTACTGAAAAGCAAACTGATCTGTTAAAATCCACCCACTCAAATACAAAGAATTAAAAAAGAGAGAACTACACTTACTCTTGTAGCCAATAGCCAATGGTAATGCACAAGTAGAATGTATGCAGTGACACGAGCAGCAGCATCACAATTCAGAAAAGAAGCTACTATGATGCCAGATGTATAGTCAATGGTTATTTGTTCTTTTAAAACTAAGTCCAAGCAGTTCTTATCCATTTAATTTGGTTGATGATGGTCTAGCAGTGGTTCAGCTGGGTTTAAGTGCTTCGACAGAAAAATAAGAATATGTCCAACTTCTGATGGGAATCGTATAAGTTCACCAATGTGGACCAGAACACATTAAAATAGAAGTCCTTGCTTCTGATTACCAAAACATATGCATACATGCAGAGCAGAACATGCAAGAAAAATTTGATCAAGGTGGCATTGTGAATATTCAATAGCCAGGCTTTATACCATGAAATAGTATTTATTTTGGAAATTTTGTTGACTTTTAACTTTGTATTCGTTAATTTATTTCTGAAATGAAACATGTATTACATGATATATCGATAAGCAGGTTGCCAGACGAGGAATTTTCTCACTTTGCTGTCAACTTATCACATGGACATATAGTTTATCTTATCACGCAAGGTTTGAAATATCATACCGTACCGACGTTTCGACATTCGCTCGGTACGGTACGATACAGTATACCAAGCGATATACCGTTCGGTATACCGCTCGACATATATATATATATATATATATATATATATATATATATATATATATATATATATATATATATATATAGAGGCGACGTTGCCTCTCTCTTCTCCCTGGGTGACGTCACCTCATTTTTATATATAAAATTTTAAAAATATTTGTATATATATAAAAGATTTTTTATATATAAAATATATTTATAAAAGGCGACATCGTGTCGCCTCAACAACATCGTTGAAAAAGGCGACGCGACGTTGCCTTTAAATATATATATATATATTTCCTTCTCTGAGTGACATCACTTTTTTTGGCAATGTCGCTTAAAAAAATAAAAATTATATATATATATATATATATACCATCCGATAACGGGCGGTCCGTGTACCGATCAACTGACGGACCGGTATGTACCGCCCATACTGAACGGTATTATTCGAAATTGCATACCTTGTTATCACATAATTTTAGATGGTAATTTTCAGAAATATCTAGTGAAGACACAATCATACTTAAATATGTTAGTCAATTTAGATTGAGTTCTAGATAAGAATTTGTAGGGACTAGGTACCATGTATCACAAAATAAGCTGCACATAATAAATTATATTTTAAGTATCACAAAAGGGCAACTAACCATGGTTGAATTTTCACTTGTACGAGCTTCAATAGGTCCAAGTGCAATTGCATCCAGAATACCATACATCTCAATATTTCCAGCAAAATTGTGTAGCATGCACCTGGAGAAAATTAATATAAGTTGCTGCTGATCAAGATTATGCAAAAAAGGAATCTTTACATATTGCTACAAGAAAATTAACGAAAATCAACATTTTGAGAAACAGAGAACTTTCCAGATGTATGGAACACCATAAAACTGTTTTGATGTAATCCATATTGGTTTTACTTCAGCGAATAGATCAAGAACTACCATCCGCCCAATTGGAACTGAATGCAAGAGAGCCTAACAATAAAAGAAAAGTTAAATTGCAGGTTCTGAACCAAATTGTGGCAACAATTTATAAGTTTAACATCTTATGATGGTATAAGCCTAACAATGCTAACAACAACTTAGAAGTAACTAGTTCTGATGATAGCATAAGTTTAACATCACTTCTACTGTCAAAACGTGGTGTAGATAACTATAAAAAATTGTGCCAATATCGAGAAAAAAAAGTTTTGATGCTCCAGAAACAATAGCGTTAATGTAGTTCAAGAAAACTCTATATAGTCAAGTGACAGGAAATGATTGACAAATTCAATCCCAAATAGTTATTCAATATTACATTGTGTGATGCAGTTTCGCAGTTGATAGGACCATATGATTTCTTTTCTTGTTTGCCTTCAATTAAATCAATCCAAAGATACTTGATAAGCGTTCTTCAACGCCGATCTCTCGCTTCTTGAGAACATCTTATTTACAATCTCATCCTAGTAATAAACCTATAAATCAGTTCAAAATATGGCCTACTAAAATTTATACAAATGATCATCATAAAACAATTCTCAAATCATATGGCATTTTATTCATTGTCATAGTTTATTAAATAAGCACACATGATATTTCTAAATTGATCCCATGATTTTATCAACCTTCATATACAAGAACATTTGCAACATAATTGCAAATCAAGGAAAACTTTATGATAAGGATTAACATAGGTATCAAACGTATTTGGTATAAAATGGACATGAACATAGAATTTCAAGTAAATAATAAGATAATGACAGAGATAAGTATTAATAAAATCTAAACTAGAAGGTCAAAGAAAACACTACCTTCATCTGTGGTGGTTTCCAGAACGGGTCATATGAAAATAACCAACCCTGTAGAAGTTCAGAACCCAAAAAGATTATTTACTGTTACTGTGAAACCTAGAGCATCACCCTTGACCATGAAAGAAGCCCTAAAATCTATTAATTCATGGAAAAAAATTAAAGGAACTGGCATATTGTACATGTTGGCTAATGCATAGTAGTATGTACCACCCCAACAAGGTGCACACACATGATAATGAGGGTATCATGCCTCATAAAATGTTGATATCTATTTATTACAAAACCACAAGAAACTCAAATAATCACTAGGCATCATCTAACTGAAATAGGAAAAGCTTCCTACTCCAGGATTGTTTAATGCTTAATATTCATTGGCAACCAATATGGCACATTAGCATGCATCTTCAGCAATAACCTTGAAATTCCTTCTATTGACAAAATATCTATTACATGATCCATAAGTTCTTA